>VWZU01012780.1:56836-100878 GCA_013397095.1 Sterrhoptilus dennistouni
GAAAAAAAATTAAAAAAAAAAAAAAAAAAAAAGAAATAGAAATAGAGGGGGAGATGTGTCTTGCAGACAGAAGGTGCATTCTGAGGTTAGCAGGGAGATGAATTATAAATACCTCAAGTCGAGCCGTGCTTTTCCAGCTATTCTTCCCTGATGGTTTTTAGCTGGGAGCCAGTGAGAAGTGTCACTTTGGTGGGGTGCTGCTCCCCCCTGGTGACATGGGGGCTCAGGCACTGGCTGTGCCCACAAAGCGGCGGTTGTTGGGTTTGTTATCGTGGTGGGAGCTGCTGAGCAACGCCCCTGCTGCCTCCTGGCTCGTGGAGACAGAACAAACCTGCTCCCAAAATACTCCAGCTACTTCTGCTGGGTGACAAATTGTGTTTTTCTTTCCCCCTTTTCATGTTTTGCTCCCCCGTCACCGCCCTTTTTTTTTTTTGCTTTTTTGGATGAGAAAGCTCCATTTTTCATTGCATGAATTGCTTTGCTTAGAAATTGATTCACCTTGGAAAAATCCCCAAATTTTATTGCCCTGGAGGACAAGGGGGAATTTTATTACTCGAGGACAAGGGGGAATTGGCTTCAAACTGACAGAGAGTTGGGCTGGATCAGAGATTAGCAAGGAATTCTTCCCTGTGAGGGTGGGGAGGCCCTGGCACAGGGTGCCCAGAGAAGCTGTGGCTGCCCCTGGATCCCTGGAAGTGCCCAAGGACAGGCTGGATGAGGCTTGGGACAGTGGAAGGTGTCCCTGCCATGGCAGGAGGTGGCACTGGGTGGATTTAAGGTCCCTTCCAACGTAAAGCACTCCAGGATTCAGTGATGTCAAAGCAGTGATGCTCTGTGACACCTGCAGGGCTCCCCATGGGAGCTCACAGCCACAGCTGCTGGTGTGGGACACGCCAAACACCAGGCAAACACTTCCTGCCAAACTTGAATTTTACCCTAATTTATTTCTGTTTTTTAATTTTTCTTTTCCCTTTTACAAAATACATCGAGCCAGTTAAAGTGAGAAGTGGCTAAAAGAGAACCTCAACCACCTCTTGTGTGTTTTCTTCCCTCTTTCCAAAAGTGCAAACAGCAGAGGACCCCTGATCCCATAGAACACACCAGGCTGCAGTGAGCCTCACCCTGCCCTCTGCAGCACCCCATGATTATCAGTGTCCTTACCTCAGCCCCACCCGAGCTCCTCGAGGGAGGTTTTTTACCCTTTACAAGCGTAAAAAAATGTAAAAATTAAAGAAAATTTAAAAATTTAAAAAATGAAAGTGAGCTCGGCTTAGCGAAACTTTATCCCAGGGAGAGATTAACCAATGTTCACGTGAGTATCTCAGTGTGTTTTGTTCTGCTGTTTCCCCTTTTAGGTGACAGCGAGATTGTAAATAATATGTACGAGACCGACCCCGATCTCCTTGCTGGCGAAAGCGCAGAGGAGGAAACTGAGGACAGTATAATGTCCCCCATCCCTGTGGGACCTCCGTCACCCTTCCCCACCAGTGAGGACTTCACTCCCAAGGAGGGCTCACCCTATGAAGCTCCCGTCTACATTCCTGATGACATTCCAATCCCACCAGATTTTGAACTCAGAGAATCTTCGGTCCCAGGGGCAGGGCTAGGGATTTGGGCCAAAAAGAAGATTGAAGTTGGGGAAAGATTTGGACCCTATATGGCAGTGCAGAGGAGCACATTAAAGGAAACAAACTTTGGATGGGAGGTAAGCGCGTGGAATGTGGGCACCACATTCCTTTGTCTTCTCTGCCAAGTGTCTGTGGAGCTGGACTGATTCCTGGTGGCCTGGGGACAGAGGTGGTGACTTTGCTGATGCCGTGTTTCCCGCCCCCCATTACCTGAAGGATTCAAAAATCAGCAGAAATCCCTTTTAAGTTCACTTCTTGGGCCACGGAAACTGCTGGAGCACTGGTTTGGAAGCCTGTTTTTTGAATGATGTCGGGTCACTTCATCAAGTGCTTGTCATTTCCAAATTGTGTTTGGGAGTTGTCACGCGGAGGGAATGGGATTAATCGCATCATGTTTGGTGGTTGGGGGTGTTACCTTTGACTCCCAGCCCGTGTCAGCAGTGCAGGCTTTATTAACTGGGCAGGGAAAAATTGCATGTACCCATTAACAGCCCCCATGTTCTCGAGTTCTTGTGCTGCAGCAAAAGATGGGGAAATGTGAAAGTCACTTTTTCCCCAAGAGCTGAACAAAACCCAGCCTTCAGCAGGAAAAAGCTCTGTCCCACAGCTCCCATCTGATCTCTCTGCCTGCTTTTCTGGGCTTGTCCCAGAAATCATCTTAGCCTCCTCTGCTCATATATTCTTGATTAAAGAATATCTAGATCCATAATTATCCTGAAATATTCATTAACAGTGAAGCGTATCCTGGGATTTCTGCTCTGTGCTCACAGTCCTATCCCAGGGTCCATTATCCAATATATAATTCTTTCTCTCCAGCCCCAGTTCCCATCCCAACATTCCACCCCCTGCTGCCATGGGAGCTGCTGGCTCTCGTCCTGAGGAAGAGAGGCTGTGTCTGGGGCAGTGGGGAGACAGAGGTTTCCTGGCAGGATTTTGCTGTAGGATAGATGAGGATTATCCCCAAAAATTGAGAGCTGAATTTTATCCCTGGGTGAAGCAGTGACTTGCCCCATTTTCTCCATCAGCCACCACTGGGGTGAACTGGTTCACAAAGTCCTGGAGGGTTTCCAGGGTGGGAAGCAGCTGAGGTTTTCCCAGGAGAAAGCACCAGTGCAGTGACAGAACTCTGTTTTCTTAGAAACAAAGGTCAGAAAGGCCAGGCTGAAGCATTAACAGTTTAAATTGTCTCTGATTATATTTGCACTCTTTACTGTGAAGTCAAAAATCAGTGAGCAGTGAGACCCAGAGAAGCCCAGAGAAGCAGGTCCAGATGTTTTTGTTTTGTTTACTTTTTCAATGTGTCTGAAGTGCAGGAAACAGCAAAAACCTCCTGCCTTAAGAATGAAACTCAATTGTGTTTTGTTGCTCTGCAGTAGGAAGTGTCTGAAGAGCTAAAATCAGAGTTCAGTTGAATGACTGAGTGGAGAGTTTCCTTTTCCTTCTGTCCTAGTGCAGGGAAAAGAGGGAAATTCAGCTGAATTTTGATCCCCTCTCTCCCCTCCAATGACGTTCCTCAGAAATTCCTCTTGGTGTTGGCTTCTGTTGTGAATATCATTACAGAATATTTGACTTGTATTACTGTATGAGCATCAAAAAGTGGGGGTTTGGGGAGAAAAAGTCCCTTTTATTTTACTGGCAAAACATGATCTGGTTCAGGGGGGTTGTAGGTGTGAGAATCTCAAGATTCCTGAGGAAAGTATTGATCACTTCCAGGTGTCTCTGAAAATAAGGATAATTTTCCTCTAGGAATTTACCATATTAATTATTTGTAGGCTGCAATGTGAAAGATGAATCCTCTTTTTCTGACCCAATTATTAATAGGTGGCATTTGTTGTTTCAATTTATATTTTTGCTTGTTATTTTGTTTTAATGCTGATTTTTAGGAACAAAGTGCAATCTTCATTGGCTCTCAGAAGTTGAATGGTGCAAACCCTTTTTTCTATGACCTTGGCAAAACATTGTCCACGGTGTTTCATAATTCTGATAAAAGCTGGCATTTACACTCACGATTTTCAGAAAGGTTCCTCACATCCCCACTGCTCTGTGTGTTCTGATAGGAGTTGCCTTTATCAATTCCCGTTGACTTTGTGATACTGTTTGTTTTTGTAGTGTAATTGAGCAAACTTTCCCTCTGTGGGCACTTCTCCCGTTCCAGCGGTGTTCCTTTGTCCCCTGCTGTGGCAGGGACATTTCACACCTCAGGGGAAGGGTTTTGTCCTCCCTCAGGTGTCCCCAAACCCACCCCAACACTCTCTGATTGTCCTTGCTGACACCTCCTGAATTTTCCCATTTCCCAGCGTGTTTAAGGACATTTCATGGGTCTGTTTCCAGTAAGTGCCTTCAGAATTTCATTGGGGAGCAACATCCACGAATCCCTTCATGTGCTGGACGGGAATTCATGGAATAAGTTCTGTCTGCTGGGTGTTGGTGACTGAGCCCTTCCCTTGGGGTGGAAGGGTGAAAAGGCCCTGAGGAGATGTTCTAGGCAGTTCTACCTGATGGCAAATTGGGAAATGGTAGCTTGGGATGTTCTAGGCAGCTCTACCTGATGGCGAATTGGGAAATGGTAACTTGGGATGTTCTAGGCAGCTCTACCTGATGGCAAATTGGGAAATGGTAACTTGGGATGTTCTAGGCAGCTCTACCTGATGGCAAATTGGGAAATGGTAACTTGGGATGTTCTAGGCAGCTCTACCCGATGGCAAATTGGGAAATGGAAACTTGAGATGTGTTTGCATCCTCTGCTTGTAAAATTGAGCAGGCAGAAAATGAGTGAAAAAGAGGGAAAAGGGAGGAGTTTTTTGTCACCCAGTAATTTGTTGGCTTTTGGCTCCATGTGCTGTTTCTTTCAGAGGTGATAAGTTCAACAAATCTGAGATTTGTAGGATCACAAGGAATGTTCCTTCTGCAGTTTAACACTGTTTTTTTGGTCGGTATTTCTGTGGAATTCGTAGTTTTGTCATGCAGTGACTTGTGGGTTGAATGCTGGTGTAAGACTTCCACACACAACTCCTTGCTATGGCCAATTTGAATATATTCCATGAGAATTGCCTCTCCCATTAGGAATTTACTTCAGGAATGATGCCTGTTCTTCACACCCAACCTCTTCTCTATTCATATTTCTCAATTCATTTCCTGTCGTTTTTAGTCTTGATAATCCCACCTTTGTGCACACCTCACTCCCCAAACTCTGAAAACCTGTTTTCTTTGTGTTTGTTTGTTTTTAGGAGTCATCAGCTCCTTAATTTGAGCAATGTTTCTGCCTTTGGCACAAGAAGTTCTTGCTCTTCATCGCAGGAAATTTATTGCCAGGCTTTGACTAAACTGGGAGTGGAAGTGGAATTGGCTGCAACTGGCTTCCACTGGAAGTGGAATTGGCTGCAAAGTGGCCATTCCTCAGCACCATCTCAGTTTTGCTAGAAAACGCTGATTTTGTGGTCATGCAGGATGTGCTTCATATTTAATGTCTGTTCCTTCTGATTCCTGCCTTCAAAAAAAAAAAAAAAAAAAATCAAATGACATTTTGAGGGTTGGAAAATGTGCTCTTGAGGGCTTTGGTGTGAGAATGGATCTTTCTCTTCTGCCCGAGGATTGCCACTGCAGAAAGGGCTTTTCAAACTCCAGTAAGGGCAGATTTGTGAAAATGAAAATGAAACAGAGCAGTGAGTTGTACCTCGAAGTGCTCAGGAAATTCAGTTTGTGTTTGGAGACAGGGCCAGCCCTGTTCCCATCTGAACTCCTCACTCCAGACCTGGTGTGACTTGCTGAAACTTTCAGCTTCACTCATTAATAGCCCAAAACATCCATGGGAATGCAGAACACTGTGTTTTACCTGCCATACCTTGAAAAAAGATGCATAATTATCTTTATTATAGGTTTTTTTTCCTTTGAGGCAGGCGGGAGGGATGGTTTGAACACGTGTCCTGCCTTATCTGCAGCCCAGCCTCATATCTGGCCTCCTGCTTTGCTTTGTGAGATATGTCTTAAAATTTTTCCTTTGCCTTAAACCACACCTATCATCCAAGGGCTTTTTGGACGCGGGATGGCAGCGAGTGATTCACGCACATCTCATAAAAATAAATAAGATGTGTCAATCCTGGCCCCCAGCCCCTCCCAGGGATGATTCAGTGCACGACCTGTTGGGTGCTTTCCCTCATTCCCTGCTGTGCTGATCGTGTCATTTCACCTTTTTTTTTTTTATTTTTATTTTTTTGTGTGTGTGCCTTAAAAGACACCACCCCACCTAAAAGCCCTGTGATTATTGAGTGTGACCCGATTGCATTTCTCCTGCTCCTGACACGGAGCACAGCACTGCCAGCACCCCGAATAAATCACCCTGTGTTTGTGCTTTATGGCCCCCGGGACCTGAGGAAAAATGAAAATAAAATAATTACATAATGATTTTGGTCGCTTTGGATAAGTAATGGCATTTATCACGGCGCTGTTAATTTTCCTAATTGAGAGAAGAATGGGGATCTCGTCCTGGGGGGAAATTTAGCACCTGGATTGGAGGAGGTCTGGGAGCAGTCATGGTTTTGCCTCAGTTTGTTTCACAGGGTAAACACCACTGAAAAAAGCAGTTTGTTTTAATTTATATTTTAATTTATATATTAATTTATATTTTAAGAGAGGTTATTTGCTGAAGCACAAAAGCTTCTCTCAGCTGAAGTGTCAGAGCCAGGCTGCTCCTTTACACAGGAAAAATAAATAAGTGTTTTCGTTTTCTACTTGAGGGGGAAAAGGTAGAGCCTGTCCCATGGAAGACAAATAACTGGGGGAAAAAGAGGAGCCAGCAGCTGAGGATGCAGCAGAGTTCTGGCTCCACGTCTGGGACAGGGAAAAGTGCTGGGTTTTGAACACACTTTAAACTGTCACTGACTCACAGCAGTCCAACCTCTGTATTCCTGCAAAATTTAAATTTTTAGCAGGGGGTCTTTTTTTGTTTTCTCTGCTTTTTATAAATACTTCTAAGTGCTAAGGGAAATTTACTTTATGTGACTGGCCTTAAATGCTGAGAATTGTATTTCACTTCCTTGAATCTTAAATATATTAAAATGTTCTCAGAAATAAAAAATATTTTAAATGTAATATTAAATATATTTATTATTATAAATATAAAAGAAAAATGGTAAATATTTTATATTTAATATTAAAATATTTAAATAGGAGGGAGCCTCTAAGCATGGCTTGAACTGTGATATTTCCCAGGTCAGATAATACAGGAATTCCTTCATTTCCCCTTAAAAGCTGATCCAGCTGAAGGCAGAGATGCTGAAAGGAGGGTGAGTCCTTTAAATGAGTAAAGAAATCCCCAAAGCTCCTCCTGACTCTTGAAGGGCTCTCAGCTGGGTCCTGTGAGGATGTGATGACATTTCCTGCTCCTTTTCCTTCCCTGGTTCATTCATTTTCTCCTCCTCTGCCTCTCCCTTTGCCTGGGCAATGATGTTCCTGCAGCAGCTTCTCTCCCTCAGGGAAAAGGAGTTCCTGAATTGTTGTTTTCCAAGCCCCATCCCTGCTCTTGCAGGGAATTTGCTGAGGAATTTTGTGTGTGTTCCTTCCTAAGGTGCAGAGGGTTACCTGCACAACAAACGTTTCCCGTGCAAGGTTCCCTCCCAATTTCCCAGACCTGGAATCACTCTGAAAATGAAAAAAATCTTTGGGTTCATAAAGAAAACAGAATGTCAGAGCACCCTGGGACTGCCCTCAATATTTGCTAAGAGCATCCCCAGTTAGGATTTTTATACACGTGGATAGAAAACGGCAAAGAAACCTTTGCTTTGGACCAAAAAGAGCTTAAGTAAAAAAAAAAAAAAAAAAAAATCTCAAGGATGAAAAACAACTTCCTGACCTCTTAATATTTAAAAGATTCAATTTTTATTCTAATAAATTTAATTAATGTAAGTATTTAAATTTTTAAATGAGATTTTTGGGCCGAGGAGATTGCTCAGCTTTGTACATGCTCAGTTCCATCCCCTTCCCAGGGATCAGCTTTGGGGGAGCATCAACATTTTTATTTTCCCTGCAGGATCTGGGCTTTGTTCTGGTGTCAGGGGACCACCAGGAGGAAGGGGAAGGGTCAGATCCAGGTGCTGGGAATTGTTGAGCTGTTTCCTATGACTGGAATTAAAACCATGACAGGAGGAAAAAGGGCTGGCTCGGGATTGAGAAGAAGAAGCTGATGGACTCACTGTTGCCTACAACTCCATCTTTAGGGGGCGTTAATTTAATAATTTCATCCCTGGATAAAAATGAAAAATGCACCTTATGGCATCCAAGTGAAATGACTGAAATTCGTCTCTTTTTTTTTTTTTTGACATTTCCCCAAATGCTTCAGTGCCAGGGTTAAGAGAGTAAAGCCTTTTTTAGGCCCAAGAATGCCAAGATAAGTTGCTCTATCTTAGGCATTGGCTAAAACATGGGTATATAAGGAATTAAGGGAAAAAAAGAAGAGACAGGGGAAGGGAATGACTAAGAATACCTCCTGATATTTCTCCTTTATTTCCATAAGGGGTAATAACTCATGAGCAATCCGGCAGAGGGCACTTTCTTTAAATAGAACATTCTGATTCACAAGCAGAAAAAGGAAATAAATATTTTCCTTTCGTCTTCGAGAGCCATCCCTGAATACCAGCTCCTGAAGCAATATTTTATCAGCCACACGTTCAAAAAGGGGAAAGAAAAGGAAAAAATCCCATGAACAGCTCAGTGGTGACCACAGTGGTTTGAAAAATTGCTTTCCTCATTGTCAAAAGCCCTGCAGAAGTCAGGGCATTGCTTCTTCCTCTGGAATTTTAACCTACAGAGAGACTCAACCTGGGTTTTGTCCTCTCCCAGCAAAGCCTGGCTGCTGGAGCCTGGAACACAGTGGGCTTTTGTAAAGGAAATGATCAATAAGGGAAACCATAAATATACATGGGCTCTGGAGGAGGCAGAGCTCTGGGCACTCTCTCAGAGGCACTTTGGGAAGGCAGGAGTGATGCAGAATAACTCATTTCGGGGTTTTCAGGCACTCAGGAGGCTGTTGGTTTTTTGGGAATCAGCCTCATGCTCCTCTCTGCTCAGAGATGCTCATGTGGGATTGGGGCACTGAGGGCTCCAGGGTTTCATGAAACCCTTCAGTAAACCCCATCTGAGCTCCTGGTCAATGCTAAAGCCTGAAAGTCCTAAATTAAATCTCTTTACCTCAAATCTGTGCGATGCAAGAAGCACCAACGGCGAATTTTCCCAAGTAAAACGTTGCGTTAATTGCTTTTAAAGGATGGGAAAAATCACATTCTCTGCATAATTTGGCACTGTCCTCCTCTTCCCATGGCAAATACAGAGCAGCACCACAGATCTGGAGAGCTGGTAAATGTAGCAAGACTAATTTTGTTTGGGGTTTAGGACTTCACACATTTTGGCACTTTCAGTTGCGAGTTTTGTTGCATTTAGGGATGGAAATGAAGGAAGGGTTGGGTCTATTGCTTTTTCCAAAGGAGTGGAACATGGGTAGACTTGGTTCTGACACAGCTCTTAATTATTCACCCTTTCCTCTTTCTGTGTCTTCATTATTCCTCTTCTTGTGTGTTCATTATTCCTCTTTCCATGTGTTCCATCCCAGAAAAGTGCAGGGACCTGTTCAGAACGGGGCCATCCCAGTACTGGGAGATCCCAGATTTGCAAAACGAGGGCTGCTCATCCAGGGAAGGTGTAAAACTGAGTTTGAGTCATTTTTAGAAATGTGAATGGAAGAATCACGGCTGCAGGAGGAGGGCCTGGGGTCAGGGAAGGTGGGGAATTGGCCCTTGGGGTGGGAAGAGCATTTCCAGAGTGTGGAGGTTTCTTTGGAAGAGTATTCCCAGTCATGGGCTCTCTTTCTCAAGTGGTTGCTGAGGCCCAGCTGCTTTGTGAGGAATCCCTGTAAAATCCCCACTTTGGCTGGGTTGTGCAGCTCTCCTGATTTCCTGGTCCCCTCTGCCCTCA
This sequence comes from Sterrhoptilus dennistouni, assembly GCA_013397095.1. Taxonomy (NCBI): domain Eukaryota; kingdom Metazoa; phylum Chordata; class Aves; order Passeriformes; family Zosteropidae; genus Sterrhoptilus; species Sterrhoptilus dennistouni. Next base: position 66,427 of record VWZU01012780.1, read on the forward strand.
GAGCAAACAGGCAACAAAATCATGGAATCCTAGGAAGGGTTGGAAGGGACATTAAAGCCCATCTCATTCCACCCCCAACACCTTCCACTACCCCAAGGTGCTCCCAGCCCCATCCAGCCTGGCCTTGGACACTGCCAGGGATCCAGGGGCAGCCACAGCTTCTCTGGGCACCCTGAGCCAGGGCTTCTCCACCCTCACAGGGAGGAATTTTTTTCCTAATCTCTAATCTAACCCTACTCTCATTCTGAAGCCATTCCCCCTTGTCCTGGCACTCCATAGTTTTTCTCCATCTCTTTTGTCAGCTCCCTCCAGTGTGCTGGAAGGCCACAATTAGGTCACTTTCTGTTCTCCAGGCTGGGCAATCCCAACTCTTTCTCAGCAGAGCTGCTCCATCCCTCTGATCATCCTGGAGCCTCCTCTGGGCTCTCTACAGCAGCTCCATGTCCATCCTGTGCTGGATCCCAGGCTGGAGGCAGGAATGTCTCAGCTCCAGGCCCGAGGGGAGCTGGAATCAGATTCCAGAGAGGTGACAATGAGCTGTGACCCTTTGGCGTGATGGGATGTGCAGATTCCAGTGGGATGTGTCCATAAAGAAAACATCTCTAAGGGGACTCCATCAGAAGCACAGGCTGGAGGGTGGCTCCTCACAACTCACCATCATTTATTTACTCTCTTTGCCCAGAAAGGCACAAAAAGTTATTAAAGCAAATGAGTGTTTTCCACTGAGGTGTGCTCTCCCCCAGTGTCCTGCACTCTCCTTGCTGGGGTTTGTTTTGGCTGCTCTTGGCCACGTCTTGCTGGGGAAATAAATCCCTGCCTGTCCTGGAAGTGATGCCCAGACCTTGAGTGGGCCTGCCAGAGCCACCTCTGTGTTTGGTGTGTTTTCTAACCTGTCTGCTCCAGGTTCAGCCCCTTCATGTAGCACCCAGACCTTTCCCTCAGCACACACAAGAGGTTCTTTCCTCCCTTTGGCTCTGCCCAGGCAGCCGTGAGCTCCTTCCCTTTAATCGTACATCTCATTGTGCCATCCCCGCTCGATCCTGTGCAAAAATACCTACGTCTCACCCTTGTCCCCCACCTCCCTTTTCCCATTTAGATCTCCCTGAAGCCCATTCTCCCTTATCAGCACAGTAATTTCGTGAGCAGAGCTTGGATTTCTGCCGTTTAGGCCCCGGCCATTGTCTGTCGCAGCTGCAGTCAAGATAAACCCTCACCCAGAACAAAGTTGGAATGACCTTTTACAAGCAGAATCTGCCTTGTTTCCCTCCAGACTAATTTATCAGCCTTCATTTCAGCCCAGTCTCTCAGCAGAGGCCTGAAAGAACATTACAGAGAGCATGAATGAACAGGGGGATTAAGATGCTTGGCTAGTCCCTCTTTTTCATCAGACACCTTCTGGATTTGCCGGGATGTAAGCTGTAAATGACCGTAAGTGGTGAACTGCCTTCAACTTGGAGCAAGGGGAAGGGAAAAGAAAAGGGGAGGGAGGGAGCCACCACAGCCAAATGTTTGGAAAAGAAGAGGGATGTGAGGAGCTGGATAAACCTCCTGTCTCAGAGGCAGAGAGTGGCAGGGCTGAGCAGTGTCCCCAGTCTTTTCCAAGGGGCAGGGAGGGGGACAGGCTCAGCTCCTTCAGAACTGTTAACAAGGCAAATTTAAATCCAATTTATCGATTCAAAACAAGTTTTTAAAACTGGGTTATGTCCAAAGGGTTTTGGTGCAGCAGAGCAGCAAAACTTTCCTTGTGAGTGTGATTTTAACGCTGCAAGAGGGGGAGTTTTTTGAATTGAACTTGACAAGTGTCGAAGATCCCAACAGGAAACCCATGATTCTCCTGTAGCTGACAACAGCCATGGTCTACAGGAATTGCTGTGAGGAGGGGAATAAATATTTGTCTCTAGAAGGAGGGGAGAGTTGTCAGCTGTAGTTGGGGTGAATTTCCTGTCAGTGCCACACAGGCAGCTTCAGTGGGGCTGGGGAATTCCACCCCTAAACACCATAAACCATCAGATTTTGTTTTCCTGCTTACACCTTTTAGCTTCCTTCATCTTTTATGTAATGAAGGAAAAGGTTATTGAACAACTTGGGAACTTTACTGCTAAATCACAGCCTGCTCAGCTGAGCAGGGGAAATCTTTGTCCATCAAACTTGGCTCATTCCTTGGAGTGTTTCATTCCTTGGGAGTGGGCTAAAAAGTTTTTGCAGGGAGAGAATTCAGTGCAGATTTTGGTTCTTGCTGGGGCTGTGGTGGTGCCTTGTGTCCTCTGGCAGGGTGGATTCCATGTGGGAATCCTGGTGGAACTGCTGGACCCAGCCAGGGAGCAGAAACATCTCCATCCAAAATGAGCAGAGATTGCACCTCTAGCATTTTATTTGGACTTTTGGTATATCAGAACATCCTGGAATGTTCAGCTTTTGCTGGAAAGCAAGGGAGGTGGAGCTGCAGGTGGGGGTGTGGCAGCAGTGGGTGAAAATGTGCACTGGGAACAGCTGGTGAAATGAGTGTTGCATTCTCAGGTGATGCTGAACATCAACCACAGGGTGTTCAGAAATGGGTGCAGATAAAAGATCAGTGTTTTGGAATGATTTGAAGGTTTTAAGGTAAAATCATGTACCTATATAATAGAAGAGTATACCTAATTTCTTAGGTATTTCAAGGTGTTCACTCCATTCCCTGGACCAGCCTGGCATTTGGGCCTATGGGACCACACAGACCAATAAATCCTACTGCAATAATTGGTATTTCCCTTTCTGAGCAATAACCCCCCAGTGCAGTGCCTTGTGAATGTAACAGAAGCATCCAGACTTCTCTGAACCTTTGCAAGACTTGTGATTTGACTTAATTTAATTTAATTTAATTGGGTGAAACTTCAGGCTGTGATTCCTTTCTCTCTCCTGTGTCCTACGCTGTATTTGTGCCTTTGCAGCTTTTAGCCAGTAATATGGAAGGTGTAGGATTTTCAGAGTTGATACCATCTTTTTAATTAATTAATTAATATTTTATTTGTATTGTATTGTATTGTATTGTATTGTATTGTATTGTATTGTATTGTATTGTATTTTTTTTGGTGGTGGTGGTGGTTATNCTTCTCTGAACCTTTGCAAGACTTGTGATTTGACTTAATTTAATTTAATTTAATTGGGTGAAACTTCAGGCTGTGATTCCTTTCTCTCTCCTGTGTCCTACGCTGTATTTGTGCCTTTGCAGCTTTTAGCCAGTAATATGGAAGGTGTAGGATTTTCAGAGTTGATACCATCTTTTTAATTAATTAATTAATATTTTATTTGTATTGTATTGTATTGTATTGTATTGTATTGTATTGTATTGTATTGTATTGTATTTTTTTTGGTGGTGGTGGTGGTTATGTTTAATCCCTTTTTTATTTTTTTAGCTTAACAATTTGAAACTGGTGCACTGTTGGTAACTTGCACCAAGTTTACTCATGTTGAAACCAAAAGTGAGGGCAGCTCATCTCTTAAACACCAACTGAACCACTGTCCCAAACCTTGATTTATGGGCACTCCCACCTTCAGAAGTGCAGGATCTTTTGCTGTTCCTAAGTGGTTTTATCATCTCCAAAATTAATTTCAGCAGCATGGCAGGGAGATGGAGATGGTGCCTTTCTGGAGAGTTGTGGAGGCAAAATGCAGATGCTTCAACAGGACAGATTATCTTTGGTTCTTGTCCAGTTTCTTGTCCAGTTTCCTGGGAAATGGACAGAAAGAAGCTTAATTTCTTTAAGTCCCCTGCAGCTGTGCTTGGGGTTTAATAAGCACAGAAGGTGATTTGAGGGAAAAAAAACCCAAGCAGGAAGTTCAGCTCCTTGTTGAGCTGTCTGTGCTCTTTGGAGCAGAAATTGGGGTTTGCTGCTGAGTGGAGGACCAGCACTTCCCAGAAGTGGAAGTTCAGCATCAGGGATGGGGCCCAAAATGTTCAGTAGCCCTGCAAAACTCAGTGAGTGGGCCAAAATGGTCACAGGTTAACTTCCATTCAAATAAACACGAGATCTTTTAATCAGGAATATGAAGGGAAGAATAATCCAAGTTGTGTCCGTGCAAGGCTGAAATTCAAACTGGGATTGTTGTTTAAGAACAAACAGGATCCTTGTACAGGAGCATTTGATGAAACTACTGGGAAAAGTGTTTAAATTAAATACAAGCAAGTTCTTTTTTTTCGTAGTGAAAGGTGAATTCCAGAACAGCAGATCAGGAGGTGCAGAGAGGACTGGGATGGTGTGAACTAAATAAATTCATATATTCATCCCAGCAGGGATATTCTGTCTGATGTCTCTTACCTGATGGCTCTGGGCACTGCGGGGGTGTGAGGTAGAACTGGGCCAGGCTCTCACAGCCTCCCCAGATCCCATCTCCAGCTTTTATTGTCACTGATCCTATCCTACACTCAGGCAAAGACCAACCTGAAAAACAGGGAGAGAGGGGCATTGAAGGGAAAAAAAATCCCCTGAGCAGGGAGAAATGAAATGTTGTTGGGTGATGACAAACGGCTCCAAGGGAGGAGCTGAGGGGTCAGGGGGCTAAACCAGGGAATACCTGGAGCATTTCCCTGGGGAAGGGGGGACACCCAGCCCTGTGAGGAACAGCCCACTGAGAGATGCATCTCTCAGTGCATCCCTATCCCCTGCACTGGTGCAAATCCCATTTTCAACTCTTCGATATTTTGGTGGATTTTAGATCCAAGCCAATGTTCTCAGTGTAAATTCTCATCTTGCCTCTAGTTTGTTACAAGGGTTTGAAGTTGCTGCTGGAAATTTCAGATTTAGGAATTTGAGGCAAAGCAACTCCTTTCCCTGTCTTTTCCTGTTTTCCAAAGTCACCTCATTTTGTAAAGGGCATGTGTGTGTGTGTGTGAAATAAATCAGTGTAAATTTACTTCTCACTATAAATTGTAATTGGCAAGAGTCGGGATATAGCAAATCCAGAATGGGAATGATAAAATACCGATACTGTATCCTTTAATTTATTACCTGTATTATCCACACTCTGTGTTTTCCACTCGGTTCTCTCTCCTTCATGAGTTGTGTTTTCACTAGACTGGCATTTTCCTCCTTCTGATGAATTAACTGTCAATTGAAGTTAGTGAGATAAATCAAAACAAATGGACACACTGCTCCATATTGACTTTCTCACTGCCTGATTCCCAGCCCCACTTTTCTGAGCACGGGGCTCTTGTTATGCTCACTTGCTTCTAAGCAAATGTACAAGAAAAGGAGGAACTGGGGGAAGGTGGGTGTTTAATAGCCAGTAATTACATTTTTCTCAGTCTTTGTTTTATTTGGGATCGTGTCAGTGATGAGATCTGGGCCATTTACCCACAAAGAAGGCACTTGGCATAGTGGGAGAGAGAGAAATGTTCAATGGATTTCAGGAAGCAAACGTGGAGTTAAGGTCTTCTAAAATGTGGTCTTAATGTACATTAGGAAGGAGTTCTTGGGATAACCAGAGGAGTTTGGGTGAAGAGGGGGACACTTGTTATCAGCAGGCCCTCACTGTAAGAGGGACAAGGCTCTAGTGTGAATCCAGAGAGGTTTATGAACATTTGCTGTGGGAATTCTGGGTGTAAAATGTTGTTGGGTAGGGGACTCCGAGATGTTGAAGCCTTGGCTTTATCCCAAAATGGCAGAACAGTTTCTGGCTGGCTCGTTCTATTCGTGCAAATGTGATCTGATCAGGCACCCAAATGATCGAGCCCGTGTCTGTTCCTGATCAGACAAAAACTAAAGTTTTTTTGTCTATAAATATGTATTTATAGATAAGACAATCAGTAAAATAGGCCTGTGACTTGGATCAAAGCTTCTCTCTTGCAGACATGGCAAAACTCTGACAGTGAGGAGCCCTGCAGGCCCACAGACCTTCCCTCTGTTGCCACCTAAGTTAGAACCGTGCGATAAAAAATTCCATTGATTCCTTTGAAAGAAGGAGAACACAAATCCCTGCCCGTGTCTCCAGCAGTGCCATCTGTGTGCGGATCAAACTCCAGCCACACCTCTGCCTGACTGGCTCCTCTGCCAGGGTTCAGTGCTCAGAACAAGCACACGCCTGTCACAGAGCAAGTGTGGAAATTCTTTTGTTATTTGTTTACTTCTACCTTAAACATCTGTGCCTTAACAAAGCGCTGCAGATCAAGCAGGTTTTTCTTTCAGGGCTCTCATCACCCCCATCTCGGGTTGTGTCTTCCCGGATAATCTTCAGCAAATAAATTTAACACCTTCTCACCTGGAAGGGATCTCCTGCGCTTTAATTCAAGATGTAAAAGGTTTAAAAAAAAAAATAAAAAAAAGAGTCTGTGCAGAGGAATGGATGGTGGAAAGGGGTAAAGCCTCTCAGCAGTAGGTTAATTGGAGAGTGGAATACCAGTGTAGATGGGAGCACATAGTTTCCTTGGACAATGTGCTAAAGAACTGGGAGCTGGGAAGGACCAGCTGGGATTGTTAGTGAATTAGCTGAAGTCAGAAACTGCTGAATGGAGCAAAGAAGTAAAGGGGAAATGAAGGTTAGGGTATAATTCAGTCTAAATTAGGTGGGCCATTCACAATGCATAAAAGGGCTCTGAGCTTCCTTTCTTGGGGAAAATGGGGAGGAAAGCTCACTTTTATTTGGATGCGTGTTGAGTGGTTGATTTTAAGAATGTGCATACCTAGAGCCTACTTTTTGGGAGTGCATTATCCCACATGAGTTTGGAGGAAGCATTGAAAACGCCATGAGCCTGAAAGACAACAAGATTTAGCAAGAAAGGCTCGGGACTGCAGGAGCATTTCATTTAATCTCTGACGGGCTGAAACAAATCCTCTCCATTCCTTCTACCTCTGCTCACTCTGAACACTCTACCTGCTCACCTTGGAATCCAGTTGGATTCCAAGATCCAGTTCCCTGGCTCTGGCCCTCCCCTCTGTGTTATTTCTGATTTATTACAGCACCCCTGTGCTTTTCATGGTGGCTAAGGTTTGTTTCTAAGAGGTTCTCCCATAGAAAGGGAGGTGGCAGAGGCAGCACGTGGTCTTGGAGACCGTGTTTGTTCTACACAAAGCTGGGAAAAAAGAGGGAATTGCATGGATTTAATGCACAAAGAGTTAAATTGAAATGTCTCCATGGAGCAGGAGGCCTTGAGCCTTCCAGTGGTGTCTGTCTGGGGTTTGAGTTCTGATTTAGAAGAGTTTTGTTGCATCCCTTTGGGTGTTGTCTCTGTAGACCTTCAAATCCATTTGTCCTAAACGTGCTTAGCATCCCTCAGAGGTGCACCATCCTTCTGATGACAAAAAAAAATCACAATTTTTTAGGTATTTCAGAACTTGGAGCCTTTCTCTGCTCTGAGTGTTGTCTGTGAGCACAAAGTGATTTTAACTTGTATTTAAGTGATGTGGTTGTGGCTGAGCAGAGCCTGCCAAAGGTCTGGGTCCTTTGTCTCCTCTGAGAGAAAATCCAAATTTTCTGGTTTAGAACCCTGGGGGGTGCTCTGTGATTTCTGAACCAACTTTCAGAGCTGCTGTGCTGCATCGCCAATAAAGACAAAGTCCATCTGACCGTGGTTTTCTCAGACATGAAATGCATAACAAGGAATAGAGAGCACTGATTTTATCAGGGTGTAATTCCAGAAGTGCTGGGGCTGGAGGTGGAACTTTTTCCCCCCTCGTGCTGTACCTGCCAGAGCCTGGACTCGTTTCTGTGTTCACTCCAAAGGCTTATGTCAAGCCCAGTCAATTTAAATGAGATTCAGAACTGGAGCAGCAATAAGTGTTCAATCAAAGTATTTGATAAATCACTTAAACAATCTCGCAGATTGCAAATTCTGTAAATGCAAGTTCTGCACTTATTCAAAACTAGTGAATGTGACAGGGCTAAGAGACAGCAAAGTCAAAACAGCGGGAAGGAAAACTCAGATTCTTTGATGAGATTAAAATACCAGCAATTGCAGTGGCAGGCAGGTAGGGCTGTGCTGCTCGTGGAGCCCCTGCTCCAGCTTTTCCAAGGAGAATACACAGATGGGATAAAGAAGAGAAGGCTGATTTGATGATTGCAGCGTAATTTTGCCTTTACTTCAGAGTATGTGTGTTTTCCTTAACGTCTTGAATGGCATAATTTAGCTGGTCAGGAAAGTTTTCTCTCTTATTAAATGGAATGACAAGTGACTGTAAAAGTAGGAGAAGGGAAATCTCAACAAAGCCCAGATTGCTCTGAATGCCCAACAATTTTTCTTCGGTTACTCAGACAGGAGCATGAGCTTCCTCAGGTGGAATTTATTCTGGTGAGTGTCTCCACAGAAAAACTGAAAACAAAAAGTTGAAACAAACTCTGGGAATTGGCTTTCCCCTGGTTTGTCACCCTCTGCAGCCACAAGGACTAAATACCAAACAGGTATTTAATGATTATTTTTTTGCTATGATTTTTATTGTGTCAAAGAAAGATGGAAGAAATTAAAGCTGATTTATTTTTTTTAGTAGCTTCCAGACTGAAGCCTTGTGTTTTGTCTAATTGAACTTTTCCCTGGTTATTAATGAAGGAAGTTTAGGAGATTTTGCTGGGAGAGGAATAACTCATTGTCAGCACCAACATGGAGCACAATTTGAATTAACTTTTCATGGTTACTGGAAGAAAGAGGGGAAATGGGATCATTTTTGACTGTAGCCAGTGTTGAAGTTCATCATTTTAGTTTTAAAAAGCCACGGTTGGTTTCGTGTGAGCAGTTCACTATTCCCTCATCATCTTTGTCCTCATTCACAATATCAAGGGGGTTTAGGTGAAGATCCAGTTGCCAAATTTTGTATATTGTACATTTTGCTTGCTCCCATCACTGCTGTATTTCCAACCCTCAGAAATCGGGGAGGGTTTGATCACTTTTATCTGAAATTCCAGTAGAAACCTGGAAACAAGTGCTCATTCCCAAGGACAAGAGCAAGGGGCTGATCCCTTTGTCTCCTTTTCTCCCCCTGTTTTAGTGCAAATGGGAAATGGCTTTAACTGGTGCTGAAAACAGGAATTCTGACAGCTCAAACATCTATTTTCAGGCAGCTCAAGGACATGTTCGGGGAAGTTTTTAAGCACTTTGGGAATGTTGAAGGAAAATGACATAGGAATCCCAATGTATAGGGTAATGTGTTGTCCAGCTGTGAAGTTGGACAGATTTTTATTATTCTGATTTAAATCCATAAATATCTGCATAAATAGACACACAGACTTAAACTTCCAGCCCAAAGAGCCTAAATGGTTCCTAGAGCCCTTTGCATCCCTTCTGTGTGACCTCCTGTTCTCTGGGAATGCTTCAGCAGTTCTCTAAGTTAAGCAAGTTTTAAAAGCTGTTCAAATACAGTTTTTTTTATAAATTAGGAAAGATTTGTGTCCATTCAGTCGCAACTCAAAAAAAAAATAAATTACTGAAGCTGCATTAAATCCACTTCACACATGGATATAACTGTCAAAAAAACTTTTCCTTTCCCTGAAGCTAATCCTTTCACTCGAAAGTTATTTTCTGCCCAAAAAAAAAGATAATTTTAAAGCTTTACTAGCAGCCCTTCTTTCTCCCACAAAATATTTATGCTCAACACACTGAGCCCATATTAATTAACGGGAAGGAGCAATTACAAGAATTCCTCCAAAACGATACACGAGGCAGAGTTATTTTTTTTAAAAAAACTTTGATTTTCTTGCTGGCAGTGCCTTTATTTTGTGCTGTGGGCATGGCTGTGCCGGGCTCTGGAGGGGCTGAGCTCTGGGGGTGTGTGTGAGCGTGTGTGTGCGTGCGGCTGTTGTTCCTTTCTTCTCCAAATGCTTCACCACAGTAGGCGAAATGGATGAAACACAGAAAAAGAGAGACAATAAATAGTTTCCTAACCTGGCTTGGATAATGGAGAAAGTTCGTTAGATTTATTAATCCTCATTTTCCTTTGGACTGTCAGGCTTGGAGTGACAGTAAAAAAGCTTGTGACGACTTTGGCTAATTTGCACTCCATTCACTTTCTCATGAAAACCCATCAGGATGACTGAAGAACTGCTCTGCAATTGACCTTATTCAATGGCAGAGTGATATACTGGGAAACAGGCCAGTTTTTACAATGCCCAAAAGAGCAAATTGGACGGAATCTTTGTTCCTCTCTTTTTTCCCCTTTCCTTTTTATGCCAGTCTTGCTCTAGTTAAGCTCTCTCATTTGTTCCAGCAGTAGCTCTAGGGCTCAGGTCACCCTCTGGGGCTGCCATTGCAGGTGATCACTGGGCCGCTTGTCTTGGATGCAAAGAGGAGGGAGAAAGGGGAAGGCTGGAAGAGTCTGCTCAGAGAAAAAGTCTGAGACCTCGTTCTCAGCCAGATGTTGGGGGACAGGGCGTTGCTTTGGCCTCTGCACCCAGAAATCCCAAACTGCTTGCCTGAACCTGAGCCAGGAGCAGGATTTTTGTGGTGCTCTTTGGGTGAGGAATTAAAGCTGGTGGTGGTCAGGGCAGAGGGGAGACAGGGAGCAGATTCTGTGCTCATCAGTGAGACTTTTCTGTGTTCTTTTTTGTATTCACACACAGCAGACCCGGGATCTTTCACTCTGGGAAAATGAGACAGGGTTGGAGTGGCCAGAGGCTGGTGGGGAGAGATCCCGCACAGGGGGTAGGGACAACTGTCCCCTCAAACCAACATTTAATGTTTTATGCAAAAGGGACCAGCCCTGAATGAGGGCCTGAGCGGGATTAGCACATGAACAGTCCACGGGCTGGCAGATACCGAATTTATCTGGGGCACTGCAGAGAGGCAAAACAATTTGAATTTGAGTCTGAGAATGGGCCAGTTTGGGTGGATTCTCTCTCTCTCCTTCTGGCTGAAATCTCTGAAAGTGCAGCTCCATTTCCAAGTTTCATCAAAAGTGGGGTTTGTAAAGATTTCTGACCAGGAGGATTATAGAGATGTGTTTAATAGCAGTAATTCCCAACTGTACCCTGGGTCCTGTCTTTACTGGGACACCAAAGGTGCTGTAATTCCCTGCCAGAGCAGCTGTGCTGGTTCCCCTGCCCCTCACACCTCACACAGGGCAGTGTGAAGCTTTCAGGTGGCTTTTGAGCACTTTGGGGACCTGTCTGAGCCAGCAGCTTTGATCTTTCTCTGCAGAGGGCAGGTCCTGCCAGCCAGACCTGAGAGTTCCTGGTTCAGAACTATTCACCTTGAAGGACCAGAAGCAGCAAAGCCACAACCTGTGCCCCACGTGCTGGGAAGGGAAATGTGCCTCACCTTGTGTGTCCCAGAGCTTCACCCCTGCAGCTCCCAGCTCAGCAAACCAGCAGCAGGGGACACCCACAGTCAGTCCTGGAGCAGGGTGGGAGAGACCCAGGATTGGTTTGAAGGGAACTTAAAACTCATCCCATTCCACACCTTCCACTATCCCAGGGTGCTCCAAGCCCTGTCCAGCCTGGCTTTGGACATTTCCAGGGATGGGGCAGCCACCACCTCCCTGTTCCAGTTCCTCACCACCCTCACAGGGAAGATTTTCTTCCTCATCTCTAATCCAATCTCACTCTCTGTCAGTTTGAAGCCATCTCCTCTTGTCTTGTCCCTACATGTTCTTCTAAAAAGTTTCTCTCCACCTTTTTCTGGGTTCTTGGACCCTAAAGGATTGCAGTCACTTGTTATTGTTCTTCTTTCTGAGTTTTTCCATTTTACAGGGAACTTTTTTTTGCTTTAATACAAGTAAAGAGAACGGGGTGGCTTCATTAAGCCTGAACCACACAGCAAGGAACACTTTGCTCTTCTACAACTCCACCAACTGATTAAGCTCATTTCGGGCCTCTACTTCTGGAGGGGCAAAGTGGGTTTTTTAAAAAAAGTCAATTAAGAACAACACCAAACTTTCAGCTTCCCTGAAACATCTCTGGTTTATCAGTGTACAAAGTCTTTTCTGACCAGCATAATTTCTTCTGATATTCACATGAGAAAATAAGACAACCTGAATCTAAAAGAACAGGATTTAGGAGAATTTTCTCTCTCCAAAGTGCTACCAACCCATCCCTCCCCTGCATCCACAAGGTCTGGATCTCAGGGTTGTTTCAGCTCAGGGCTTTTGGCTCCTACAGGAAAGTTGTAACCTCTGTGTGTTCAGGTTTTGGAGTTAAACCAATGGGGTGGAGACTGAGGAATGAGGGGGAGAAGAGAGGAAGGTGTTTCTGACAGCATTTTTGGGGCAAATGTTCACATGAGGAGGGGTTACATTGACACAGAGGGTCTTACTGTGCAGGATAAACCCAGAGAGGTGGGAGCTGCTCCCTGGAATGCCCCTGTCACTGTGAGGGGACCCTGTCCTGGCATGGAAGTGTCTCTCCCCCATCCCAGATCTCTGGTGACTTCCGCCACTCGCTGTGCACTCACTGCCATCCTTCTGGTCCTCTCTGTCATCTCCTTGCCCTCCTCCTTCTGGTGCCCTCAGGTCCTCCAATTTCCCCTTCTCTCTCTATCAAATTCTGCCCATGTCCGCACCCTCATTAATCAATGTCAAGTCACAGAGTGTACAACAAGGGCTGTATTCTTCCACTGCCCCCTCAGCCCTCATACATCCCATTGTTCCAAAAAACTGATTCAGATGGCAAGAAAACAGCCGATGCAGCACATAAAAGAGATGAGACAGAAATGAAAAGAATCAAGGAGGGAAAAAAAAAAAGAAAAAAAAAAAAAAAAGAAAAAAAAGAGGAGGCATTTTTTTCCCCTGAAACACTCGAATAAATACTCGGCAATGATAATTTAAATTATTCATACATTTATGAAAACATCCATTGAAAAGTGAAGTGTATGATGCTCTTTGTCTACTTTACTTGTCTCTTGTTTGTGATTAACCTTTACTGTAACTTGGGCTGGCAGTGCCACGGTCACAAAGACCAGACTTTTCCTTCCATGGGAAAAAATGTTTCATCGGGTCCAAATGAAAAATTAAGTGGAGGTATTTAGTGCTGATGTGGCAATTTGGTGCAAAGCATTCAAGATGCAGAATTATCCATGTCTATAGCCCAAACACTGCCTTGTAAAAAAAAAAAAATTCAAACGAGACAAAGCCAGCTTTTAGCAGCGCGTTCCCTCGCAGGGGAGTTTGACATAAATTCTACTTCCAGTCCCATGACATCCCTCAGGAGCTGGAGAGCTCAACAGCAGGGAGAGTAAAGGCTTTGCTGCCACAAATGAGGAGAATCTGGGTGTGTAAGGACATGGACAAACTCAGCCTGAAAAAAAAACGGAAATGAAAAAAGCAGCTCGGTTATTTTAATTACGGCTCCCAAACTATGGAAGAGTTCCTAGACCAGCATTAATAATGTCATCAGGAAATGGGAGATATTTGGGACCTGACAGCCTGTGAAAATCCAGAGGAAATTCGTTTTGCCTCTAAGATGAACTTTTTTTGCTCATATGCTGTGGTTATTGCTTTAATTAAAAAATTTAAAAAATCACCTTGTGGCAAGATCAGTAGTGGAATATTAAATGCCAAGAGTGATAAACAATCTGAAATCAGAAAAATAATTATTGGAGAGGTTTTGGAAACTCAGCTCCGTGGAGATTGTATTTTTTGGTGTATCCCTACTGTTCTTCCATTTTTTGGGGTTTTTTTTGCAGACACTCAGAGAAACAGTCAAAGCAAATCTTCTCCTCTAACATTTGTGTCGTGCTTGTAATTCATCAAATTTCCATCCAACTTCCAAAACGGAGCGGTCTGGAGAATGTCAGATAATTTATAGATAACCATCCAAACATTTTTATTCTCAAGTGAACATATTCAGCCCTGCAAATATGCATTTATGCCTTTCCATAACTGGTTGATTACGTGGGAGGGGGAGCCATTGTCTGGCAGTCAAAGCCAAGGGATTTTCGGCAAAGCTCTCCTTGCTCTTCTGTTGACTCTGCAGTTGACTCTGTGTGTGACCTTGGACGTGTCACTTATTCTCTGAATGCTTCACTTCCTTCTGTAAATGGCTATAACAGTTTGGAGCACATGCAGGAAAGTGTGTCTGGAACTCAGGAAAGCATTTGGAGATTTCACTCCTAAGAGGTGCTGGTGGGTCCTGGCAGCTGAGACAAATAGGGCTCTTCACACCGGGGTTTGTTAAGCATCTTTGTGCCTCATTTTAGGGGTTTGATACATTTTTTCTCTCGTGCCTTTTCCAGTCACTTTCCACTTTTGGAATTTGTTTGCTGATTTTTTAGTATTTTTTTCTACCTGGAATTTGTGTCCAAGGTGATTCTCAAAGTTTTTTCGTTGTATCTATCTTGTCTAGGATTTACTGGGCTTGATTTTAATGCTGCCTCTGGATTTGTCCTTTGCTGAGGTGAAGTATTTGCCCTTGTTTCAGTAGAAAACATTTTTAGTAAATCCACTAATGGATAAATCTACTAAGAGAGGCTGTCAGCCGTAGGATAGAGTATTTATATAGAAAGTGTGGTGGAAAACTGTGTATTAAAAGAAGGAAGGAGCTGGAGCAAAAGTCCTAAATCAAACTGCTGGCAATACACTGTCTTGGTGTGTATTTCTTGCTAGGCTGTGATTCCTTCTTCTTGGAAATTATCCAGGATTTCCTGGCTCAGTGATCTGGGATACATTTCAATATACTGGATATATGGAGCAGTGGGCAGACTTCAAACAGGTCTGGGATTTTTTTTTTTTTTTTTTTTTTTTTTTTTTTTTTTTTTGGAGGTATGGAGAGACATCCAAAATAGTGGTTCCCTTTCTCAGCTGATTTGCATAAATCCTCCTTGGCTGCTTCCAAGCCTTTCTGGAGTTCCTGAGCGAGCAGGAGGCACCAGATCCCTCCTTCCCTGCCATTCACACACAAACCAGATTGGCTTTGGGATCAGCCAGCCGGGGGCAGAGCCCAGACAGGAATTTTTACACCTCAGCTCTGCTCGCTCCATGCAGAAATACAGTGACACCTCTTGGGAGCTGTGGAAGGGTCATTCCTTCACGCCCACACCCCAAATCCACACCCAAATGCTGGAAAAACCCAACTCTACAGAGATGGGGCATTTCAAAAGATTTTATTCCATTATCAATCTCATAGAAGGGTGAGACACAAGAGATGTAAAACTCAGTGTTATTCTATCAGAAGCCAAACTATTTCTCTGTTACAACTACTTATAAATGTTTTTCAGCCACCCAATGCCGCTAATACTCCTAACACCAATCACCATTTCACACACCCAAAGTTCTCAGTTTGAGGTTTGGGACGACACTGGTGAATTTGGGTTGGGTTCTTCCCAGCCCAAAGCCATCCTGGGATTTGATTGTCCATGCCCAGGTAACCCCTGCACCGCTCTTTGCTGGGCTTTCTAGAGTGGGGAAAATTTAAAATAGATCAAAATATATAATAATTTGAAAATCCATAGCTTTGGGAATGGCTGTTGTATCCCTCCTTCCCTCCATGGCTGTCCCAGCCCTGGCCGTGCCCCCTCCCACAGCCCCCAGCACACTTTGCCCATAGAAGGTTTGGAGATGCCTCGTTGTGCTGCTCTCCCTCCTCCCCACCCTCCCAGCCACCAAGCCTGGGCTCTGGGAAGGTGGCCAAATGCCACTGAGGACACTGGAGCAATAAATCATCCTCCTTCCAACATCTGCAGGCCCCAAAGGCGAGCCCCTGGCCGATGATGATCTCGCCTCCCACCCCCTGCTTTTTATCCTGTCCCTGGCTGACAAAACACCTATTGTCACAGCCTGAGTGAAGAAGAGTCCTTTTTCCCTCACAAAGGCCCTCTGAAGCCAAGTTGTGAGCTGCCAGAGAAGATGCCGAGGGCTCGGCAGGGAGTCTATATCTCACTCTTTTGCTCTGTAGTTCATACTTTTTCTCTCTCACAGGGGTCACCCAAAGCCTTTCACTCCGGCTTCATATTCACATAAAGACATCAAGAAAAAAGAAAAACCACACCAGAAAGAATTATTAGGCATGGCTGTCAAATGCTTTATGGGGGGGTGGGGGGTGCAGGGGGGGAAAGAACAGTAACTCTTTATGTGCTGGCATTGTTACAGGAGCTAATGTACCACTGGAGTGCCGTGCAGGAAGACATTACATGCCTCAGGAATTGCAGGGGCATTAGGCTAAAATATTGGGTTTCAGCAAAAGGGCGTTTGTTTTCACTTCTAGTTTCTTATCTGGGTTTTCTGGATTCCAGGAGGCTCTTTCCTGATCCTGCTGTCTTGAAGAACTTTTGGGGTTTTTGCATGTGAAGAATCTTTCCTGGCTGTTATTTGCATGCCAAGTTAAGTGTGGGGATTTTAGGATCCAATAGATCAAGCTGCTCCCAGTCCATTTTTTTTTTTTTTTCTTTTTGCATGTGAAAGTTAAAAAACCACGGCACTGTCACCACCAAAGTATTGATATTTCCTCATGGAACAGGCAAAGATGAATTAGTGCAAAGCTGAAGGGGCAGAAGGGAAGACACTCCCTGCCTGAGCCCAGCACATCCCCAAAACACGGACTCGCAATTCCAGAATTGCCCGTTCCTGGCAGACTCAGAGCTGGAAAACCTTCCTGAATCTGCTGCCCATCTCTCTGCACCACTCTCCGAGGGAACTTTGGGAGCTGTGAGCTGAAGGCTCTGCAAACAAATCGCCTGCCCAAGGTTCATCCAGATGCCACGTCCCCGTGTAGGGTTTTAACCCTTTGGGGTTTGTGTCCCCTCTCTCTGCTCGCTGAGAAGTGGGTGAGCAGTGCTGGGCACGGCTTTAAGAAGATCCTGCTGCCTTACAGAGAGGAAGATAAATTAAAAACTTCATTTAATCCTTTGGAAGGCTGAGACTGTAAAGTTAACAGTCAAGCAAGCTATTAAAATTTACAGTGCAAGGCATCAAAACAGAAAGGAAAGTGCACATGGATAAAGTTTAAAGCATCCTTATAAAAAGCCGGAAACCTAACACTGCATTCCTACAAATTATTCCCTTAGCAAACATTTTTATTTCCAATTAGTAAAAGAAAAATTGCTAATTTGCTGCAGTTGGACAGGCCTGACGTCTCAATCTGCAAAGTGTCAGTGCTGTGAAAGGAAACGTTTCACACTGTGCTGGAGAGAGAGAGCGGCTCTAAAGAGGGTCAGGGCATCGGGCCCAGAAACCAGATTGACTGGCCATAGTGCTAAATTACTCACACAAGACAGACATTGTCTGCAGTGCCAGCCCCGCTGTACTCACTTTCTCATTCTTTCCCTTTTTTAGTTGGTGCTTGTGGAGGAGGTGAGGGGGTGGCAGGGGGGGCACGGAAGAGGAAGGGGAGGAGGGCAGAGCTCAGGAGGGGCCTGGGCTCATCCTCTGCTTCCCTCTGAACACACAGAGCCCTGAGAGCTGCACAGGGGGTCAGACGCCCTGATCCCACACCCTGGGATCATCTGGGGATCCCGCTGACACCCCCAGCCCTCACTGCCCCACTCAGGTGTGGGCTGAGCTCACAGGAACTTGTGCCGGGGATAAGGGCTCAGGCTGAGGATGAATCAGAATTCCAGGATGGTTTGGGTTGGGAGGGACTTGAAAAAACATCCAGTCCCACCCTCTGCCTTGGGCAGGGACACCTTCCACTGTCCCAGGGTGCTCCCAGCCCCGTCCAGCCTGGCCTTGGACACTGCCAGGGATCCAGGGGCAGCCACAGCTTCTCTGGGAATTCCATCCCAGCCCCTCATCACCCTCCCAGGGATGAATTCCTTCCTAAGACCCCATCTAACCCTACTCACTGCCAGTTTGAAGCTATTCCCCCTGTCCTGGCACTCCAGTCCCTGTAAATAATCCCTCTCCACCTTTCCTGAGCAGCCCCTCCACGTGCTGAAGGCAGCACAGTGTCACCCCAGGAGCAGCAGAGTCCCCCTGTGCAGGGCTGCTGTGACAGGCACAGGTCTGTGGGACACCTCTGACCACCTGAAAGGTGGGACCCTGAGCTCTGGAGGGTGACAATGGTCTGGAAGGCCAAGGAACAATCTGTGGGTTTCAGCATTGTTGTTGCTCCCTGTTTGTGACATTTGGGTTTTGTTTATTCCATGGCCTAATCAAGAGCCCTTGAACCCAAACACTGTTTTGAGTGGATTGAAATACCTTGACCAGGATGTCTGGATTAACAGACAGACTGACACTTGAATTTAAGTAACTATTACAAATGTTTTATTAATCGGGTATTAAAAAAAAAAAACCCAAAAAAACAACGAGATAAGCTCACAAATCATTACTGCTTTCCCAATGACAATCTTCTTATCTGCCTGTGACAAAGTTTCCAACACTTTTAATTCCTCTTGCTCTCATTGTGTGTGTGAGGAGTGATGAGCTGGAGGTGCACCAGGGATATTGAAGGTGGGAAGTGCCTGTGAAAGCTTTGGACACTGTTTGATTCCTTGGGATGGACAAGGTGTGGCAGCACTTGGATGGGGAACAGGGATGAGCTTTGTTATCTTCTTAATGAGCCACTTGCAAATAACATTTAATTTTTGCTGATTCTCCTTGTGTTTCAGCGTGCTTGTGACTTCTCTTTCCTCTCTTCAGGGAATCAGCATCAGGCATGCACTTCCTTGTGCTGAGAATCTTACAGAATTCCACAAGAATTGCTGGAGGAGCCCAGTGCTGCTGGTTTTCTTGGAGGAAGCACCTTGGCACAACAACCCCCACACCCCATCCCAGCCAGACAGCTCCTGGGTTTCTTTCTGCTGATAATCCCACCAGGACCTTTGTTTCCTGATAAAACTGGATTCCACTGGAGAAACCCAAACACATTAGAGGCTCCATTACATCCTCTGCATCCTTCTTAAAACCTGCCCTGTGTTTCCTGAGCATTAAAAAGAGCAGATGCCTGCTGGGCTCGTCCGTGGCACAGCCACGGCCACTGCTGATAGCTGAGCAGCTGCCCTGATAACACTGTGACATTTCCAACATGGCCCTGTTAAAAACAGAGGGGAAAAGAGCTTGTCTTGAGTCAGACAACTCGGAGGTACGAGTGGGATGGTTTGTTTTTGTCAAGAGTGAAGATGCTGCTCTAAGGAATCAGCTCCTGGCATCGTAATCTGTGTGAAAACCTCATCAGGCAGGGATTCATGGGCTGATATCCTGCTTAGTGGATGTGAAGGAAAGGAGAGAGAAAAAATCACTTTATTTTGGGTTCCAGGTTTGAATGTTACAGGATGGAAAGCCAAATATGTGTTTCCTTTTTGAGACAGGCCTGTCACGGGGCTACTGCCAGGGCAGGGAGCTCCAGGCCGCCAGTGAATCCAGTGAGTTTCCTTTGAGGAGGCACATTTGAGTGTCTAGTACAGGAAGAAAAGGAAGGGAGAGAGTGATTCAAACTTTGGGGATGATTTAGGAAGTTTTTGTTGGGGCTGGGTGGGACGATCCGTGAGCCATCCTGCTTGAATGAGTAAGTGACCGCAGCTGCCTCCAGTTCAGTTTCCCTTTTCTCTGCCTGTTCCGGGGCAGAACTTTGCCTGTGCATTTTGAAAAAGAGTTTTATGCAGAAACTTGGATGGGAAGCAGCAATAAATATTTTTCCCTTTTTTTCGATTTTTTTGGGGTTTTTTTTTTTGCTCATTGTGCTGCTGTCCAAGGAACGAGGAGTGAGGAGTGGGCTGAGCTTGTGCGTGCAGGGCTTTGGTGGAGAGAGTTTGTGCTGAAGGGAGGGGGATTCGTGCCTCAGGACTTGTTCAGGATGAAGGAATTTGCTTATTTCTCGAGCCACTGGAATAAAACCCGAGTTGCCTCGAGTCACTTGCTGGATTTTTGTTCCATTCTCGGGCTCCAGGCAGGAGCTGAGGGCGATGTGGGGGCACAGACAGGGACACCGAGCCCGTGGCAGGAGCCTGAACTCCGTGTTCCTCCTGCATCCCTGTTGTCATTCTCTAGGGGAATGGTTTCTCCCTTCTGACCCCTGGAGTTCCTCACCCCTTAGAGTGACCCTTCCTTCCTTCCTTGACCCCACATTAAGCGCCAACTGTATAACTCTACTTCTTTCCCCCCTAAAATTAAAATTTCAAAGAATAAACACCTGGGACAAAAGTCCCAGAGAAAGAGCCTCTTCTAAGATCTCACCTCGTCCTTGGTATAATTCTCTCCAAATCCTCCTAATAACTAAACTAATAACTAAGAACTGAGCTAGCTAAAGCCCCCCAAAAAAGAGCAGGAGAGTAGAGCTATACACATCCCTGTGCTTCTCCCGGGCATCTGTGGGGCTGGAAGGTGGCCAGGCACTTTCCATAAGCAAACACCTCCACCTGGAGCTGCTGCTCCCTCCACAAGGGGCACATTCTGCCAGCCCTGGCCCCACGCCGTAACCTCCACCACACAGAGTCAACTTGGAATTTGTTTCCTGCATCTGGAAGCCCTGGGATGTGGGCGAGGGAGGGAAGTCAGTGCCTTCCATCCTATGGGGTTTCCTGCTAATTTTTTTTATTTTTTATTTATATATATATATATTTTGTGCATGTGTGTGTGTGTGATTTTCTTTTCCTCCAGGCCTTTAGTGTTGTCCTTCAAGCCAAAAAATTATATATTCAGGTTCTCCCCAGTTGGTTGCCATAATTACAGCTGTGTGTGGCCACACAGGGATCCTTTGGAAACCAGATGTGCCATTTTCTAACCTCTGCTGCAGGGCTAGTGGCTGGCCACAGAAAGTGTACAGTACATAGAGGTATCTTTTTATGGAAATAAAAATAGGTTTTCTAAGGAAAAAAAAAAAAAGGTATTCTGATGTCCAGAAACACCAAAGCAAATTGGCTTTGATCTGTAGTTTTAAAAAGAATTTGTTTTAATTCCCTGTAACTTGTGGTCTTTTTCATACTCTTTTTTTTTTCTTTTTTTTTTTTTTTTTTTTTTTTTTTTTTTTTTTTTTTTTTTTTTTTCCTCAGGGAGATTCCCAGTTTAATAAACCAGCTCTGGTTGCCCTGAGGTGTCACTTTTTGTGGGGATCCACGTGTTCCAGCAGCAGGAATGTCCAAGCTCCTTGTCTGGAGCCTCACCCATGGCAGGCATTGTCCTTCCCTGCTCAGCCAGGCTCTGACACTCTCAAAAGGGACATTTAATAAAAGATTTATTAAAATATAAAAATAAAAACATTAATTTTTATTTATTTATTAATACTAAATTTAAAATATTTAAAATATATCAAAAATTATTATTAAATAAAAAAGGAAGGGCTTGAAGGAAATTTCCACTTTTTTTTTTCCAGAGCTGATGGCCCAAAATGATGATTCTGATGACCCCAAGCTGTTTGAGTGTTGACTTTTAGAACTCCTGACTGCTTGGCCAGGATTCAGCCTGGCCCATTGCATTCTGCATCCTCAAGTGCAGCCAACCCCATCAAACAGAAATTTTGCTTTAATATCTGCCCTCACCCCTCCTGCTCTGGGCTGTTGGACACTTGCTGGGGTTTCTCTCTCAAGTCGGGCACATTTCAGTGTTTCCCAGATTCCTCCCTTCATTCAGAAATTGGGATGGAGGTGGGAAATACCAAATTCAAACACCAAATTCAGGGCCAGGAGCTGGACTCCACTGATCCCTGAGTGGGTCCATCCCAACTCAGGGTGTCCTATGGTTTTATGAAATGTGAAATAGTGAATTCTGACTGCCAGAAAGAGTTTTGTTTTGCCTTTTTTTTTTTTTTCTTTCTCCTTGGGTTGTTTGTTTTTAGCCCTGTTCTGGTAGAGGGGACAGTTACGCTGGTGAGATAAGCCAGGCTTCAAAGTCTGAGTGGATGTGAGAGTAATTCTGAGCTTAGCAGGGTCAAAGGTGTTTCCATCTGAGCAGGACTGACAGCCCTGTGGTTAAGATTAGGTCTAAGGAGCTCAAAACTCAATTTCTAAATGCCAGAGCCTGGGTGATTTGGGCACCTCACTTATTTTCTCATCTCTGTCTGTAAAATTGGGATAGAAATCTTTTTCCATGCTTCCTGTTTCTCTCTTGCATTCACTTATTTCTCAAGGTGTCCCAGGCAGAATCATCTTCCTGTTTTGTGTCTCAGCTGGTGCTCCTGATAAAAAATGGTGGGAAACTTGGTCAGGCATTGCCTGGGAAGTTCAGCCACAAGGTTTTCTGCCACAAAACTTCCCCAGGACTTGGAAATGTCAGACGTGGGCAATAATGGGGAAAATTGGAAGTCTCAAATTCAAAGTCAGTGGATTATCAGCGCTGATTTTTGTTTCCACACTAGTTTTCTTCCTCTTTTCTTTTTTCTCTTTTTTCTCTTTTTTCTCTTTTTTCTCTTTTTTCTCTTTCTTTTTTCTTTTCTTTTCTTTTCCTCTTCTCTTCTCTTCTCTTCTCTTCTCTTCTCTTCTCTTCTCTTCTCTTCTCTTCCCTTCTCTTCCCTTCTCTTCTCTTCTCCTTTCTTTTCTTTTTCTCTTTTCTTCTCTTTTCTTCCCTTTTCTTCTCTTTTCTTCTCTGTTCTGGGGTTTGTTACTGAGATTCTCTAACTCTACCTGCTGGAAGAGCAGCACATTAAGAGAATTATCATTTTCTCCTGCTAATTTCTGGCACTTCCCAAAACAAGCGTTGCTTGCTGAGGCTGTACCTGGGTTTGAGCCAAATTTGCTTTTTGGAGCAGCCTGAGCCAAAGTGTGCTGTGCTTTGGAGAACCAGTGGAAGGTGCTCCTGGCTTGTCCAGCCACAAAAGGCATTTCTCTAAGGGAATGATCAGATAAAGGTCACCCCGTGGCACCACAAAAAGAGCCTTGTTTGTGAAGCAGCTGCTGATTATCATTGGGGAGCAAATGGCTTTGAATTTTATAGCTCCTGTTATCTGAAACTAATAAAAACACAATGCAGTGACGAGCCGAAGGTCATCTCATCTCATCTCCGCTGAGGTGGGGAGTGCTCAGCACAGCTCCAGATTATGCACAGGTTCTGTCTGGTGCAGTCTGTAAATGCAAGTTTGGGAATGAGGGATGTAAATCAAGAGCGTCTCCTGTCCTTCCACACTTCAAAGTTTTCAATTCCCATTTTCCCCCTCTTGCTTCCCAAGCTCCATTATCCACGAGATGACAAAACCCAGGATATTCCCACCTGGATTTGGTGCCATTTCAGTTCATCCAGCACGGGAGTGGTCGTGAGCCACTTCTGGAAAATCAGATTTAATAGAAAATCCATGGGAACAATCCAAAGGCTCACCCACCTTGCAGGGAAGCCGTTGTGCCAAGTGTGTAAAGAGACAGCAATAAATCACCCTGCTCTGCACCTCAAATAGATAATCAATTTAATTGAAAGCATCAATAATCATAGTTTGACATTTATTACCCTGTGGATGTTTTATCTTTTAGGCAGGGGACCGCGGGGCAATGATGGATGCCAGTTCTGCCATGGAACACAATTATGTGGTGCAAGGAAAAGGGGTTTTATATTCTGAAAAAAAAAAAGCAAAGCAGTTGAATTCATATTCAAGCAGTCTGCAGGAAACCTGTGAGAAATAAGTGCAAGTAACTGTCATCCCTGGGACCTGAATTCTGCTGTTATGGCTTGTGAGAGAATGTTGCAAATGCTGCTTGGTGTGCTCCTTTTAAGTGATTTAGCAGAGAAAATCTACAGGGTCAGGTCTCCCTCTACAGAATATAAAGAATATCAGTTTGTTTTTTTCACACGTGCACAAGTAAAAACCAAAAGTGAGGCTTGACTTTTCCTTCTTTGGCTGCACCTTATGGTTTGTGCTCACCTGGTCAGGTCCTTTTACACCCTCAAAGGCGGAAAACAGTGTGGAAGTTACACAGATTGTGTGGACATAAGAAAAGAGGGATGGAAATGTTCCTTTTCACCTGCAGAAATGTTTCTATACCCGCAGGACAACGTCCAGGGCAGTGCCTGGATAAAACAAAGCAGTGGAGGTGTGTGCTGGGTGGGGAAAGCCCCTGCCTGTGCTCACCCATCCTGGAAGGCTCCCAGGAATGTGAAAACCCCAAAGTATTGAAGTAGAGAGCCATAAAGCAAATTCTTCCAAAAATCCCCAAAAGAATTGTCTGTATTAGTTTGAATCAAGTGCTTATTATGCACCACTCAAGGCAGCCATTTCACCTTTTATTTTTGGGGTTTTTTTGAGGTTTAAACAACTCGGACTTTCAGAGTGAATTAAACCCTTAGTACTTTCACCACACAGTGGATTCTGCACATGCCGTAAAGTTCCCTCTGCACTTCCCCAGTCCCAGGAGGTGCAGGGTGTTGAGGAAGACAAGACCCAAGTTTATGAGAATGTTCAAGTGCTGTTATGTTATTCCCACAAAGCAGCAGCTTCCTCGATGGCACACTGAGATTATTTGGCCAGTCAGGATCTCTTAACTCCGCTCACATCAGTGATTATTTACTTTGAGCTGGCAGTTACAAAAAATGCTTTACTTCATTAAACCCTCTTCAGTGGCTTAAATACATTTTGTTTCCAGCAGCTGGGTACATTATGGACATTTCTTTGTCTATGATCTATTGGTGGTAGTTTGGAAGATGTAAACATTTGTGCTATTTGGCAAGATGGTTGTGGAGCCATCTTATAACCTCAATGTTCCTTTTGGCACAAGATTAAAAACTCCTTGTAATCAATGCTCGGGGCTGGATCCCCCAAGATTTTCCTCAGAACTTACTTGGAGTGTTGGGTAACAATACAGGCTGTGTGTGCTCTTCAAAACCTTTAATGAAAAAAAAAAAAAAAAGGCTTTTTTTTTGTTTTCTCTCCTGGTGCTGTTCTGAAGAAGCTCCAAATGTACAACCCAGTTTAACTCCAACAACAAATAACTGGAGTTACTAAGAATAATAATGGATTTTTTTAAAAAAATCTCTTGGTCATTTTGGTACACTTCAGGAAAGCCTTGTGCAGAGATTCCAGGACTAGAACTGATTTATCTCCAGGACAGTGGGTGACACAGAGGAGCTGTTGAGGTGCCCCTGGGACAGCTGAGGAAGATTAGTCCATGTTTAGTGTTTCCCTAGGGCTGTTTTGGAAGAGGAAAGCAGCAAGTTTGATTTTCTGAGGTGGATGTCTCCCCCCTCATCTGTCAGGAATACACTGCCTGGAAAGGGGTGGAAGAAGTGCCTGTGGGATGTAAGGGATCATAATGAGCTAAAATCTCCACATTCCCTCATCTCAGGACTTCTCAAGAGTCTCAGCACATCCCTCACTTCTTATCAGGGGGTTCCAGTCACCCAGAAACCCAAGGGAAAAAACCCACCAAAATCTTATTTCCATTTGGACCCCCTGAATTCCAGTCTCAAGAAAATGCCTTGAAATTGCCACCCACTCTCTGTCTGTCTGATTAAATAAAATATTGACCTTTTCCAAACACAATATTATCATTCCAAGCATAATATTATCCAGTCCTGTCTGAGATTGTTTCTACAGCTCTTAAAAAGGGAGCTCACCTGGCAGCCCTATCAATTCAGATAAAACAGCTCTCTGTGCCTTCCCAATAAAAAGCTGATTGTGCTGGTGTCTGAAGCTGTGCCACGGAATAATTCTTGATTAACTTTTCCCTCCAGAGAGCATCATTTGCTCAGTATCACTTCTGAATAAAAGGAGGCAAAGTGCTGTTCTGTCCCTCTCTCGTTCTCTTTGCTCGCACAGGGTGTTACTACAGGGAGTTCCTCTCCAAGTCCACTTTCTACCTCAGAGTAAATCCTTCCTCCACCTCTGAGCAGCTCCAGGACAAGGGGTAGAGAGTGGCACAGACAACAGCAAAGCTGCTCCTTGTGGTTAACCTGGAAAAGAAACACCCCAGCACTTCAGAGCTGCAGTTTTTAGATTATTTGCTAAATTAAATGAGAATTAAGTGATGTGAAGTTCCCTCAAGGCCCCTGTGAGAAGCTCCTGTGGTGGCTGCACAGGCCTCTGTCTCCTTTTCCTTTCAGGAAATCTCATCCTCCTGAAGGAGCCTGGAATATCCAACCTTTCCCCAAAACAAACGGCACTCGAGCACCTCCAAGGCAGCCCCATGTTTCTCTTCCAGTTCCTGCCCTTAATGGGCCATTTTTCTTCCTGCCTCACCCTGCCTGCTGATGACCTTGTCATGTTAAAGTGACACTGAGGTTATCCTGCTGATGGGTATTGAGCTGACATTTCCCATCCTTTCTGTCAGAGCACCAGGCAGGGATGCATTCCCAGCCAGACCCTTTCCCTCCTGCCTCTCCCAGCTGGGGCAGAGAAGCCAAGCTGCCAAATGAGAGTTCATTTCCCACTCCAGACTGGGGGAATCGCTGGGAATGCTGCAGGTTGGGGTGATTTCCCTCCAGGTGTGATGGATGACCCCGCCCGCCCCGTCCCAGCGCGGTTATTGCGCTTCGCTGCTCGTCTGGGGTTACACCAGGGATGGAACTGGGGAGCAGCTCTAGAGCTGCTGTTCACTGTGGGTTTGTGGGGTTTTTATCTTCTTTTCTTCCTGTTAGAGCCGGGATTAAAGTACGGGAGATGCAGTTTGTGTGTTCAGACTCGGCTGTTTATTAATTCTTATCTAAGTACAGTCTCATGAGTCATGAACTCTAGCAAGGTGTAAAATGGCTCAAGGTGTAAAATTAGCTCTCTCTAACTCTTTCCAAGGTCTTTTAAGCATAATTTGTCCAATAATGAGATGACACCTATGTTATTTTTACTTACAACACAATAACCAAACACTCATGGTCCACAATGCAGACCTTTTCACCCAATTACAAACTACCACCCAAACCCATGAAGAAGGAGAAAGAAGAACTTAGACAACACCTTAAATCCTCCATCTTGCTCTATATACAATACTATATACTAAAACCTTAAATCCCAAGTTTTTCACCCTGATATCACACACTTTCATTCAAACGCCACATCCACAATCCCAGTGCTGTCACTCAATTTGGGAAACCTGTTCCACGGCCTCAGGTCAAATGTAGTGCTTGCTTGAGGGTCAGTACCTGTTAGCACAGAAAGCCTAAAATCCTCATCTTCCAGGGTTCCAACAGGGGTTGGCAAATTCTGTGTGGAAATTAAGTGAATTGCAAGTTGTTTTTTATGTTTGTGTTTGTGATTTGACGTGTGGGGCACTGGAACACTCGGGGTGAGCTCAGGGAAGTTGTGCAATGCCAGGGCAGAGGCAGGGCTTGGCTTCTGAACCAAGAGACTCCTCATTGACCCTTTGGATGTGGTAAAACAATTAATAATTGTTATCAGTCTTTGTAGGCTGTAGGAAGAGAATGAAATGAGGTCATTTTTCTCTGTTCTTTCTCAACTTTTTAGCTGCCTAATGATTGCATTTAAGTAAGGATAGAGGCTGCTGTTCAGCACAGGGAGAAGCCAGAGACAGTTGCTCTGTGTCTTGAGACCCAAAGAAGAAAATATTTTCCCTTGGAATAACTCATCCTAGTCCTTCTCCTTGGCACCTGTTTGCCACGAGGGATGGAAGTGCTGAGGTTTTCCTCCTTCCCTGAGACTGGTTCCAATCAATGCATCAATGGCAAGACCTTGTCTGTGATGAAGGGAATTTTGTAAGAAAAAATAAATAATGTTAGTGATGCCACAAAGGGTTGAAGGTACTGAACCTCTGTCTCTCGGAAGGGAGAAGGGAGTTTCTGGAAGGGACATTCGAACAGAACTGAGAGTCACCACAGGGACACCAAGAACAAGAGCTTGGCTGATCCTGGAGGTCTTTTCCAACCAAAATCATTCTGTGATGAGCAGAACCTCACCCAAACAGAGCCTCAATGGCTGGGGGTCAAACCATGAATGATTCCAAGGACTGGATTTAGTCTTTCCTGAATCCACCCCAGCACTCCTTCCCTTGGAAGCATTCCCTGAGACCCCCTGCTCACACCACACCACACCCAGGTGTGAGTGCATCCAGCTCCCTTTCCATGGATTCATCTGTCCCTGCCTGTCCTGGGTGGAAAATCTGGAGTTTGAGATGAGCTCTGAGCTCCTCAGCCGAGCCCAGAGGTTCCCACCCGTCAGCCCCTGTGTGTGTCAGAGCTGGGATGATGCACAACCCCTCTTTATTTACTTATGATTATTACTGATCAGCTGAGCAAAGGGGGGATCAATAGATGAACTACGGGGGAAGTTCGTTTATATTATTCTGTCAATACCAAGGTCATTTTTATAACTAAAAAGGGTCGAGGACAAAAGATGGATGGCTCATGGATGAATTTAACCATCCAATCCATTTACATCCCCACAAACAGCCCGGCTTTATCTGTTAACCAAAACATTGCACTTCACTCCTCAAGATGATTTTTTGCTGGGATAATAAATAGCTCTGGCTGCATTAAGTGATTGTGCAATGTGGCAGACAGAATTTAGAGCTGATGACCTTAAACTTCCACTCTATTGCTGTTTTCTCTCTGCTTACAGTGAAGATGGGGTTGCTTTGCAGTTCAAAAGCACCTTGTGTCCAAAAAAAATCTCGTGTTTTATTTCATTTATTTAGCACAACAATCTGTGCCAGGCAGGTTTCAGGTTGGAGATGAACAAACTGAGTAAATCAGATATAATTTAATCCTTGCAACTTCTGTTTAAATCCTCAGACTGCACACACTGCTCAGTGTGTGTAGTGTCTCTTTCATCTTCCCAGAATTCAGTTTTATAATGGAATTTCTCTTTAGGAGAAAGGGAGCTGGAGGTAATACCTGCAAGGGGATTTTAAAAAGAAAATCATAATTAATTTAAACTTTTTTTTCTCCTTCTGTGTAGTGTTACACATTTCTTTTCTGGGAGAAAGCGAGAAAAATACCAGACTTGGAGGTTTGTGTTGTTGCTTGGGACTTGTTCTGCTTTCAGGGATCACTGTGCCTTGCCAAAGGGGATGCAATGGGAGAGTTTTTACAGTGTAGATATTCCATCTCTGCTTTTGGGTCCCTTAAAACCTCATTCATAGAATCCCAGTATGGTTTGGGTTGGGAGGAGCCTTAAATCTCCTCTTTTTCCACTCCCACCATGGGCAGGGACACCTCCCACTAGCTCAGACTGCTCAGAGCTTCATCCTTCAGCACTTCCAGGGATGGGGGAATTCTGATTATTGGTAGAGCCTATTTTTCCCTAAATGGTGGTCATGAAGAGCTGGTTGTAAAGGTGATGTTGGATTGCTGGGGTGGAGAAAAAGAACAGCCAGAGGTTCCATGTGGAGCCATAGGGAAGGGAAAGGCATCTCCAGCTGGATCCATGGGCCAGGACTGAATGAACTAATTTGATTTCAGCAAAACTGCCAAACTATCAAGTGAGTTTCTCATGCTCATTAACACTGGACTTTAAGAACCTGATAAGAATGCAATATAAAATCAAAGAGCCCCTAAAGACTGTGTGATTACATTTAATACTCTCCTATCACCAGGCCCTGAGTGCTTGGCAGGGGAAACGGTGACATTTCCTAATCAGTCCCCTCTCATATTTGTCTTGGCTGGAAGTCTCCAGTCCTCAGCTCATTGAAGTCACTGCAAATTCTCTCCATTAGATCCTGTTTGACTTCCTGGTAGCTGCAGTTAACTCGATCCCAATGGCAATGAGGAGTTATGCCTTAAAAAAAAATCAGTGATAAAAGTTGTGATACCGTGCATGGAAATCACAGGTTCCTGTTCTTTCTGGAAGTCTTTGTTCTTAAACATCCATTTTTCTTCACGTTATCTCCCCCTGAAGTTTGGTCTGTGGGTACAAACATATTATTTCATCCTAAAGGATCATTTAGGATGTTCCTTCCTTTTGAACCCCATTTGGAACAACCTGTCCTGAGTCACCTCTGCAAACTGCATTTTGTTCTCCTGGGATTTAGAGAACAGGGAGGACATGAGCAAGTGCAGAGGTGTTCCCTGGAGCACATTCCCAGAAATTTTGGGTTGTAGGTCCCTCCTAATTCGGCACACTTTTCCTGCAGCACCATTCCACTTTTTTTGCCCAGGCTTCCAGCTGAAAAATAAATGGTTATAAAATGGTCTGTGGAGTGGCATGGCTCTGCAGGCTGCTCCTGGGCCACAAACCACATCTTGGCTGCTCCCCAGTGTTCCCAATTGTGCTGGGGTTGCCCTTAGCAGTGAATGGTTGGTTTATTCTTTCCACTCTTTTCAGCCCGTGATTTGTTCCTTGCCAGTCAGAGCTTGTGCTCTTCATCCTCCTTCCCTGGCCAGCATGGAGAGGAAATTCTTCCCCTCAGAGAAGAGCTTTCCTCCCTTCCCTCTTAATTCCAGGCACATTCACTTCAAATTCCCAAGGCAGGACGCTGAAAATTTCCTCGAGTTAATAGGGCTCACAGATCTGCTTACTATAGAAAAATGGGAGATTTTGGTAAATTCTCAGCCAGAAAATGCTGTAAAATCCCTGTATTTTAACAATAGGGCTGAAAGACTAAATGTTTAAGTGCTGAAATGGTTTTCTGTGGGTTTCCTCCATGTCTGGGTTTCCCATGGATGCACATCAGTGCTGTGATGTGGCTCTGTGGGTTGTTGGCTGCTGTGTTTGAATATATAGATATAATTATATATATGAAGGTCTTGGAGAAGAGAAGCTTTGAGGTGACCTAATTTGGGCTTTCCAGTACCTGAAGGGATCTCACAGGAAAGATGGAGAGAACTTGTTTACAAGGACCTGGAGGGACAGGACAAGGTGGCATGGGTTCAAACTACAAGAGGGGAAGTTTAGGTGGATATTGGGAATGAATTCCTGGCTGTGAGGGTGGGCAGGCCCTGGCACAGGGTGCCCAGAGAAGCTGTGGCTGCCCCTGGATCCCTGGAAGTGTCCAAGGTCAGGCTGGATGGGGCTTGGAGCACCCTGAGACAGTGGAAGGTGTCCCTGCCCATGGCAGGGGGTGGAACAAAATGATCTTTGAGGCGCCTTCCAACCCAAACCAGCCTGGGATTGTATGATAATGGATATAAAATTATAAAGAATCTCTTCCCTATGGAATACCTGCTGTGGGTTTTGGTGCTCTGGGCTGGGTTCCACTGGATATTTTGTGCTCCTGGACCATGGCCAGAAAAGCACTTTTGCATGGAGACATTCCTGGTTCTGTTCATCTCACTGATACCTCTTGCCTAAATACCTGACTGGGTCGGGGCCAGCCCACTCAGAAGTTGACTGGATAAAACTTTTAAGGGCATAATTAATGGAAATTATGAAGAGCAAGATTTGTAACTTAATGACAGCATTGTCTCCTGAGCTGGGATGGAACAGAGGTGCAGGGAGGAGGTGAAGTGTGTGAGCACTCGAGCTGCTGCACAGGAGAGCTGCTTCCAGAGCTGTCCAAATAGTTTAACCTACTCAGAAACCACGTCCTGGAGGTGCTGGGTGCTGCTGGGGGCTGGAATTAACCCTGCCAGGTTACAGGGGTGCTGTGCTGCTCTGGGTGTTGCTCAGTAGTTTGGCTGTGTGTGAGTGCCAGAGCTCCAGGCACAGGGTGGCATTGTTGGGGAGTTCTGTGCAGGGCCATAAGCTGGGCTTGGATGACCCTTATGGGTCATTACAGCTCAGGATACTCTGTGATTTTCTGACCTGGGACAATCTGTAAAGCCACAAGAGGCTGGCTGGAAGGAGCTGTTTGCTCTGCAGGTCGTGCTGTTCCTGTGTCCATGCAGACAACGGGGCCATCATGTCACAGACGAGGAGAGTAACTCTGCCTTTAGCCCAGCCATGAGCAGCCTAAACTGGGCACAGCAGGGCCAGAGCCTCTGCTTTCATCTGAAGTATTCACATGAACTTGTGTGCAGGTAGGAATTCCTGGCCCTTGGCTAATTTAAGGCAAAATTAAATGTTTTCTAGTTCTTTTTCTGAACCAGCCGTGTGGTGAGGCAGATGTGAGATGGTGCAGGTGGCACAGCCCAGGTTCCAGAGCTGGAGGTGATGTCCCAGTGCCCTGACCCAGGCAGGAGGTCTTGGGAAGGGCCAATGTCAAGGACAGGTGCCCTGGCAGTGGGTGAAGTGCTCACTTTGCTGTGAACATTACTGATGTCATCAGTGGTGTACTGAGCTCTTACTGAATAATCAGATGATAATAAAGACCAAGTTATTGACAGCAGTGCTGTTATCTGCCCCCTGACTCCTGTGCAGTTACTGGGCATTCTCTTCTCCTTCCAGCTTGGAGCAGACATGAAAATATCTCTTTAAAATCCAGATTCACAGAGATCCAGCAGGGGCAGGTTCCTGTCTGTCATCTCCATCCTCAGAGTTTGCTGAATGCATCAGGCCATGCCTAGTGAAGTTTGGGTTGGGTTTTTTTTTTTTTTCCTCCCAAATGACAGTTTATCTGAGCTGAGGGAATGAATGGATAATGTTACTATTTACATAAGCTCATTGTGATCTGTCTCAGTAATGTAATCAAATTAGGGTTAACTGCAGCTGGAGAATGCCAGCTCGTAAACTGTTTTTCAAAAAGAATCACATGGTGCTCCTTGACATGTTTAGTATACACTGGGGGGCTCTGCAAAAATTCTAGCACATCCCTAACTGGTGTAACTGAGGCAGGATCCTGGTGCCACCAGTTCCCTGAGCCTGGGGAAGGAAAGGCGGTGAAATCCCTCTCCAGCTGGGCAGACCCACCTCCAGCCCAGGCCCAAGGCACAGGCTCTCCTGACGTGGCTGCTGCTGACATGTTGTCTTTCCCCTGGCTAAAATCAACAGATCAGTTGATAGAAAAAGCATGTGGTGTAAATTTTGAGCACATTTAGGAACATCTGTGCTAAGTGCAGGAGTGCAGCCCACTGCACACGTCGAGCTCTATATTTAGTCTCATGGCATTTGCATGAGATGAAGCCCGGCCTGAGCTAAAATTACCCAATGAGCAGATTTTCAAAGTATCTTCAAAGTTATTCTTCTTAATAAATACGGCATCTGGGGCTTGCTTTGCCTGGTTCTGCCTCTCCCCTCTAACCAGGAGGTGCCGTGGACATCCCAGTGTTGCATCACCCCCTTCCCTTGTGCCCTGGAGAGTGGAATCCCAGCTCTGGGATCTGCTCCAGGCCACCTGGTGTGGCTCTTGGATTGCTGGCTGGTGACACAGGTGTTGTCAGATGGTGTTTATTCCACACTGGGAAGGCAGCAGGACAGTTCTGAGGTTCCCTCCAGCTCCCAGGGAGGTTTGTGAAGGTTTGTTCAGAGCCCTGCCCAGTGGCTGGGCAAGGGGAGGTTTGGAGTTCTGGCCTCTGCTCCCCCACAGACACCCCAACAGTGCCAACATCATCCCAAGCTGCTCAGCTGGAGTGGGAAAATGGGACATTCAGGACATTGGGCTGTGGGATGTGTCCAAGCCAGTACAGATGGTCTGTGGTAGAGCTCAGCCCACAATAACACCTTGGACACTTTTTTTAAAAAAAAAAGGTGTAAAGAAATGATGAAATATTGAGTTTAAACCAGTTCCTACTCTCCCATTACTGCTAAAATGCCTTTTCACCCATAGGATCACAGATTTGTTAAAGCTGGAAAAGACCTTTAAGATCATCAAGTCAGTGCAGCACCAGCACCATGTTCACCACTAATTGTCCATGTTCTGATAGTTTGAGTGCAGAGATGGTTCCACCAAAATTAAAATTCTTCAGGATATTGGTAGGTTTCCCCCCAGAAGTTCTGTAATAGGTGGGACCTCAAAAAGGATTTCACCAAATATCAAAACTCAGCCATTTTCAAATACTCTGAAGGAGTAGCAATCCTACAGAGGATTTTCTGCAAAATCACCACTTTTGAATATATGGATTAAATATTTTCACAGAAATTCTGTTCTCTAAGAACTTTGAAATTCAGGATCTGCTATGAACTGAAAAAGAGAAAAAAAAAAAAAAGTTTTGAGAGAAGGAACTTGCCCCTTGAGCACAGCTCTGTCCAAACCAACAAAAGGAAGCTTGTGTTGGCATCTCAATTCCAACTCAGGAATTCCTGACTCTTAAGCCTGTTTATACAGGGCTCCACCACAGCCCAATTTGCACTTCATTGGAGTTTTCTTTCCCCTCCACGTTTATGGTGCTGCTGGGCGGGTGGATTACACACTCTGTCTGCACACACTTCTCTGATTGTATCCAAAGGCTTTTTGCATGCAATAATTACATCATGCAATAATTACAGGGAAGTGTCTTCATTTGGAGGCAGCTGCATCCCGTGGATGTTTTGGAGTCGTTTTCCATTTGTGTTTCAGCTCTGAAAGTGTCATGGCCTAATTTTCCCAAGTTTTGGGGAGTTTCTGGTTCCTGGTGATGCACTGGGAACAGTCAGCATTCCCTGAAAACTTGGTGACATCCAGGACAGCAGGATGGATGTTTAACCTCAGTAATTCACAGGGATGTCAGGGTGTTCCAGGGTAGGAACACAATTTTATGGCTCTGGGATTTGCCTCTTGATCCTATTTGCTCTCAGCTACTTTGGAAACCGCAGTTTCAGCATCCATTGGAGCTGGTGTAAAGCACAGAATGGTTTGGGGTTCTTCCCATGGAAACACAGCCCCTTGTTAGTGCAGCTGAGCTGGAGATTTGGCATCGGGTTGGAAATTTGTAAATCAGCCGATCTCACCTGGGCATGGCCAAAGAGGCCTGGAGCTTTGTGCCAAACCTCAGCTGCTAAAATGCAATGGAGCCTTCCCTTCCCTTCCCTTCCCTT
>VWZU01012780.1:100966-113958 GCA_013397095.1 Sterrhoptilus dennistouni
TCCCCTTCCCCTTCCCCTTCTCCATTTTAATCTGCATTTCCTATCACATTCATCTTTGTTCCTTGGAGGTTTTTCCTGCTCTTTGGCATCCAAACCCCCTTTTTCCCGGGTCTGGGAGCCCAGATCCCCCTGCCCCACCGTGCCCTGGGGTGTGTGTTTGACCTCAGCCATCCCAGACCCCCGCAGGGCCCCGGGAGCCGCTGGAATTCCCGGCTCGATCAGGTCCTTTCCCGGTGTGTTTACCCTGCTGGGGTATCCAGGGTGATGCAAAGTTGAGGTACTTGACCTCCCCGAATGCCCGCTGACCTGGAGCTAATCTGAGGTGGAGCACAGCAGCGATTTAATGACTTGTTCCACCACACCTCGGCTGGAGGGGGAATTAAAGAGCTGCCGGGGGGCCGGAGCATCCCGGGATCTGTCCCTGCTCCAGGGGGAATCAGTCCTGGAAAGCCTGTGGGTGCCTGTTCTCTTGGTGAATGTGTTATCCACACCTGCCTGGTGGGATAGAAACCTGTCCTTGTCTGCCAAACCTAAGGGAATTATTCACAGAAATGCCAGAAAACCTTAAAAATATAAATAACAATTGGGATGAAAACCCTCCGTTGAACTTCCAAAACATCTGGGTGCAGTTGAGAGTTTTGGCCATTATTGTCAATAATATAATATTTATTCATTCTCCTCCTCATCATCATAACAACAGCAATATTAATCTCTATTATTTTATAACATCCTTAGTTGCAACTCAAACTGAATTTTGTTTCTATTCTGTTTTTTTCATAGCAAATACTGACTGATCCCGAGGTGACCTCCCAGGAGGGCAATATAAAAAAGGTAGGACATGGCTCAGTCTTCTGGGAGTTGTTTTATTCTCTGGCTTGGAAATGCACCCAGACACTTTTCCCTCACTTTTGAACCAAGGTGTTGATGGCAATAACGTTCTAAAAGTTTTCCAGAGTTTGCTGTTGCTTGTGGTTCTGTTGGCGTATTTTTTTTCTGTCTTTTTGTGATTCCAGTCATTATGAAAGAGAAAATAATAGCTTGAGGTGTTCCTTGATTCAGCTACAACACAAACAGCTGCCGGGCCAAAGTGAAAAACCTCATTTACCCCTTTTCCAGTAAAAGAAAATGTTGGTCCTTTGTTAAAAGTGCTAAATTTTTGGAGGTCACTTCAGCATGTAAATGTAGCTTATATGAAGTCCAAGGGGAAAGAAATAGGTCTGTGAAAGGATAAAATTCAGCCCATGTGATGCATTAGTGGTGCCTTTCATCACATTGTGGGGCTCCAACTGTAACAGTGAGCAGAGAAAATGTGTTCCACACTCAGCTGCACAAATGTCTCCACTGGAGCCTCAGAGTGACGTATTTGGGTAGCCAGGCTGCTGTTTGGGTTGGGGTGACCCTCAGCAGCACTAAAATGAGGTTTTGTTCCATGTGGATCTGTTGGTTTAACAACTTTGCTGATTAAAGCGCCACAAGTCGGGTTTGATTAGAGCCTCTCAAGGGCTGCAGCTTGTGTGTCCTCACTGAAATAAGGAGCTGGTTGTGACTCCTTTTATGTGCAATTGTCTTATAAAGGATGTTCACAGTCCTGTTCATGAGGTTTTGGAGAGTGGGAAATCTCTGAGGTTGGGCATTGCCACAGCTGCCATTGCTGCTCGTCCTTCAGGTGATGCTGCTTCTCTGCTCTTAAAACTAAAAGGAATCCTTCACTTCCCTCTGCCAAACAGAGTGAAATGCAATCCCTGCCAGGCTCCAGAGTCAGGCTGGGAAAAGCGATTTAGACACAAGTCCAGTATGGCCAGTTCTATTCTTACCATGTTAAAAAATAAAAAAAATCAGGTTTTATTTCCCAGGCTCCCAAGAGGAAGCATCCTCTGAGTGTGCTGTGACCTCACCAGGGACCTGTGAGGCAACAGGGCTGAACTTTTTACCTTGGGCACCTCCATAACTCATGGGGTGTCTGTCCCTGCCTCTGTGGGATGCCTTTGTCTGGACAGACGTGGTGACAAGGTGGCAGGTCCTCATTATCCCCACGCACTTCCCACGAGGATGGAGGGAATTCTCCATGGCTCAGCTATTTCTTGTTCAGTCTTTAATTATGATATCACAAATAAACTCTCCATCCCCACCTCCAGGATGTCCATTATCCCAAAGAGAGCAGGAGTTTTGTGGAATAGGGAAACACGAGACTGGCAGTGTTATATGTTCCATCTATGGGTTTATATTTAAACTTTGTGCTTTTATTTCAAGGGGGATTGTTACAAAAACTGAAGGCCTTTGAAAAATGCCGTGTCCTTAAATATTTCCCTGTGCAGCAGGTATAAAACTGGACAATTGTGATATTTGACAAGGGGGGAAGGCCTGGCCTTCCACTTGTGTCTTTTAAATGCATTGTAGAAAAGCACTAGTGGGAGTTTATGAGGTGATAAATTTATTGAAGGATGGGCAGTAGGGTTTTACAGCTGGGGTAAAGGAGGTCAGAGCAGTAAGGTAAAGAGTTCAAGTCTAAACTTTATGGCTTGTGAAAAGACTACTGCGAGACAGCTTTTCAGTCAGGAGAAAATGAAAACTAAAGAATGAGAAATCACTCCGGACAATTTTTGTAGGATCTCTCAATTGTTTGGAAGTAGCACTCTTGGCATTTGGCTTCAGTGGCACAAAACCCTCTGGGGAGCAGATTTCCTTTTCCAGCCTCTCTAAATCATTCAGTTGTCATATCCCTGAAGACACAATAGTTGAGATTTGACTTCAATTTATTCCTATTCCTTCAGAGATGAGTTTGGTGGCGAGAAGGTGACTGAAGACAAGAAGACAAATGTAACTATTTTTTGTGGCCTGATTTAAACTGGGAGGGGAAGGAAATCGGAGCTGCAGAGACCATAATTTCTGTGGCTCCTTTGACTGCTGCATCACAGGTTCAGAATTGGGCACTAACAAGGACTAGAAAGAGGAAGAAAAAAAAAATCTGGAATGCAGAGAAAAATCTGTAAAACCAGGAAAAAGCAGGGAAGGGAAGGTGGTGGCAGTGAGAGGTGTATGGAGATGTGCAGGAAGCAACCTCTGCTTAAAACTGACCCCAGAACTATCTCTGCTCTCAGGAGCTCCCAGGAAAAAAAACCCACTTTTTTACGTAACTTTAATGAAGTGAAAGGCATGGAAAAGTCTGAAGATGCAGCACAGCAGAGCCTGTTTTGTAGTAGAATAAAACAGGCTCTTTTTTGGCTTGGAGCACAAAGAATGAGTATTTCTCACCCTATCCAGTATTTTTCAGTTCACGGTGCTGTTATTTCTGCTGGCCCTGTTGTGCTGCTAACATCACAAAGCTGATTTCGTTGTTGGGGGTTGTCTGACAGGAATAATTCAATGTCATATCCAGGATCATTTTCTATATCTATGCTGCTCCATGGATTGAAATGTGGTGTATGCCTAACGAGCTTTCCTTGTATCGCCTTTGCTTGCTGATATTTAGTTTAACTTGGAAAAATACACATGAGCTCCTCATCCTGTTTTTTTAATTTTAAATCATCAGTGGTGGAAGCAGCGTTAAAACAGGAAAGTCACTTATTTTAGTTATTTTAGTGACCTGAATGCAAACACTCAGAGATGAAAATATGAGTAATACCTGTGGGTTTATTGTCCTCTGCTCCCAAATGTCTTTTTCCCAGCCCATGTCCCTGCACTCTGTTTATTTTGCTTAGAGACCAGCTCAGTGTCCTCTCCCTCTGAATTTTCCAAGCTTCCCCACTGCATTTAATAAATTGAACAAACACCTTGTTGTCATTGTCACCATCCTGTTGTCATTTTGCTTTAACTTTGAGCTGAAAGATTTCCACTTCCTCCAGCAGGAAGCAAGGCCTGTGCCCATTACACACCACCTTCTTTTTTTTTTTTAATTTTTTTTTCCCCAAGTAGATGCATTTCTCTCCCCTCCAAGGGTCACTTTGGATGAGGGTTCCAGAATGCTGGGGAAGGATTCTCAGTGTGTGCAGAGCTCCCAGCCAACCTCCCCGGGCTGGGCTGTTTTTCTGACCGTGGTGACAAGGGACCTCAGGGACTTCTCTCTTCAGTAGACTCTCTATTTAGTTTCTGTTTACTTAGAGGGAGTAGCCTGAGGGGCTACTGGAGAGAAAACATCTGTGGGAGATAATCTATAGAGTTATCTATCTATCACTCTTGTCGACCCTGTCTCCCCTGAGAGCAAGCTGAGAGACTTGTAATAAAAAGGCATCGCTGAAGAGGCTTTAGGGACAAATAAAGAGACATGTTAAGGGCCAGCTGAAAAAGGATAGAAGACATTATTAAAGCTCAATAGCCGTCTTATCAAAATCCAATAGGATAGGCATTTGGCAAAAGGCTTTAAATTTATTCTTTGACTTTCTGGAGAGCTTGAATTTATCCATTAACAAGAATGTGCTGCACAGGGAGCGGGAGATGCTATCGGCTTCAAAAGGGTTGGATTCAATCTGGTATTGTGCAAAACACAACAAAAACTGAAGACAAAACCAATTTTCCCCCCTCCCCTGGCTGGCCTCATTCCTACATTGCCAAATATTAGAAGCTGTAAATATAATGCTGATGAGGCTGTGGAGTAAAAGCAATTTAAGCAGCGCGATCGTTCCGCGCTCACAAATCACGCGGATTTATTTTTAAGAATAAAGCAAATTTTAGAAAACTGGGTGTGATTGGAAATTTCGGCCTTTTTACAAAAAACATCAAGCAGCAAACAAGAAACCCAGGTACGAGGAAACCTTTCGGCTCCAAAGCAAAAGCAAAAAACCCCAACGAGCGTTTTGCTGCTGCAGATGCGAAGCGGGACGGGGCCATAAATCTCCCCCGGGTTTATTATTATATCCAAAACGCTACAGGTCACAAGGAACCATCTGATACTTCAGGAGCACATTGTTCGCGCGGGGGATGATTGATTGATAATTATGATAATTTGGGAAATGATTATTTGGGTATTATGGCCGCGGCCCGTCCCGCCGGGTCGCTGTGAAGACATTTTCTATATCATGGGGCCGTCAGGAATGGCCTCTGGCAAGGAGGGATGTGGAGAGGTCTGGCCGGGCTCTCCCGGCGGGATCCGCGCGGCTGATGAATGATGACCCAGAGGAGTAAGAAATCAGACTTCAATAAGCAAGTCAGGAAGGTAGTTAGGGAAGAGCAAGGGAACTGTTCACTGTCTTTTGTGCAGCAATTACCGGGCAGGCTGAACCCCCCCAACCCCAGACCTGAGGTGGCCTGGCGGCACATTGTGCACCCTGAGAGAGCAAATTGCAGATTTGAGCCCAGCCTGCTCCGAGCTGCTGCCTTTGCAGTAGGAGCTGCAGATTTGAGCCCAGTAGGAATTGCAGATTTGAGCCCGGCCTGCTGCCTTTGCAGCAAGAATTGCAGATTTGAGCCCAGCTTTCTGCCTTTGCAGCAGGAATTGCAGATTTGAGCCCAGCAGGAATTGCAGGTCTGAGCCCAACCTGCTGCCTTTGCAGTAGGAATTGCAGGTCTGAGCCCAACCTGCTGCCTTTGCAGTAGGAATTGCAGATTTGAGCCCAGCCTGCTGCCTTTGCAGTAGGAATTGCAGATTTGAGCCCAGTAGGAATTGCAGGTTTGAGCCCAACCTGCTGCCTTTGCAGCAAGAATTGCAGCTCTTAGCCCAGCCTGCTGCCTTTGCAGTAGGAATTGCAGATTTGAGCCCAGCCTGCTGCCTTTGCAGCACGAATTGTACAAGCATTTCTGCGTTTAACAGGGATATATTATCCCCAGCTCGTGGAAGGTGCTCTAAAACTCTCGGGAAGATTTAAGCCCAGAGGTTTTGGTTAGTTTTCTTGGCTTTTCTGCATGTTGAAGAATCACCCCCCATCTCCAGTTTGGGCACAATCGTCGTCCTGGCTGAGAATTTACACAGAATTTGGGGTTAAAGATGCTCCACAACCCCCGTGGGAGGGGGGAACCATCCCAGATTTGGGAGTTAAAGCTCCTGTTTCTCCACGGCTGCTGCTTCACAGTTACTATTTCAGAAAGAGCTTTAATTTGCTTGTTTTATAGGTTGTATCTTTATGAAATAAAGGTATATTTAGCGGCCACAAACAGAGGCAGCTTTGAGTTGATTTTTATAATCTTTTCCTGAATAGACTTGCGTCATTCCAATAAGCCCTGGACAAAAGAGTGGACAGTTGTCTGAGAGTCTTTTTTATAACATTTCTCTCTTTCTATTGTTAGAGAGCTGCTAATAAAAGAACCAGGAGTCCATTAATTCAGTGAATGAACATATAGTAAAGTCAGTTCCCTCTTGAGAACAATAATGTTGCGGTCAGCTTAGGTTTCCATGGAAACTAAGTACTTCTAAGAAGTTTGCATCCTTGATTTTGCTGAAATGAGGCATGTAAAGTAAAAAAAAAAAAAAAAAAGGTGTAAGGCTGACATGGAAAAGTCGGCAAAGAAAGTGATGGTTAAATTATTTTGCAGGAATAACATTGTATGTTGAATTTCTGTGATACAGCTGTTTGGGCTGGGTGGTTTAGTGAGTGTGGGTATGAGAAATGGCTCCACGAAGAGATCTCGGGGGCTTTTGAGCCCATAAATCAGGCCAAGTTAAGAGGACTTGCAGTGGTTAAGTTTGCTCTCTCCGTATCTGCAGAATGCTGAGGCAGCCCCAGGCACACGCACGGCACAAGGTGGAACAGGGGCCGTCCCAGGGCTCCCACAGCTCCAGGCTATGAAGGGGTTAATGCCAATTTCCCGTTTCTCTGTGGCAAATAATGTGGATTTCGGGTACGGTGTGAACACCTCCTGCAGTTCTAAATAAGATCTTTTTTTGAGTTAAGTTGGTTCTTCTCCTCCTCCCTCTGGAGCTGCGACGTCGAGCTGTTCTCCAGCACTGATTTATAACCTGTGCCTGATTTCCCTGCATTGCTGGGGCTGAGGAGGTGTCCAAAATGTGCTGCTGAGCTGCTCACACACACGGCTCAGGTGACACAGGGCTGCAGTGAGCAGCATCCCCTCAGATAAAAGTGTCCCTGAACTCCAGGCAGGTTTAGGAGAGGTCACCTTGATGCATCTGAAGCACAGACACACAGACTGGGTTTGAGTTAGAAACTGCATTTCTGTGGAGGTGAGAAGGCAGGTGGCTACTCCCTTGGCAAAATAAATGATTTAGGATCCTTCCCTGTGAGAGTGGGGAGGCCCTGGCACAGGTTTCCAAGAGAAGCTCTTGCTGCTCCTGGAGGTGTCCAAGGCCAGGTTGGATGGGGCTTGGAGCCACCTGGGACAGTGGAAAGTGTCCCTGCCCATGGCAGGAGGTGGCACTGGATGATTTTTAAGGTCCAACCCAAACTATTCCATGGTTCTGTGATCAGGGTGCAAAGGAGACTCATTTAGGCATTTTGGCTGAATAATTACTTTTGCTAATAACACAGGCAAATTCAAGATTCATAAACTTTTGTACAACTGGGAGTTTCCTAAATAGTGTGAAATCCTCACGTGCTGGTCCCTTCTCCCTTTGCTTGGGGTTTGTGGGAACGGTCACAAACACACATTTAGCAGTTTCAGCACAAATTAACAGTTTCAAAACAAAGTAAGGGTTTAAACACAAATTAAGAGTTTTAACACTTCTGTCCCAATCCTCCTTTTCTCTCTGTGTCTACAAAACTCATTTCAGTGCCCTGCTAAAATCCACATGCACTATCATACATGAAATGCCACCACTCCACATTGGGGTTAATCCATCCACATCCAACGTGGTTTTAATTGTTTGCATCAGCAGCCCAGGTTCCTTTTCCCTGCTAACCAAAGCGAGGGGCTGGCATTTCCACCCCTCCAGTGAAACAATATTCTGGATGATTAGGAGGCATTACAGCCCCGGCTCAGTTTGAAAATGCCAGAATGCCCCAGAGATCCCCATGAATCTGCTGCCAGCCGGCCCCTGTCAGAGCTGAAGGCAGCACTGTCTGGAGCCCAAAATCAACTTCAGGAAGGTCATGTGAAAGAAAATCCTCAGTCATCAGGAAGCCCTTGGCCCCGTGGCCTTTCTGACATTTTCTGACAAACCTTAAATCACCAGAGTAGACAAAACATCACAAATTTTGGAATGATAGCCTGTGGGATTTCGGGGCTGTGCGGTAACTTGGAAGGTAACACACACACACACACACAGAGCCCCCTCCCCTCCCTCTGCTCTGCAGTCCCTCCTCGGATGCTGAGCTGAGTGTGCCACGAGGATTTGGCTGGAATCAGGTCCTGGAATCAGGTCTGGATTCAGAACCACCTCTGGGGTGGGGTGGGAGCTGAGAGAGCAGCACAGGAGGGACCTGCCCTGTGCCAGCTCCAGATTTTTATGTGGAACAGGGAATATTCCTCAGTGTGGGAGGAGGGATCACTCACTCCCAGGACAGGCTCCTGTTCCAGTGGGGAATCTGGAACTGGGTTTTATTGTGTGATTGCAAGCCTTAGAGAAGCCAGATGGTTCCATGAATATCACCTGGGATGCTGAGGGGTGTAAATCCCATGGGAAGGAGAATTTGGGTCAGATAGGAGCCTCTTGGGGCTCCCTGGATAAACAGGAAAACCCGGACAGGGAGGGAGGAAAGGGGAGTGTGGGTGAGAGTGACCACCAGAAGTTGGGTCCAGCCCTGATGGTGCTGCTGAAAAAGAAAAAAAAAAGCCAAAATGCAAAGAACTGGGTGCCAATGAACAATAATTAAATCTAAATTTATACATAACATGACAAAACCAAAAATGCCTTTTTTTTATTTTTTTTTCTTCATGTTTTGGTGTAGAACTAAATCAAGGTTCTGCAGAGCAGTGAAGGTGGGACTGTTATCCCACAGGCATTGCAGGACCACAACATATTTTGATGTATTTTGATTTTAGATTTTACAAGATTTCTATGAGATGATAAAATACATGTTCTGGGAAAAAAAAAAAAAAAAGAAACAACCCAACCAAATTTATTTTTTACTGGACAATTTGGGGAGAAAAATAAAGAAAAGTAATTGTCAGAAGTCAGCTCCTCTGTGATGTTCAGTGGTACCTTCCCCCTGGAAATTTCAGCAAAGCTCTGTAAACATGCATATAAATATATATTAAAAATACAGATATAATAATAATAGTAACAGCAGGAGGAGTCTAAATTAAGTGCTTAAATCCCTTCTTGGCTAACCCAAGCCATTCAATTTTTTTATTACTTTTTTCCCCTCCTTATTTTAGACTGTAACACAGAATATAGACCAGAAATACCGAAAGCTGTGGAATAGATTAGAAACTAATTTATAAACTTCAGAGGAAGTTTTCCTCCTGCTTAATGTGACTTTATAAGTAACTGAAATTAAGAAATCCTCTGTCATCTGGAGACATCCCCTCTCCTAATCTCCCGGAGTTAGCTGATTATTTTAGGGATTTGTTGCCATGAATTCTGGCCTTGGGGAGGGGAGGTGAATTTGCTGCCCAGCGTTTTTCCAGCTCATTAATAACTGCTGCAGAGATAGTTC
Organism: Sterrhoptilus dennistouni; assembly: GCA_013397095.1. Taxonomy (NCBI): domain Eukaryota; kingdom Metazoa; phylum Chordata; class Aves; order Passeriformes; family Zosteropidae; genus Sterrhoptilus; species Sterrhoptilus dennistouni. The sequence continues at coordinate 110,449 of VWZU01012780.1, forward strand.
TGCACTGCTGCTGTCAGGACATCTCAGCCCCTGCTCGGTGCAATAATTCCTTCTGTTCCAGCAGAATAAATTGCAGCTCCTAAAGGAACTGCTGCTCTGAGTTTCCACTGGAATTTCAGTGTTAAGCTTCAGCTCGTCTGCCCCAGAGTGTTGGTTCTTCCTCACAGAAAGTCTGGGAAAACTCTGGAAATTTGTATCAGTGCTGCTGCCCCAAGGTGGTTTGTAGGACAGTGTTAAATTTTTTCTTACTTGAAATATTCAATTTAGAAATGAGTCAAGAGGAATATTCTTTTTTTTTTTCAATGTTTGCCCTTCCAATTACTTATATTTATATGTAAAACCAGGAAAGTCTTGACTTTCATTGTTCATCCCTTCCCTTAATCCTGGTTCAGTTTTTTCCCCTCTTTCTGTAGTGCTGCCCAGAAATAAGCTGGACTTTTCTCCTGGTTATCTTGGCAAACCCAAGCAGTCTCTTGCTCAGCTCCTGCTGCCATGAAATGGAGATTAATCACTTTCCTTGTCACGGGAATCTTAAAAAAGGCGAATCCTGGAAAACTTCTGTGCTGGGGCCATGTAAATTCATCCACAGAAAAACATCCTCAGTTGGACACTCAGCCCTGGCTGGGCTTGCGATGCCCCTTGCACTGATTTCATTCCTTTTTTTCTGTTTGGGTGTTTCTTTTCCCCACTAAATTCCTGTTGGGAGCAGAGGAATCCTGGAGGGTTATTTTCCTGGTTTCCTGCAATGCCAAGCAGGAAGGATGTGCAATTTTTCCTAAGGAGGTTGTGCTGTCCCTGAGTAAGATCCTTCCTCCCAGGCTTTGTGTCTGCTGAATGACTCGAACATGTCCTCCATGAGTTCCAGCAGCAATTTATTCCTGGCAGTTTGTATTTGCCAGTCCTTTTGCCAGTAAAAACTTGGGGTTGGAATCGTGTCCCACCCTCCATTCCAGGTCTGCTGCTCACCATATGCTCCTTTTCTCCTTGCTCTGATGGCCTTTCCTGCAGAGCCCAGAGCATCCCCTGCTAAAAACGGGTACAGACTGAGAAGGAAATGTGGGATTTAAATCACGCTCATTTTTCCAAGGCATTGCTGTATCAGAGATGTTCAACCATCCAGCAAATCCCATCCTCATCCAGGAGCTGGGTTGGCTTTAGGCAAAACACTTCATGTCCAGCTGCTGTTCACACAGCCCAATGATCCATTTTGCTATTTAAAGTATTTAATTCCAAGAAAAAGAAGAGTCATAATAGTCAGTCATGGACATTTTAATTATTATTATCCTGATAGCACAATTTTCTCAGAGTAGTGAAGTCAGAAAAATGAGATTTATTATTTAATCCTGGTGTATGTCCACATTACTGCTGGGCCCAGAGCAAGGCTTTAACCACTTGCAACATGAATATTTGTGTTCTGGTGACTTCAAAGTGTCACAGAGCAAAACAGCCATGAAAGCAGAATATTCTGAGATGATTTTAAATGGTCCTTTTTGCTCCATGATAGGAAGGTTGGCACATGAGCAGCTGATGGAAGTCAGGCTTTGCAGCTATGTTTTGGAAACTCGCTCTGAAGTTTGGATGCATCTCTGAAATCCATCAGAACCCCATTGGTCTGAAAAACATCCATGAAAACCTTGCACATGACTTTATTTTTTTTTTTCTTTCATAGATTTCTTCTAATTCCTCAAACTAACTGGGCTGGAAATACCCAAGGAATAGATTTTCTTGTTGCGTTTTCTCTGCTCTGTTTGTAATGCCAGGGAAAGCCTGGAAGTGTTGGAAGCTTATGCACATAAATGATGAGAAAAGAAACTAATGGACTTTTGCTTTTTTCTCTGAAAGTTCAGAAATCCTTTAGAGTTGGACAAGGCTTTGAGTCTGTTTTGCTTCTTGCAGAGGAGTAGAATTTTAAAAAAATATATATTTTTAATATATCTACATGGACTGGGTCTCCACAAAGCACAACCACAAATTGATTGGCATAATGAGCAGCTTTCAGGCTTTAAAGAGGGAGAGGGGATTTTCCAGCTACATTTCCCAGCTCTGTGGTTAAATTAATATTTAGTGTCAGTCAGAAAACCTGCTGGACTCTCTTTGGGAAGGACAGAAACTCTGCTGATCTCACTGACTTCCTGTATCCCTGCTCTTCCCTCAGTCTTGTGCTTTTCGTTCTCTTTTTTTCTGTGATGCTTAAAGATGTCAAACTCTGATTTATAAATAACCAAACCTCTCTGTGTTTGCACAGCCAGGATTTACCTTTGTAGTAGCCCAATTTCCCCCTCCAGGTTGTTTTCACTCCCAGAAAACAGCTCACCTGTGCTTTCTGTGCTTGCACAGGGCTCCCCCCCTTCCATGCCAACACAGCACGTCAAATATTCGTTTGCTTTGTCTTTAAATATCAATGAATAACCACTTCCTTTAAAAAAAATAAAGAGAGAAAGAGAGGAAGAGAGAGAGAGAAAGAAAGAAAGAANGAAAGAAAGAAAGAAAGAAAGAAAGAAAGAAAGAAAGAAAGAAAGAAAGAAAGAAAGAAAGAAAGAAAGAAAGAAAGAAAGAAAGAAAGAAAGAAAGAAAGAAAGAAAGAAAGAAAGAAAGAAAGAAAGAAAGAAAGAAAGAAAGAAAGAAAGAAAGAAAGAAAGAAAGAAAGAAAGAAAGAAAGAAAGAAAGAAAGAAAGAAAGAAAGAAAGAAAGAAAGAAAGAAAGAAAGAAAGAAAGAAAGAAAGAAAGAAAGAAAGAAAGAAAGAAAGAAAGAAAAGAAAGAAAGAAAGAAAGAAAGAAGCAGCTGAGCATCTCAGTTCACAGATTTGCTGCTGTAAAACTGCAAAGCCAGCGTGGTGGCAGAGGGAAACCCTGTTTCAGAGGCACAGAAATCCTTTAAATAAACGAATTCCATCTGATTTTGTGCTTGTACAGGAAGATTCCTCTAAGATCAGCAGACGCCGTGCTGTAAAAGCAGCAGCAGAAATTCCCATTCTGCGTTGAGGGCGGCTCACACACCTCAGAACGGGACCAGGGGGAAGGAGCAAGAAAGGTTTGGGCTGGACACTGAGAAAAATGAGCCCCTGGAATAGCTGAGCACCGTTCCGTATGAGCTGGGGCCACTGAGAGCTTTTCTTCTCATTTTTAGGCTCTTTTTTGCCTTCCCTTCAATGGTGCCTGGGAAGCGTTGTGCTCTTTGTGTTTGGTTTTTCCTTATCAGCAAAAGGTTTTTCTCCGTTTTCAAGTGGGTTTGGTGCTCAGGAGAGCTTGGCAGGTGGAGAGCAAGGGGAGCTGAGGGGATGGAAGTGCTGAAGTCCCGCGGAGCTGAGTTATCCAGCATGGAAACCAGTTGGTCCAGATTCTAAAGCGTGTGGTAATACACACCTGGATAACAGGAAAACAGAGGAAAAGGAAGGAAAGGGAGGAAGAGAAGGAGAAAGACAGAAAGAGAGGAGAAAAAGAGAAAGAGAGAAAGAAAGAGAGAGAAAGAAAGAAAGAAAAGAGAGAAAAAGAGAAAGAAAGAGAGAAAGA
>VWZU01012780.1:130677-145316 GCA_013397095.1 Sterrhoptilus dennistouni
CCCGTTATCCCCCGTTATCCCCCGGCCGCCCCCGGCGCTCGCCCTGGGCGAGGGTTCCCCCTGTCGGCGCTGCCGCGGAACTGCCTCAAGGCTCAATCCCCTCATCCCGCTCCTGCCTCCGGAATAGGGAAAATCCCATTTTTTAACTTATTTTTTTTAATTTCTCGTCAGAGGTGTTGCCATTAACCAGTGCCGAGCCTGAATCCAGGATTTCTTTCAGGCAAATCTTTTATTGGAAGAATCATTCCCTTTCGCTTCGCTCTTGAAAAAATTTCTGTCTTTTCCTTTTTCTTCCAAAGTCTCAACTTCCAGGATGGTTTGCTTTCAAAGGAGCCATGTAGGGATTTGTGTCTCTATCGAGTCTTTAAGGGTTGTGGTTCTGTTCCCCATAGTGGGTCCACATGAAAAATGACAGCACTTTTCTGGATATTATTATTCCAATGGAATAAACTGGGCTTGGATACACGACTTGCAGGGCATTGTGAGTGGAGTTGTGTGGGAAGATTTGGTAAGAATGAGATCCAGCTTTGGAGCTGATTTGTTCAAAAACAAAACACGCAAATAAACCCTCCCCTCCCAAAAAAGGGCTGTGATGCTTTTAGGGCTCAAATAGCTCTGTTTTGTGCCAGAATGGAGATTTTCAATTTTGCCCAAACAACAAGATTGGATTTAGCAGGAAGATTTCTCTGGAAGCAGTGAAATGTTGCCCTGTGAGTCAGTTTATTCAATTACTCCAAACTCTCTTGAAAAAACATCACTTTTCTCGTGCCAACTCAAGGAATTTGGCAGCGTCACTAGTGGACTTTTGCCTTGTTGGATGGTCCTGGTTCTATCAGGGAGTCTCCTGGAGAAGGGATGGTTGGTGCAGTGGGAGCCAGGCTGGAGAATTCCAGACCCCTTCTCCATGTGCTCCATGTGGAATAGGAATGCTGAGGGAAGGGATATTGGCTGCTTTGGTAGTAGCAAAACTCCAAAATTCTGGATTGATTTCTCCAGAGACTCGAGCCTGCAGCATTTTGGGAGAAGTTCCAGGCTTGGAGAATGTGGAAATACTGTTTTGAGTTTTGTGCTTATCTCCAACCTTGTTTTAATATTTGTGGGTCCCTTTAACCCCTGAACTGTGTCAGAGAAAGGCCCTGAGTCAACAAAATCCCTGACAGTGCCCTGTTCCAAACTGTTGGGATTTATGATGGCACTGGAAATATTTCTGTGGCATGTGTGTGACATCGGCTGGAATTTTATTAGACCTACACTTGAGAATCAATTCACAAAAGGCAGAAGCAGGAAAATCTTAGTGAACCATTAATCAGCCCCTTCTTACCAGCAAACCCAGCCCAGCGTTTATGTGACAAGTGGAATGGATTCCATGACAATTTTATCTGGAAATTCTCTCTCTGCCTCAGAGCAGTGCTGAATGCAATTCCCTCGTCATTACTACTTAGAAATATATGTTTGTTTAGTCTTTTATTTCTGATAGCTCTGACTGTCTGGAAGTTCTCAGCAGGTTTTATCTTTTGTCATAAATGATGACACCTCTGTATGTGGGCGAGTGCAGGGATATGTGCAGATATTTGTGATTTTACCTCAGTCAGGGAGTTCAGCCTCTCTCCTAGGGTGCATTATCCCAGGTTTCCCTGAACCAAAATAAATCCTGTTTAATGTGAGAAATGTTTCATGAGCTGTGGGAGCAGGGAAGGCTCTGGATCTGTTTGAACACCACTGCAATAATAATTTGAATGGCTCATTATTGGCCAACATGATCAGAGGAACTGCAAAATGTTGGGGTTTACCCAAGTTTGTTCACAACTAAAAGTCCCACCTCAAATGATAATTTGTTTGGGTTTGGGTTTATTTGATACTTCTAAACACCATTTGTATGTACCAGATATTGGAGATCAGTCAGAGGTTGGGTTTGATAATCTTAGAAGTCTTTTCCAACCTAAATGAATTTATGATTCTGTGATTCTGTTCATTTTGGAACTGCACCTGAAATCTGCTGAGTAGGGACTGGCACCTGGAGATTTCTGCTGCATCCATTTACCTCCCTGAGCAGCACAACCAAAATATCTCCTTTGCTGTGACATTCCAGCTTGTTTAGGTGAAAAGTGCAGAAATTAATTTGGATCTGAGCACTGCTTGTTTTCTGATCCTGTTTTGTCTGAACCAGTTTGAAAAGAAAAAATTGCAAAACTCTTTATGGAAGTGAATTTAATTTGAGATAGCAGCGAAAATGGGAAGTAGAGGACCTCAGCTGTCTCATTGCAGATTTCGAGCAGTTTCTCTTTGTGAAATTAGCAGTTTGTAAAGACGATTTCAGGTCACTTCATCATCAAAGGGTTAATTCTAATTTTGAACTTCCCAAATGTCAGTGCTCTTCTATCCAAAATTACAGCAACTGGCTTTATCAACATATGCTTTTCATTACCTACAAGACTTACAATATTTTTGGTGTCTGTATCAACTTGATTCAATTACTGGTACCACTGCGAGGGAACATTCCCTCCAGGGGAAAGGGGGTGAATGCATCAGTGCCCATGGATACAGTGTAGGGAGCAGATTAATATAACAGATTTACATCGAGACTGCTGACTCCATTACTTTAAAACTCCTGTAATTGACTTTTTTAAAAATGACATTAGCATTTAAATGGTACTATCGTTACAAGGGTGAAGGTTCAGCAGAATATGATCAATTTATTGAGCTCTTCAAATGTTCTTTTGATATTTATTTTTTGTTGTCATGCTGGAGGGGTTTTTAGTGTTTTGTCAGAGGCAGGGAAAAGTCTGTAGCACAGAGATCTTGGGCTGAGCAGCTGCTGGGGGGGAAGGCATGGGAAGCACGAGTTGCTCCGAGCTCTCTTCCTCATCTCCATCCCTCCCACCTGGAACTTTTCTGAGATGTAAAATTCCAGTAAGACAGAAAGGGAAAAATTGTAGAAGCTGTTGTTGCCCTGTGAGAAGAGCCTGGTGCTCGTGGCCTTCTGTGGAAAACAGGCAGGGCCATTATCCACCATGAAGGGCCTTTCTAGAATAACATCAAAATTATTTCAGTTGCCTTCAAAACAGCTTCCAGTCCAACCAGTGCAGCTTCCACTTCCAGAGATTTCACATGGGCCTGGGGCAATGATGCTCTCCAAATCTCACTGATATTGGCCCAAGCTTTTTGGGAAAAATTTCTTCATGGCTTTGGAAGGGGCTGCCCAGGGAGGTGCTGGAGTCCCCAGTCCTTAGAGAAGTTCAAGGAATGACTGGATGTGGCACTCAGTGCTCTGGGCTGGGTGACAAGGTGGGGATGGGGCACAGGTTGGATTCAATGGTCTTTTGGAATCATCTTTTCAAGCCTCAGTGGTTCTGTGAGTCCATGGGATGAATGTCTGATGCACTGTCTACCTTTTCTCTGGGACAGTTGTTCCACGGAAGGTCCAGCACTATTTCATCTGCAGGGAGGGTGTGGGAGATGCTTCTCTGCAGCTGAGAAGGTCCCTGTTCACTGAACCCACCAAACTCTGAGTTTCACTGCACTGACAGAAATTTGAGTAGCTTCCTTAGACCTCAGCATGGTGGGAAATGCTCAAGAGGATGATCCTACAAAACCAGCATGTTGTGGCTATAACATGTTAAAGACTGGATTATTGGAAAGGAGGGGTTTTGAGGTGCCAAAAAATTTATGTGGCTGCAAAGTATGTTGAGAAATATCCCTCTAAGAGAAAAGTAGCAGGACAAAGCCTGTTCTCATGGAAATCCTAGCCCAGAAAACTGGGATGGCCAAAAAGCTGGTACTCGAAGTGTCATCCCTGCACACTTATGTCCCCAGACACACACGTGTGTGCACATGCACATCTATAAAATCAGTAATTCTGCCCTAAATATTCAGATGGCATCTCTGAAGCAAAGTTCTGGAACTCTCCGAAGGCCTCCTCAGGAGTTTCATCATTTTCAAGCCTTCAGACAGAAAAAATGGTGGAGGTTTGGGGGTAAATTTGTGGTGCCTTCCTTGGGCATTCTGATTTGTGGATAAATAAGCTTTAATGCTTTTCCTCCTGAGCCATCAAGTGCTACAAAACCCAGCACAGAAACGTAACAGCCCCTGGGGTCTTGATGGGCCCACTTAGTTTCTCCCAATTTTAAAGTGCAAAATTTAAAAGGAGAGAAGAGCAACTGTGCTGATTTTTTTACAGTTTTAATTTGCAGCTCTTTGGCTGCTGCCGATAAAATCGATGGATCCTGTTCCTGATCTGTGTGGAAAAACAGGTCTGGGATGCAGGGGGAGTTCAGACCACAGCAGCAATAGGTAACTTGGGATCCCTCCTGCTTGCCTGGCTATAAAAATGCTTTGTAATGACCCAGTTCGACCCTGCCAGTTCTCCCTGACCTCCTCCTTCTCAGGATGCTGCTTAATTTGCACTAATTACATTCCGTTCTGACAGAAACTTGGACATTGTCTCAAGCTCTCAGGTATTTTCACTGCCACGTCCCAACTCAGAGTGGGAAAATGGCAATAAGATATTTATGAAAATACACTTTGTTTAATATAATCCATCAGTGGTTTGCACATAGTGTCATCTGTGTGTATAAACACCCCTTCAAGTATGACTTGGTGTTTTAATCTTGAATTCTTCCTGGGATTCAGGAGGGCTGTTTAAACCCAGTAGCAGCACTTGGAGTAATTAATGCAGTCATTGGCTTTGGGGGTGATTTTTCTTGGTTTGCCTCCAGAATCCCAGGTTAAATTTCTAATAATAATTCTGAGGTTGATGACCACTACAGAGAATTCTTCTTCAAAGATGTCAATAAGGTAGGAAAGATCTTCAAAAAGGAAAATTTATGGGACAGGTTCAACTTAGGTTCTCCTTTAATCAGGGCTGAGTGAAGGTGTCTGCACGTGTGGGTTGAATGGAGATGAGGAAAAATTAATTCCTTTTTTTGGCTTACAATGGAGTGAGCAACAAACCTGTCCAACAAGTTGTTGACAAAATTGGACTGTGCTAAAATCCCTAGTTTGGCCTAAATTGAGCCTTTTAAGTGAGGAGGGGGTCTGGCACAAGTGTGTGTGTGGAGGAACATGGACCTCTCTCTCCTGCTTTGCACTGACACAGCCTCTGCTCCCTGCCCGGCCGATGTGTGTGGAGTCTGTCACCCCTCATCCCTCTGCTTTGTACAGAATAATTTCCACAGCCAGACCTGTTTTGCTGCTCGTTCAGGTGTGTGGGTGATGCTGAACACAGCTCAGGACCCCTCTGTGCCACATCAGAGCCAACAGCCCGTTGTGCAAGGAGCGGCAGAAAGGGGTTGGCGTTGTCACAGCGTGACACGGGGACAACAACCCAGCTGTGACAACCACATGGCAATGATGAATCCCCCTCTAAGGACTATCACAACGTGTCTTTGGGGTGGCAGCAAGGCCCTGCTCTCCCAATGGAAGCAGATCCCCACACGAAGGCCCAAAACAACGGCCAAAAACGCAGCCCAGGGAGCACATGCCAGGGCTTTGTGTTACCTCCCAAAGCAGGAGATCCGAGGCATTGTTGGACCGTGCTGAGGCTTTTAGGCACAGACAGTATCAGCAAAGCAGTTGCATGTTTCAAAATATTGTATCATTTTAAAGTGCAGCGCACATTAGGTCAGTGAAAGGGGATCCGCCAATTTGAAGCGCGGGCGGATAAAGCGGCTCTGTGTTCGCGGAGACAGAGGCACCCCGGGCCCGAAATCCCTTGGAGCTGTCTTTCAGAGAGTGATAGTTACGGAAATTAGCAGTGCAGAAATCCATCCGAATCATTCATCGGGAGCCTTATTAACTGTCTTAGCCGTGTTATTAGCGCAGGGCGCGGCCCCCGCGCCGGCACGGGCACAGGGATGGCTCCCCGCATCCCGGGCCTCACAAACACTGGCAAATCGCTCCATAAACCACTGTGGCATGAGAGAAAAAATGAGCTAATCTTCATGTAAATGCCTTGTTGTGCCGGGCAATCTGATGCAGAGGGAAACACCTCTGGAGAATAGCTCTGCAGTACGGTGAGACTGGGAGAGCTGGGGGTGTTCACCTGGGTGAACTTGGGGTTCCAGGAGAGCTGGAGAGGGACTCGGGACAAGGGATAGAAGAAAAGGACACAGGGAATGGCTTCCCACTGCCAGAGGCCAGGATTAGATGGGATATTGGGAAGGAATTCCTGGCTGGGAGGGTGAGGAGACCCTGGCACAGGGTGCCCAAAGAAGCTGTGGCTGCCCCTGGATCCCTGGAAGTGTCCAAGGGCAGGTTGGATGGGGCTGGGAGCACCCTGGGACAGTGGAAGGTGTCCCTGCCCATGGCAGGGGTGGCACTGGATGGTTTTTAATGTCCCTCCCAAGCCAAACCATTCCTGAAGGAGGTGAGCTGTGACTCTGAGCTCCTGCTGCTCCTCTGGGAGCACCACAGGGCTGCTGCCCATCCCTCCACCCAGACAGGGCTGGCATGGGAATAACAAACAGGAGACAACCAGGAGAGGGTCCTGAGTGACTGCACCAGTGGCTGAAGCCATTTCAGAGCCTGGCCATGGCTGGAAATTGGCTGCTTGGAAGCAGAGTCAATGTCTAAATATTGCATTTAACACATAGGGAGTTGTAAGAACTCTTTCTTGTTGACAAACATTACCTGAATAAGGAAAAAAATGCAATAATATCTGGTCCAGATGTCCTTCCCATAGATAATTTTACAATAAACTTTGCCCCTAATTTTATTTTATTTTCTCAATTTGAGACCCATTTCTTAGAAAAAAGAACACCAGAGGGTTTCAGAAGGGTGAGCTTCGACTCTGACCCTCGGGATTCCCATTTGATGTTAGCTCCAAATGAAGGAAAATTAAATTACACACTTGGGCTCAAGGATTTACGTCTGTGAATCCCACTCTGGCTAGTATCTCCACCATTAGGGAAACAAAGAACATAGAGGAGATAAATAATACTTGGGAAAGACAGAATCTTTTTTGTCTGCTCCTTTATCTGTAGTTTGACTGTGTTCCTTAAGTGTTGAAAGGGGCACTTTCTTGGCAAGTATGACACAAATAACCTTCACCCTTGACTGCACTGTCGGAGACAGTTATAAATTTGAGGATAAAGGACACGAACAAGAGTTACTTTATATGACATTTTCTCATTATAGCAGGGATGGGGAAGTGAAGGAGTGTCCCCTCCTCACTTGTCCTGGGGTTGTTTGTCCCACAGTTGGGTTTATGGCCCAGCAGTTCTGTCTCACCCTGTGGGGGTGTTGGTTTCTGTGCTGTGGGTCCTTTTTCCTGACTTTTTTCACCCAGCCAAGCTGTCCTTCCACCAGCAAGGACGTGGCACTGGGCAGCCCTGACCCTTCCCAAAGGACCATTTGGGAATCCCAGTATTTAATAATCTGATCCTGAAGGCAGGGGAGAGTTGTCTTTTCATGAGCCAGCTCAAAAGAATATTTTTTTTCAAAGAAAATGTTTGCAATTTTTAAAATGAAATGTTTTCTCTTGAGGGTAAATGTATCATGTAGAATTTTAGAGTAAGAAAGACCCAGCAGTACATTGAAATAGTTTAACATAAGCAGCTGAAAGATATGAATTAAATTTATCAGTTGTATATTCTTAGAAAGAGTTTCATCATTTTTCAGGTGGAAAAGTGGGAAAATTGAATTGGATATTGGGAAGAAATTCTTCTCTGTGAGGTTGGTGAGGCCCTGGCACAGGGTGCCCAGAGAAGCTGTGGCTGCCCCTGGATCCCTGGAAGTGTCCAAGGACAGGCTGGGCCTGGAACACCCTGGGACAGAGGAAGGTGTCCCTGCCCATGACAGGTGGTGGAATCAGATGAGCTTTAAGATCCCTTCCAACCCAAACCATTCTGTGATCTATAATATTTTTAGATGCATTCAAAAGGTTTTCTAAGGTCTTTTCACTCCTTTAAACATTTTTCATTTTAATTGCAGCAACCCTCAGCGTGTGGCTGTGTTTATGCAGTGAACAAGCTCAGGGTATTTTCTTCTTTCTCCTATTGCAGAGCTTTTGAGGGAGTTTTTCTGACTTTTATAAACACATTTTTAAAATTTCTTTTCTTAAGGTTCATTAGAAAATTGCAAGAACCTGCATCAAAAACCCAGCAGTAGCACCACGAGCTTGGCAGAATGTTTAACACAGAAGCTCTGACGTATCCAGGGTGCTCTTGGGGACATTTTGGGGGTTCATTCCTCCTCCAGGGTCAGGACTGGAGTTGGGGCACATGGGGTTAGAACAAAACCTGCCTGTGGACACTGGGTTTGATAACAGAGTCTGGCTAAAGCCCACTGATATCTGTGCAGTGATTCATGGGCTCAGAACCAGGACACAGCTTTAATAAGAGGCAAATATTGCCCGGGGCAAAGTGAGAGCACAGACTTATCAAAGGCGCTGAACTTTGATTCAAATCTAATTCCATTATTGCCTCGGAAATAGGTTAAGGTCTGTGGGCTGCTGATTGCTTGGGAATGCACTTTAGGTAAATGAATAGTGTTTGGTTTGGGGAAAAATTTCTCTCAAGCCAAATCATGGGCTTGTTTCCGGAGTTTGTTGCACAGGTTTTTGAGGAATTCTCTGTGTATGGAAATCCAGAGTACCAATGGCTGTAGGTTGTCCATCCTTTTTTCCTCATCTACTTCCTTTAAGAGCTGTGATTTTTACTGTGAAACCTTAGCTCCTAACCCAAATAAAACCAAAGATATCTTCAGCTGTGGCCTCATCCCTCAGTTTGCTTTCCTGCTGTGGAATTATTTTAGGAACTTGCAATTTTAATAATGTTACGGCTACTGCTTAAGATTGCTGTGTTGATGGCAAACTTTAGCAATAACTGTGGTGACCAAAGCTCTGGATTAAACAAGGGGATGGACAGAACACCCCATCCTGTGTCCCACACACCTTGCAGCCTGCTGAGCCCTCCAAGCTGGGTGATGAAGGAGGTCCTCTGTCTGTTTTCCTGATGAGCTTCATTTTTTGTAGGATTATCCACAATTAGTGAGGCTCAAAATTTCTGCAGCCATGAGTTAGGGAGCAGAGGATTGTAGGGTGAGACTTTTCTGTTCCTGACCCCAACGGGTCCTGTTCATCCTTCCCCTCAGCTCCGTGGGCCCAGGAGCTTCTGCCTCCTGGGGTTTGGCACAGGAATTGTGTTTAGTTTGTACCTCTGAGCTTTTATTCCATTGGAGCATTCACAGTCCTCTCCTGGGATTTCTCCTGGTCCTGGTTAGCTGCTGTTCCATGGATGGGACTGTGATGTTCTCTCAGGGGAGCTCTGTCCCAGCTCCTGTGTCCTTTTCTCTCCTGGGCAGAAACCATCAGCTCTCATTCCTCCTTTTCCACTGAAAAAGGTCCTTTAGCACACCTGTTTCAGGGAGGCTGTGGCTGGATCAGCCCGAGATGTTTATCATCTCCCCTTAAGTGTAGAAACAAAAGGCCACTTGGTTGTTGATGGATATAATCTTTTTTTATTATTCCACGCTTCCACACACCCTTTTAAGTCAAAGCAATATTGCCATGAGTTTGTTTTTCAAGAAAATCCCCTTTTTTTTCCCTGTGGTTAAAGCTGTATTCTAAGCTCTATATGGAATTGTCTGTACAGAACTGTATTTTGATACAAAATTGATGCTGCAGTTGAAATTGCAATAAGGAAACAGAGAAACAACAGGCACTGCTGAGATCGAAGCACTGATTAGGAGGGCAAATTAGATTTAGATTTCCTGAATATCTAACAGCAGCTAAACATTTTTTTTTTTTGTCCTTTGTGTATGAGCATTTCCATTAAAATTTACAAAGGGCTTGAACTGGATTAGACTCCCACAGTCACTTTGAAATAACAAAATACAACTTGGCTGACAGGGGCTGTTTAGAAAACCTTTTGCAAAAATTATCTTCAGAAACGTTAGCACTTAGCAGTTACAAAATGTCTACTTTTGTCTTGCCCCCTCTGCCAAGTTCCCTTTTTGTCTTGCCGTGAGGAGGATAAATTATCCGACTTGCAGAGATAAACCACAGAGAGGTGAGATTGCTGCAGCTCCGGCCTCCGCTCCGGCTTCAATTTAACCCCCTGGTTCTGGCCGTGTCAATCAGGCCCTTAATGAATACATTCCTAAACGAGCTCGTGGTTTTGTTGGTTTTTATATTTTTTTTTTTTTTTTCCCCTTGCTAGAAGATGCAATTAATGTTTTGGCTCAAGACACCGCGTTTATAATAAATGTATAGGGTGCAGAGCGAGGTCTTTGGGGTGAAATGAGGAATTATCCGAACAGAAAAAGGCATTTCAGGCATTGCTCTGAAGGGAAGGGAAGAGCTGGCACAGGGCAGAGCGAGGGAAATGCCACCCCAGAGGTGCCACCAGGAATTCTTTATGCCCTGGCATGTGTGGTTGTGCTCAACAGGAGCTGGGCATGGGGCTGAGGACAAGGACACAAATAAAGTCCCTCTTGCTGCTGTGCTCTCGGTGCCCTTTGGTGGCAAATGTCTGCAAGAACGTGCCCCATTAAAAGGGGGGGAGTGTCTGAGAGGTTTCCCTCCAATAAAAGGAAGAGCAGGATTTTCTTTCCGAGATAATTCCCTCCAAAGAAGCAGTGACATGCAGACTGGCTGAAACAGGAGGTGGAAGACAATTTTAGCAATAGGTGGTGACAGTTTCTTTTAATCTCCTTTATATTCTGATGTCTCAGTCTAGTGGCTGACTAACCATATCTGTGGCTTCATCTAACCAGGAAGCCTTTTGACAGTGTCGTTTTTCCATCTATTTATTTGGTAAGATCCGTGCTCTGAGCATGTGCTGCTGGTGCCCTCAGAGGGGCTGGGATTGGAGGGGTTTCCTCTGTTTCCCCTGGCCAGAAATAGAGTTAATGGCAATACAATGGGGCAGATCTGCTCAGAGCAGGTTCGGGGTTAGGGGAGATGTTGAACTGGGTGAGACTGTTTATGTCTAAAATCTACTTTGAGAGGGGTTTGCTCCATGATGCCTTCCCAGTTCAGGGTGTTGGTGTTGCCAGAAGACAGGAGAAGAGGCCAGGAAATCTCATTTCAGGCAAACCTTTTATCCTGGTGCATTCTGGAGGTGAATCAAACCTAACCCAAGCCTGGGCACCATGTGCAGGTTGTGTCCAGTTCTGGTACTTTGGGCCAGACACCAACTGCAGGTTTATTTTGGGTCTCTGATGTTATGGGCCCAAAATCTGTGCCACCCCTTCAGGCTGCCATTGACAACCTCACCTGCCTTCCTTATTTCACGGAATCAAAATCACAGATCATTTGGGTTGGGAGGGTGTTAAAACTCATCCAGTGAATTTCCTGCAGAAAAGGGGATTGGATTCTAAATTCCCCATGGCAGAGCCTGGACCTGCTTTGTCTGTGCAGAGTGCCCAGAGCAGTGGGGTCTGTACCCAGAGCAGTGGGGTCTGTGCCCAGAGCAGTGGGGTCTGTACCCAGAGCAGTGGGGTCTGTGCCCAAAGCAGAGGGGTCTGTACCCAGAGCAGAGGGGTCTGTGCCCAGAGCAGTGGGGTCTGTGCTTAAAACAGTGGGGTCTGTGCCTAAAACAGTGGGGTCTGTGCCCAGAGCAGTGGGGTCTGTGCCCAGAGCAGAGGGGTTTGTACCCAGAGCAGTGGGGTCTGTGCTTAAAACAGTGGGGTCTATGCCTAGAGCAGAAGGGTCTGTGTCCAGAGCAGTGGGGTTCGTGCCCAGAGCAGAGGGGTCTGTNAGCGCGGGGGTCTGTGCCCAGAGCAGTGTGGTTCGTGCCCAGAGCAGTGGGGTCTGTGCCCAGAGCAGTGGGGTCTGTGCCCAAAGCAGTGGGGTCTGTGCCCAGAGCAGTGGGGTCTGTACCCAGAGCAGTGGGGTTCGTGCCCAGAGCAGTGGGGTCTGTGCCCAAAGCAGTGGGGTCTGTGCCCAGAGCAGTGGGGTCTGTACCCAGAGCAGTGGGGTCTGTACCCAGAGCAGTGGGATCTGTACCCAGAGCTGCTCAGGCACAGTGAGGAGCTGTAGGAACCGTCCCTGGGATTCACTTTCCTCACTGTCCTCAGAGCTCCCACACCTCTGTGCCCCACCAGTGACTGGCACTGGATCCGGGGGTCTCTGAAAGAAATCAAACCACAAGTTTCGTGTTTCAAAACACAAATTTTGCTGTGGCCTGGTGGGGCCCGGTGTGAACAGGGCTGGGGAAAGGTGGGATGTTATTTATAAACCTCCCATGAGGAATTTTTTCAGGCTTTGTACCCAGCTCCGGGTGATCTGCCTTGCTGACATTATCCTGGAAGCCTCAAAGCTCATGGAAACGTGGCCAAATACATTCATATTCCTTTTGGCTGCTCCTGCAGGATGAATGGAAGTGTGCTGGTTACCAATTACCATTTTTAATGAGATTTTGCCCCTCCCTCCAGGGCCTGGTGGGTGCAGCACCTTTTTGGCCTGTTCAGGATGGATTTTCCAGCCCATGCTTCCACTTAAGAACAAGGCAGAAAACTTAATTCCATGCACTGCAATGCCTAAAACTCCTCTTTACCTTGGAAATCCAAGTGCATTTGGGCAGTGCTGGATAAATGAGGTCTTCCCTTGCCAAGAGCAAAGCATCTGTAAATCCAGAAATATTCCCAAATGAATCCAGTAGCTCTGAGTAGTGACCACGTTCCAAAGTTTATCAGGTAATACACAGAAACCCGTGAATAATAATAAAAAAATAGGAGTGAAATGAATCCAGTGGTTCACTGCCATTGTGTAACTGTAGGATTTTCTTATTTCTGGAGATTGTGAGGCTTGGACTAAGCACAGAATAAGTTTACTTCTGTATAAACAGAAAAATAACACATATATATATTATGTTCATATAAAATCAGCAAATGTATAATTCAAATTGGTGTGTTAAAATAGAAGTTCACAATGCACAAGTTTTCATGGCGGGTTTGGAGTAGGTGTCTCCCTACCACGGAGTGTGTGAGGTTTTTGGGATGTGGAGGCAGCACATCCCTCATATCCTCTCCTGGCTGTGCTGGCTGGGTCACCTCTGGCAGCCTCCCCAGGTGCTGAACTCACCTGGAGGGACACCTGGTCCTGCAGGAATTCATTTGTATATCGAGTTTTTAGCCAATTTGTAGATATATAAACACAGGGCTTGGGGTTTTCTGGGGGGTGAACAGCCCCTAATAAACAATTTCTAAGTTCCTTCCAACTTGAAGACCGAAGACAAAAGGTTCCCCTTCCACTTAGCTTGGCTGCCAGCAGTGCCTGCAGTAATTCCATAGAGATCTGTCCAGCCTGGAGTGATCCTATTGTCCCTGGAGTGATGCCATTGTCCCTGGAGCAATCCCATTATCCCTGGAGGGATCCCATTGTCCCTGGAGCAATCCCATGGTCCCTGCAGTGATCCTGTTATCCCTGGAGTGATGTCATTGTGCCTGGAGTGATGTCATTGTCCCTGGAGCGATCCCATTATCCCTGAAGGGATCCCATTGTCCCTGGAGTGATCCTATTGTCCTGGAGCTATTCCATTGTCGCTGGATCAATCCCACTGTCCCTGGAGGGATCCCATTGTCCCTGGAGGGATCCTATTACCCCTAGAGCAATCCCATTGTCCCTGGAGCAATCCCACTGTCCCTGAAGGGATCCTATTGTCCT
Source organism: Sterrhoptilus dennistouni (assembly GCA_013397095.1). Lineage (NCBI taxonomy): Eukaryota > Metazoa > Chordata > Aves > Passeriformes > Zosteropidae > Sterrhoptilus > Sterrhoptilus dennistouni. The sequence goes on from VWZU01012780.1 coordinate 144,284, forward strand.
GGAGCTATCCCATTGTCCCTGAAGGGATTCCGTTACCGCATGAGAGATCCCATTATCCCTGGAGGGATCCCATTACCCCTAGAGCAATCCCATTATCCCTGGAGCTATCCCATAGTCCTGGAGGGATCCCGTTGTCCTGGAGTGATCCCATTACCCCTAGAGCAATCCCATTGTCCCTGGATCAATCCCACTGTCCCTGGAGGGATCCTGTTGTCCCTGGAGCGATCCCACTGCCCCTGGAGGGATCCCACTGTCCCTGCCTGTGCCAGGTGGGTGGGATCAGGGGCAGGCCGGGCTCCCAGCGGGAAAGGGTTAACTGCCGAGGCAGAACACAAACAGAGATGCGAGCAAACAGTCCCGGGCAGAAACCGGACCCATCACTTCCCTCTAATGAAAACCAGATTCACTCCTCCAACAATCATCCCACTGTTCCGGCACGGCCCTCCCTGCAGAGGGATGGGAGGCTTGTTTCTCCTAAAAATAAAATTAAAAAAATAAAAATCCCCAAACCCCCTAGTTTCTATTTCTAAGGATAATCTATTTTATCATCTGGGGAAGGAAAAAATAAAGTTAATTTTGTTTTCCAGGTCTATATGCTGAGCGTTCCAAACAAAAGGGGAAAGGGGGGTGTTTGCAGTGCTGTTGGTCCAGATCTGAGTGGGAATTAATTCAGACAAAATACCTGAAATAGTTAAAGTCTTAAATGTTTCTTGCATCCCCCTTTTTTTTATTCTGTTAGAGGGGGAACAGCTATAAAAGTTGTTTAGAGAGAGAATTAATTCTATTTTGGTAATCATTTTGTTTCCTTCTATTAGCTCCATCCACCTCTGCCCCTTCCACACCAAAAGGGAGACTCGACCTGAGAAATATTTATTTCATGGTGCACAATTGGATTGATAGATTTGGGATGAGATTAGGATTATTCTGGGGTGGATCCCTCTGGCCCTTCACAGACCAGAACCCTATTTAGGATCTTTTTAGACAGACTCAAAGTGACCAAAAGTGACAGGTTGTTTTTGTTTTTTTTTTTGTT
>VWZU01012780.1:145334-180826 GCA_013397095.1 Sterrhoptilus dennistouni
TTTTTTTTTTTTTTTTTTTTTTTTTGGGAAACCCGGTCTGTTTTTAGCAGAACCTTGGAAAATACAGTTTTCTCAGACACTTTTGCTTGAACTGTGAATATTTTTGCACATCCCTGGTGGGTGTCACATCTCTGTGCCTGTGTTTCTGGGGTGCCAAGGGGAGTCTGCTGAGAGCTTTCACTGCCTGCCCTCGTGAGCAGCACCGGCTCAGCCTTTACCAACCTGATCAAAACACGCAGTGCTGAGCCTTTTCTTCAGCTGTTGGTTTGGATTTCATGCTTTGCTTGAGGAGAGAGCAGGATTCTGATTTGACTGCGAAAGAATCAGAATTCAAACTTTTATCTCCCAGAGCATTTCCCTTGAACAGACAAATCAACTGTGAGCTCTTTATAAATTTCCCCTGCCCCTTGATATCTCCCAACAGCTGAGCTGTTCCCTGTGAAGGGGAGCACTTCAACTCACGCAAATACCCCTGTGCTTTTTAAACAGGGTCCAAAGAGACATTTATTTTGGCTACAACAATGTTTTCCTTTTATTGCTGTTATGAGATTCAACATTTCCAGAAATAACTTCTGAAAGATGCTGAGGGTCTGGGCTATAGGTGTTGTCAGACAGAGCAGGGAAGGCTTTCACAATGCACAGTGTGTGCTAAGTCTGATTTTGAGAAGCAAGGAGTTGGGTTGGGAAACTGGAGTAGCTTTTCCAAGCAATTTGTTGCGAGTCATTAGGAAATAACATCCTTCCCTGCACCCCACAGAGCTGTTATCCCATCAATTCACTCTGCAGAGATTACTGGGTGCATCTGATGATCTCTCACTGATGGTTTGGGTTTGAAGTCTCTTCTGAGTGGGCTCAGCAGCCTACATGGAATGATTTCTAAAGCTTTATTTTGGGGGGGATTCTGAAAGTATTGAGTAATATTTAATTGACTAAAATCAGGATTGACAGATTATTTGCTGTCCTCCACCTAAGGGCCTGTTTATCTCTTTCCATTTTCAAGCAAATTTCCCGAATTACCCTTCAGCAAACCCCAAGTGTCAGCATCCCTTGCTCTGACTGGCTTTGCCTGGAACCCAGGTGGTGGTTTGGGCTCAGGAAAATGCAATTCCAGTCTGTGCCCATTTCCCATTCACACCCGTGCCTGTTGCAGACATTTGCTGGATGCTGGGCAGTTGTGATTTTTAGGATCATAAAACCACAGAATCGTGGAATTGTTTGGCTTGGAAAGGATCTAAAAACTCATCCAGTTCCACCCTCTGCCATGGGCAGGGACATCTTCCACCATCCCAGGTTGCTCCAAGCCCCATCCAACCTGGCCTTGGACACTTCCAGGGATCCAGGGGCAGCCACAGCTTCTGTGGGGACCCTGTGCCGGGGCCTCAGGACCCTCACAGGGAAGAATTCCTTCCCAATATCTCACCTAAACTTCCTGTCTTTCAGTTTTTATCCATTCCCTCTTGTCCTGGCACTCCAGTTCCTGATGCAGACCCTCTCTGCAGTTCCCTGTAGCTCCTTCAGACCCTGCAGGGTGCTGTGATGTCTCCACATAACCCTCCTTTCCCCAGGATGAACATTCCCAACTCCCCTACTGGAAGATGCTCCAGTGCCCTTGGCAACCTCGTGGTCTCCTCTGGATTTGCTCCAGCTGCCTGTCCTTAGCTGGGGCAACAAGAACTGTTTGCAGTGGGATCTAGGTGATCCTGAGATCCACATGGGATCCCAGGAGAGCAGAGCAGAATCCCCCCCTGGACCTGCTGCCCACCCTGGGATCAGCCCAGGGCTCAGGGTGGTTCTGGCAGCACTGCTGAGCTCACAGTGAGTTTTTCATCCAGCATCACCCCCAGATCCTTCCCTGCAGGGCTGGACCAGCTCAGTTGCTTTGCACAGCAGCCCCTCCCTTGCAGGCCCAAAGTGGCACTTCTGTGGGGCTGCAAGAAAACCTGCAGTGCTGCATGCCTGTGCATGGACTTTATGCAACATCCCATAGGTGTGCAGAGGTGCAGGCCTGTCTGGCTGAGGGGGGGAAGGTGCTGAACATGCATTCATGAAGAGCCCAGTGTTCAAAGAGAACTGCATCACTTCCCATTCATTTCTGCAACACTCCCAAATGTGCTGACCCAAGCCAAAACCTCTCCTCTCCCTTCTGCTCGTGGGGAGGGGTTGGGGATTTGTGAATGTGTGAAAGTATTAGCTGCCAGTTATAACTGGAATGGAGCCTAGAGGAACCCAAATCCTTCAGCAGGAAAGTTTGTAATACATTATCTCTGGAATTGGCCCAGCTTTCAAAACCAGGAAGCATTAATAGGAATAAATGTGAGCACCATTAGCACTTCCAAAGGCCATGATTTATTGGCCATTTTGGTTGCAAAATATTGTTTAGCTGCATAATCTTGTTCATTTAAATAGGAAATGTCATCAATGGATTAGTTTATTAAATACACAGACTGCAAGTGAGGGAAGTCCTTAAACCCCCAGCCGGAGCAGGCAGGCACTGTGCACTGTCTCTGCAGTCCCTGCTGGACCTGCTCTGGGAGAGGGGAACATTTTCTGATTGAAGGGTTTTCTGAGGTGTTTAGGAGGAATGAAAGCAGAGGAGTTTGGGCTGAGGGATGCTGGGCATGTGCATCACCAGAGGGGCCAGCACTGCCTGGGTGGGAGCAGGGAGGGGCTGGAAGGAGAGTGCCAGGCTTGGGGGCCTTTCTGCTCATGGCAAATTCTGCTTTATTCTTCTGGGAACTGGATTCCTTCCCTGGCTCCAGAAAAGAATGAGGCTGCTGGGGGGGAGTGATAGGGAAGGCTGGGCTCAGGTAGGGCTGGGATCAGCCACAGCTGGGATCACACAGGGCTGAGCTCACACAGACCTGGTTTAGGGTCGGTGCTGCCACAATCACCCGAGGATTCCCAGCACAATGTTGGTGTCGCCAATGTTTGTGCCCAAAATATTCCAAGGACTCTGAAGATCCTGAACTTTGCTGCAATTCTGTTTCCTCTCAGCAAACGAAGCTCCAGATTTCCAGCAGTTGTCTCTTGCAACTGTGAGAAAATTGTTTACTTAAATAAAACATGGCCATGTTTTCAGTGGGAGCCAGCAGCTGCCCAGTGACCATTATATCTCGTTATCTGCTGAGTTTTACTTGGTATCTGGCTGATTCATGGAGGCAATGCTAATTACACTGCCTTTTTTCCTAGTACAAGAGATTTCTTTCCCCCTAATGTCTTGCCCTGTTCCCTGTAAAACCCTCTCCTTCCCTCTCCTCCTTTGATCTCCTGGTTAGGGTTCACCTCCTTCATTTTTTGCAATTACCAGTCTGCAGTGAGGATGGCCCTGACCTTTCTGCAGCAGTCTGGCAGACACATGGGGCAGGAAGCTTGGCTTTTATTTCAGCCTTTTCCACGATCCATCTTGGATGGATTACAACAGTAGCAGCTCCGACTGTCTTGGAGCCCTTTTTGTGATAAACAGAGGTAACCTCAGAGACAGGGGGAAATGTGCAGGCTGGGGCTGGGCTGAATGGGCACATTTTTGGTGGGTAATCAGATGCAAAAGCCCCTCATGGTCTCTGTGTTGCTGTAGTGGGAAGAATTTCTTTTATATCAAGTTCAGCAGCTCCTCCAGAGCACAATCTGTTCTGGGGAAGAATCCATGGGGATGTCAATACAGCAAATGAGTCATTAGATTCAAGATAAAAAGGAAAAAACTTTCTTCTGTTCTGCTGCTGCTTTGCTGCATTCTTCTGGTTTCAAAGTTTTGAATCTACAGGAGCAGCAGCAGCACAGGCAAAATAAATCAAACTGCCAGAAATGCTGTGCCACAGATTAGGGTGGATCTTGGGGTTTGTGTTGGAGATGGGTAAGATTTTAGGAAGGGGGTGAGTTTGTCTGCCAGACTGAAAGAGGGGGAATTCAGGTTGGATGTTTGGAGGAAATCCTTCCCTGGGAGGGAAGGGGGAGGTCCTGGCACAGGGTGCCCAGAGAAGCTGTGGCTGCCCCTGGATCCCTGGAAGTGTCCAAGGGCAGGTTGGATGGGGCTTGGAGCAGCCTGGGATAGTGGAAGGTGTCCCTGCCCATGGCAGAGGAGATGGAGCTGGATGATCTTTAAGATCCTTTCTAACCCAAACCATTCTGCCAAACTTCTCCGGGCACCCTGTGCTAGGGCCTCCCCACCCTGATGGGGAAGAATTTTTTCATAATATCTGACATAACCCTGCTCTCTGTCAGTTTGGAGCTATTCCCCTGCTCTTGGCATCTCCTTTTAAAGGTGCTGGGATTCATGGCAGCAAGAAAAAGTGAAGACAGGCTCCTGTGTGAGGGGAGGGGGCAGGGAGGGAGAGATGAGCCTGAGGAATGACATTCTAACTTTACCTGCTGGCTGAATGTATCTGTGGATTTAAATGACATCTCAGGGGACAGTATCAAACTTCTGAATTCCATTCATCCATCAGATGGGAGAACAAGACCTGGCTTTCAGTCGGGCAGGAGCTGGAGATTTCTCCTGGAGTAAATGAGCTCAGACCACACAGATAAAGAACGTCTTCTGTTCCGTCTGAAAACATTTCAGGGGAGAATCATCTGTCACTTGGCTCCGGGCTGAGGCCTCTCGGCTCCCACTGAGGTGCAGAGGCCGCCACAACAGGGAGGCTTTTCAAACCCTTCCCAGTCCTTCATTCCACTGGAACCTCCAGAATTTGCTCCTTGTAGTTTAAAGCAGCGAAGGGAAGCTGCAGTAATTCCACTGTGGGCACCAATTCCCTGGGGAAGGTGGGGCTGGGTCACCCCTGAGCCCTGCAAAGCTGCTGGTGCAGGAATTTCAAGTCCCTCCACTCTTTTTCTCTCCATCAAGGGTCCTTCTATCCCGACCAAACCCCAAACTGAAGGAGATTTTGCATGGGGAGTTCATTACCTGCAGTGGATCCTCACTTATCTGTGTTATTACAAATTTTATCAGGATTCAAATGTAATTTTTAATGTTACAATAAGTGTAATTGAGTCAATGTGCCAGTTATTAGCAGTCCAGTGCAGGGAGGGACCTGTGCTCTAATTCAGAATAACCTCTGGGCAAGACCCGAATCTTCACATCAGCCCAACCACAGTGTCTGTGACTTTGGAGAGTTTTGCACAGTTTTTATACCACTTGTGCTCATCCAGTCCAGACAGACTGGCTCGTCCTGCAGGTGGTGATGCCTTTTTTTTATGTCAAAAGCTATTTATTCCAAAAAGTCCTGTTCAGGAGGCTGAAGCTGAACACACATTTGCTAAATTCTAATCAATATTTTAAACTGAATGAAAAATGTATTTTAAAATGTGAAAAATCCTTTTCAGAGAGGGGTCTAGAACATGCTTCTCCCATACTTTTACTTCACAGTGGCTTTGAGACCCTCCCACCTGGGGCTCCCACTGACTGCCTTGTTTAATATCTCACTTTGTCTGGATAATGACGTTTTTATTTGGTGAAGGGGGATAACAGCTTTTCCAGGGGATGGAAACCTGAAGGGGATCAGCAGCAAAGGGCACTGAAGCAGGGGGCAAATGCTCCAGGAGTGATGTGAGCCCGGGGGCTCCTTTAATTGCCCTGAAAAGAAAAAGTGGGCGCAGAGGTGGGAGAGAAGAAGACAAAATCTTCTTAAAGAAGAAGACAAAATCTTTAAAGACAAAGATTTGTCTTTAAAGCCAAAATCACTTAAAGATCAAACTTGATCTTTTTGTCTTCATTTGAAAAACAAACGTGCAGTGGAATTCCCTCACAGTCCCAACCTTCCAAAACGCAAAAAAATCACTGGAAAACTCAACATCTGGGTGTTTTTTTATTATTATTATTAAATATTTCAGCACGATTCCCAGAACAAATGAGTTTGGCTAAACTGGAGATGAAGATCTCCAATGTGAATCTCGGGCTGGTTTCGTTGAAAGCTGCCATGGAAACAGATCCCCCGTTAACTTGGTTATCTACAAAGGCTCCATCGGAACACACGATCCTAATGATTTCCACTCAATTCACAACTATCTGGGTCAGCCACGGTTTCTGGATCGCAGGAGAATGTGCGCCTCGTGTGTTTATACCATGGTTTTCCATGCAGAATGAGGAAAACACACTGCAGGGAGAGAGAAAAAAAGGGCAAGGGAGGCGGCGTTTTAAAGCAAAATTTCGTTTTAATTAAAATAAAGAGCAACTTTTCAAATCCGAACTGTCAGGCTGGTTAACTTTGCATCCCGAGCCGGCAGAGATAGGTTTTCATCTTTGCAGAGCCTTAGTTAGTGGTTCCTGGCACATTACATTAACTAATTTGAGATCGAATTATCAAATTTGCTCATTGCTGCTAGCACTAATTTGAAACCGTACAATAAAGAACAGTTTGAGAGGCAGATGAAAGGTTGCCACCCACAGAGGCTCCAAGACCTGTCCCTGGTGTATCACAGCAAGGTTCGGAAAGATTTGGGGTAATTGCAGTCATGAGCTGGAGTTGATTGAAGAAAATTATACCCCAGTTTTTTACTACAAGCTTTTTTTTTTTCCCCCACCCTTTTTTTTTCTTCCTTTTATTGTGTGCGTGGCTTTTCTTAAATTATGCTGGGAAACACCATTGCAGGGGAGGACAAAGCATTGCATTTTTAATAACTTTATTAAAACTTTTCCTAAAATGCTCGAAGCTTCAACACTGCTGAAACCCTGAAGAATTCTTTATATGCGTTACCTGTGCTTTCCAAGAGGTTTTAAATTTTATTGTCTCTGAGGTTTTTGTGTTTGCTAAACTTCCAGGCAAAACCACATTAACGATGTAAAATCTTTCACGTCTCATTAGCAAAGCTCTTGTGGCCCTTCTGAGTCTCGGTTTTTATGAGGAAAGCCTCCTCAATTGCCGGGTTCGAAAATGATAATTGTGAGCTGAGAGCAATTTCCTAAACATTTCCTAACGGGCATAAAAGTGATGCAGCAGTTTCTCCGCCGCTTGCTTGAATTACCGTCCTCAAAGAACTTGCATTTTAACAAGTCCTGCAGGCTGGGAGCAGTGGGGGTCCTGAGAGAGGCATTTTCTTTCTTGACCTTCCTGAGATAAATAATTAAGATGGAGTCTAGATAAAGATCACTGTCAAAGGTGAGGGGTCAGCCCGGCTGCCTGACCTGAGCGCTGAAATTGCCCTGCTTGCTGCAGCACAGCCTCACAGGCAGCTGGGTGTCAGCAGGAAACAAAAGTTTGGGGCTCTGTGAATAGGCAGAGCACTGGGAAAGGAGAAGGGGGTGAATAAAGGTCTGTGTTGGCACCAGAGATCCAGAAAATGGGGCGTTTTCAACCCAAAATTTCCCTCTCTGGTCAAGGGGAAGGGAACAGGTGAGGGGGTGGTAAGGAGGGTTGAAATTTGCAGAGTAAAAAGGTTCATATCAGAGAATTGAGGGATGGGGTGAGTTGAGAGGGACCTTAAAAACCATCCAGTGCCACCTCCTGCCATGGGCAGGGACAACTTCCACTGTCCCAGGGTGCTCCAAGCTGTGTCCAGCCTGGCCATGGACACTTCAGGGATCCAGGGGCAGCCACAGCTCCTCTGGGAAATCCATTCCAGGGCCTCACCAACCTCACAGGGAAGAATTTCTTCCCCATATCCCACCTAACCCTTCTCTCTGTCAGTTTGACGCTGTTCCCCCCTGAGTGAGGCTGCTCAGACACCCCCAGGCCCCTCAGCACTGAGCTGGGCCAGCCCCAGCCCAGCAGTGGCTACTGGAGCTGCTTCCAATGGGAATTCCTGGCTGCCCAGGCTTCTCATTTTTTACATCACATTTTCATCTGGGAAGAAACCTGAGGAGATCACAGCAGGCCCTTGGGTGGGAATCACCTCTTGGAATTCCCTGTTAGGGGAATCATCCCTCTCTGCCCCATTTGCAGTGCTGGGTTGCTGGTCTCCATGAGCTCGTGGGGTCTCTGAGCAGCAGTGAAGGTTTAGGAGCAGTTTGGAAAATGCTGATAATGAACTGACCCATCATCAACCATAAACCATACGAGAGGGAGAAACAGGGGGAAAAAAAAAACCATCTCCCCTTCTTTCCCCATTGCAGGGCTCCCTCTGTTTGCCACACTCTGCTTTGGGGAATGTTCTCACCAAACTCTCCAAATGTCGGGGTTCACCCCTCCCAGAGCTGCAGATCCCTGTGCCTTGTCCCCACTGGGGCAGCCCTGTCCCTGCTCGTGGCAGCTCCAAGGAACAGCTGCAGCTCCCCAGTTTTTTGGGGGGTGGGAGCACATCCTGCCCGGGGTGCCCTCACCCTGGGGGTGCCTGGGCTGGCCCCAGTTCAGGCAGAGAGGGAAGGAAGGAGCTGTGAAGGAGCTGTGCCTTTAACTGTCCCTGCAAGGTCTCTGCAGCCTGGGCTGCTCTTGTTTTGAAGAGGGAGTGCTTGGGGGCTCGTTCCAGAGCTCAGTGACAGAGAGGAAACAGGGCCAGGAATAAATGGCCTGTTGATTTACTCAAGTTACATCATTTTCTTCCCCTCAAGAGCCTATAAATCTCACGCTCCTTGTAAAAACAGAATTTAAAAACAATTGAGAGCTTCTGAGACGACCCCATCGCTTCCAGCCGCTGCGGCCTCCGAATATAGAGCTGCCTTTCACAGCCTGGCCCACTTGTTTCATATTAGATACTGGGAGCCCTGCTCCCAGCTAAGCAGCAGAAGCTGTTAAGATATTTTATAGTCATCCTAGTGGTTTAGATAACACTCTCCCCATACACAGGGCCGGGCTGGAGCCAAATTGCAGCTTCCTGGCCTGGCCACGGAGCGCCGAGTCATTAATTCACACATTAAGGGTTTCTCCTCTCCCCACGAATATTTCTGATCAAAGGCAGGCCAGGCTGGCAGAGATGCCTCTGTTAAAAACTGGATTCTTCTGATTATTGCACAATTTATGGCCTCTTGGCCCCCGAGGGTTTGTATTTTAAGAAAAATGATGGGTTGTTGAGGTGGCTGCGGCGCTCGTTAGTTTTGCTTCCAGTCTCGTGGATGAAGAGATATTTAAATTCAACAGGGATTTGTGTTTTGGTGGTTTTTTTCATGGCTGGAGTGACAGAGAGAGCTGCAGCACCCTGAGTTCGTGTTCTGGGGTGGGGTTTAGTGAAGATTTGAAGGTGGCAGTGCCCCAGGTGAGGGGCTTTGTGCCACTTCTCCCCTCTGAACTGGGAGCTGCCCTGGAGCTGGGATTTCATCTCTCCTGATATCACAGCCAGCTCTTCAGGATAAGTTTTCTAATTGTTATGTGGGGATTTGGAGCTTATGGAGCAGGGACTGGAATTCTAAAGCTGAGTGGGGTCTCGTGCCTGAATCAGTGGCAGTGAAAAACCAGTGCCAGGGTACCTTGAGGAAACATCAGGGGCTTTTCCCAGGGTGTTTGCAGCCCTTTGCCAGCTCTGCAGCAATGTGACATCCAGGCATGTCCAAGAGGCATTTCTCAGCCCAATCCAAGCTTTCCAGTGGCCAAATCCAAATTTTCACACCAAATCTCCAAAGTTCTGCTTTTGTTATTATAGCTGATATGCTCTCGAGTGGCTTCTGTATTATTAGATCTGCAAATATATAAAATTATGTAATTTAAACAACTTTTATATGCATGAAATGTGAGTGAAGATTGTTCTTTTCATTCAGGGAGAGTGGTGCTTGCTGCTCTTGGCTGAACTGGAGAGGGGAGTTTGTATTTCCCTATCAGGGGATGCTTTGATGCTGATATTGTGGTTAAGTGCAGGAAGAGCAGAACTAAACAGTGAAACCAGAAATTCCTTCTAGACTGATTTTCTTTTTGTGCCCCCCAAGAAAAGAAATAAACAGACAAGCTGACACGAGCTGGGAAATGCAGCTTGGCTCGTGCGGGCTGGAATCCCTGCAGGCACAACTCACACAAACTAAGTGGATTTACTTATCATTTATGAAAACAAAAAGAAGGTATCTGATGAATCGCTGGGAGGATTGAGGGCTGCACAGGGACAGTTGCAGCAGCAGTTTTATCGTGTGCTGGGTCCTGATTCCAATTTGCACTTTTCCTTTTAGCAGTTTCCGAAGGGCTCCGTGGCTGGGTTAGAACAGCTGGGAGATGTTTCCCTCCCCAGACCTTTCAGCCTGATGAAACTCTCCTATTCCAGGAGGATGCCCACAGACATTAAGACATGCTTAGCCAGAAACTTAACAAAGAATTGATGTATACACACATACACATATATAAAATACCTGTATTTACAGGGATAGATATTGATGGTTCATGGAAGTTGCTGCCAACCAATAACTTTGAACTTGACTTTGGGCCGCCCCAATGGCTTTGATTTTGCAGAGAGATTTTTTAGGAGGGCAAACATCATCAAATCTGGACTGGTCCAGCTTACTCTGGTATTCAGGAGTTTAAAGGCTGGACGTTTTCCTTATGCTGATGAAATTTGCTTTCTCTTCATTCCCAAATACTGCCTAAAAATGAGGAGCATTCTCCATATGTATTATGTAACTTGATCAACTTCATCTTTTCAGTGTTGTGAAATTGATGGGGTTTGGAGGACTTTTAATTGGAATTTACTTTTTTTGCCTCTTTTTTTTTAATATTCTTTCCCATTACCTGCTGTTCCCAACCTGCTTGTTTGTGCAAGGGATTGTTTTGTGTCTTGCAAATGGAATCCTGTAGGGTTTGTCAGATGTGGTGGTGATGGAACCCCCTGAGTGAGAGCTGCAGCCTCTGAAGCAGAGCTGGGGATCACAGAGGAGCTCTGAGCTCCTGACACCACTTAGAGGAGCTTTGGGAGCTCATCCCAATGAGCCACTGCCCAGGAGGTGCTTTGGGGTGGAATAATGTGGGGATTGGCTCCTGCCCACTGTGGTGTTCAGAGGGAAACTTTAATTTGCCTGTTTCTAGAATAAAACAACAAATAGTGTAATTTGGGGGGGTTATGTTAATAAATCCCATGTTTAATCCTCTTTTAAGTACCTCTGTAACTTTTTAATATACCTCCATCACAGTTTCTATTCTGATGTGGGTGCAAACTGCTTTGTGTGTGGTTTTGTGCACGACTGCAGCAGCAAAAGCCTTTGGTGACTCTCAGCGTTGTTCTCGTTTCTCTGGTACACATTTACAATCATTTTTATCTGTTTTCCTGGCCCAGCACTGCAAAGCAGGTTGAAAATATGGTTCACATCCCTGCTGTGTGCAGCAGAGCTCCCTGTTTTCCTCCCATTTCCCCTTCCAAGGGGAACAATGCCTTTTTCCACATCTCCAGCAACCACCCAGTGGCCCAGCTGGGTGAGCAGAAGCAGGTTCTGAATCCCACAGTGTTTCCTTTCACCCGGGCATTAAAAAGCAGCTAAGAAAGAGACCTCACAGATGCCAGGAGCTGTTGAGCATTGAGTTGTAGCCTCCATGGAGCTTCAGTCCCTCCGTGGGCAGACAGGCAGGGGTTTTCATGCTGTTTGACAGTTATCTCCCCAGCAGCATTACTGGGCTTATACATCCCCTTTCAGCAGCTCCAGATAGAGCTGACAGCAGGGGGATTCTGTTTTGTCTCAGGGAAGGAAAGGAAAAAAAACAAAAAGGTGGTCTTTTGGCAGTAGCCGAGGCCACACTCAAGCACTGAGGGGCACAATGTCTCCTCTGTCTCAGGGAGAAAATAGCTCCTGACAGGAATCAGCTTTCAGTCAACTGCCAGGCATCTGTCCTGCTGGGAGGCCCGAGCTGTGATGGAGATAACCTGGGATGGAGATAACTGTGATGGAGATAACCTGTTATCAGGGCAGGCTGAAGGCGCAGCACGTTCACCGCGCGCTACCGCAGGTGCTGAGGGGGGAAAACAGAAAATATCCTTGGGGGGTTTGTCCCGGTGGGAAAAATGGAGGCTGAAGGAAGGCAGTGCCCTGGGTGGGTGCAGAGAACCTGCCTGTGGCTCGGGGTGTTCCCTTCTGCCCCTTGCTGTGGCTGGAACAGAGCTGATCTCGTGTGTTCTGAGGTTATTGGAACAGGAATTGCTCCATTGGGATGGATTTTGTGGGGTGGGTATTTGGAGCTGGACCTTTTTCTGGTTATAACATGGCCATACAGGATTGTAACAGGAAATTTCTGCATGAAAAGGGTGGTCAGGCCTTGGAAGGGGCTGCCCAGGGAGGTTTGCAGTCCCCATCCCTGGAGGTGTCCAAGGAAGGGCTGGATGTGGCACTCAGTGCTCTGGGGACAAGGTGGGGATGGGGCACAGGTTGGAGTCGATGGTCTTGGAGGTTTTTTCCAAGGTTCCATGACTCTCTGTCCCAGTGTTCTCTAAAGCAGTGGTTTAGCCCTCACAGCACTGCTCTGAAACGAGGATTAATGGGCGACAGACAGGACAAGGCAGGGACACCCTTTCAGAAGTATCTTAATTCCATGGAGTTTCTGTCCTGTAAGTCCTGTGCTCTGGGCACTGCACAGGGACTTCTCCCTCTCTCCCTTCTCACCCATGGGGTGCACTGCCCCACTGACAACCTCAGCCTTTCACGTTTCACCTCAGGCACGCAAAATATCCAAACATTCTGAAAAAACCCCAAACCAAAGCACCCAAAGGAAAACTTTCTGTGCCTTCTGCAGGATCAGTGATGAATGCAGCAGTAGCTCATGATGGACAACTTTAGGCCAGCTCCTCCTACATTTGCTGTAGGATCAACCCAATTTTTTTTAACCCATGCCCTGGGTATGAAAGGACTCAGCTGCTGCCCCCATTTCACAGACCCTTCCCCAGCCACCTTTCTGTGCATCAGGAATCATTTTCCACAGATCCATCCACGATTAGGGCAGAGTTAGATGGGTTCATTACAGTCATTCTGTTTTGTGCTGACAATAAGTTATTTATTTGACCTTCAGGCCGTTCACATTCCTGATCTGGAATATTCCCTCACCTGCTGATCATGTGAAATCCATTGCACTGACACCTGGGATGCTGCAGCTGGGCTGGTTAAAGGAAGGAAAAGGCTATTGAGGAAGAATTTCTCACCTTTATATTCTCTAATAAAAATGTTGTGAAATGAGGACTTTTTTTTTTTTTTCCCCTGGCTGGGGAGAAAGTTCTCCTGAATAATTCATTCCAGATCAACCTGTTTGTTCAGGCTGCTTGGAAAGGTGATAGACTAATTAAGAGAGGAGGAAAAGGAAGCTCAAAGTTCCTCCAATCACCTGTTGATGCAGTCGAACATTCAAAAGTTGAACCGGGGTGACTTAATTACAGCAGCATTTTGGAAAATGGGAAATTTCACCAAAAACATCCTTCCAAACTCTTCCTTCAGAAGATACTTCCAAAATATTTCATGTAAAAATATTTCATGGCAATTCTCAATTCCTTTGGGAGGAGGAGCCTGGCTCTTGCAGGAGGGCCATGAGTTTTTCCCTGTTCTCTGAGGATGTTTAGGGATTGGTACAGGATTCTCAGGGAACAGGAGATTTTTTTTTTTGTGGAAGTATTTGTGATTTTCTCTTTTCATACCAAAGGAAGCTGCTGTGCAAACTGAAAATCTCAGTGCACAGGGATCATCCCTACCCCAGCCCTGAGCTGTGCATCCACCGAGGCTTTGCTGCTCCTGATCCTCCCTCACCACCTGCCCCGGGGTCTGGAGCAGTGACAAAAATAAAGAGGAGAGAACACCCAGAGCTCATCACGAGTTCAAAGGGCCCAGACACGTTGTTCAGGGCAAGGCTCTTGCTGCTATCTGGGACATGACATAGTTTGCCCAACAATTTGGGGACAACTGTGCACTGTCACCTCGCACGGTCCCGCTGGGGCACAGGCAGCAGAAATGCTTTCATGTCACTTTTATCTGACCCTGGACGCCTGAGCCAAGGGGACAGAGGTAGCACTGGGGTTTTTTAAATAAATATTTGTGGGATCCTGGCTGGTTTTCCTCAGGGGGCAGCCCCATCCCAGCCTGGGGGATGATTCCCTTGAGGAATATTCTCCTTCTCAATGGGGCAGGATGGGTGTCCCCAGCCAGGTGCTGCACAGGTATCAGGACCAACCTCTCCCCTCTGGAATTGCCAGAGGAGTTCCAGCACTTCAATATTAAAATACAGCTGAGAAGAAATTGGAGCAAAAATTTTAGTAACTATAGATGTAAAAAACAGTTTTGTTGTCAGGCTTGGAGCTTTTGTGGGGTTTTAATGTGTGAATGATGAAGTAAAAGACAGTGCCCAGGCAGTGAGCAGAGCCTCAGCTCACAGGGATAACACATTCTTTAAACATGGTTTTGTAAAAAAAAAAAAAACAACCAAACAACAAAAACCCAACCCCAAAAGTCCTTGGCTTTCTGAAGGCTGACAGTTAATTTTGATGGGAAGAAGTTTAAATATTGTCTCACCAACAAATTTTTTTTTTTTTTCCTCCCAAATCCTTAACAAGGCACATGTATTTCTGCCACTTGAAGTTTTCAGGGGCACTCGTGTTGTAGTTCCCTTAATTGTCTCGAGTCCTTTCCCCACCGAAGCTCCTCAGCTCAAGTGCTCTGGCTGTGAGATGTGATAAAGCTCCTCCACAGCCAGCCTGGGGCTGAGAGGGAGCTCTGATAAGAGCTGCTGTGCAGGGCATCCTCAGGGAAGGAGCCAGTTGAATTTTAGGCTTCAAAGACAAAAAAAATCCCCCCCAAACCCACCCATTTTTATTGCTGAAATTCCCCATAATTTGAGGCAATTCTGATCTGAGTGCAGATAAGCTCCTGATTTCTCAGCTCTGTTTATAAAGGGCAGATTGCTCCATCAGGGATAACATTTTAAAGGGGTCCTGCAGCTTGAGATCTGCCCTCTCCAACACCCCAACAAACAAACCAGAAGACGATGTTCTCTTTTATTCCCTCGAGACCCAGAGCCAAAGGACTTTGCCACCTGTTTGGTGCTGGCAGAAAGAAAACCCTGTGTTTGCAGCCATGATTCAGGGTCAAGAGGTAAGGAGATAAGGCCCCTCTTTTGTGAATGGCAGCTTGACTTTCAGCGAGCAGGAAGTGGGAATGAATGCGGGAGAATGGCAGGAGTCAGGATGCTGAAACTCCAGCCTGCTCTCATCTGATAAGGGACAGACACTAAACTTAACCCTGACGGGAGGCTCTGCTCACAGCCAGGCTGCCTCAGGGGCTGTTTGGGGCACTGCCAATGCCAGTGATGCCATCAGCTGGTGTTTGGGGACAGGGATGATGCCCACCCCTGTCCCCCTGGTGCTCTCCCTCTCTGGCATCCTCATGTGTGAGGACACTTCCTGGCCTCTCTCACCACGTTTTTCCCTTTCTAGAGACATTTTTAGTCTAAAAGGAAGTAAAACCTTCTCCACGCAGAATTCTGAAGGAGGGTTTGGGATGTTAGTTATCCCTGAGGAATAACCCCTGAGTGTCAGTGGGGTTTAGGAAGGGTCACCTCAAATAGCGCTCTGGGTGTCAAAGCCATCCTGCCTTGGGGAGGGCTGAGAAGAAAATCCAGCTGGTGACACCCCAAAGATATCCAGGAGTCCACTGTGGATTCCTTTCCTTTCCTTTCTTTCCCTTCCCTTCCCTTCCCTTCCCTTCCCTTCCCTTCCCTTCCCTTCCCTTCCCTTCCCTTCCCTTCCCTTCCCTTCCCTTCCCTTCCCTTCCCTTCCCTTCCCTTCCCTTCCCTTCCCTTCCCTTCCCTTCCCTTCCCTTCCCTTCCCTTCCCTTCCCTTCCCTTCCCTTCCCTTCCCTTCCCTTCCCTTCCCTTCCCTTCCCTTCCCTTCCCTTCCCTTCCCTTCCCTTCCCTTCCCTTCCCTTCCCTTCCCTTCCCTTCCCTTCCCTTCCCTTCCCTTCCCTTCCCTTCCCTTCCCTTCCCTTCCCTTCCCTTCCCTTCCCTTCCCTTCCCTTCCCTTCCCTTCCCTTCCCTTCCCTTCCCTTCCCTTCCCTTCCCTTCCCTTCCCTTCCCTTCCCTTCCCTTCCCTTCCCTTCCCTTCCCTTTTTCCTTCCCTTTCCTTTCCTCTTTCCTTTCCTTCTCTCCTCTCTCTTCAGGCTGAAAACCTTTGCTCAAACACAAACTGCCCCAATGCAAACATCAGAGTTTCACTTCACCATCCACACGGCAATTTCAGCTCTTTTGGGTTTTTCCCAGGCCATGGGAATGCGATCAGGATTTGCCCGCATAAAGCAGCGGTTCCGCAGAAAATCGTCAATTAATTGATTCCAATTACCCGTAATTGTTTCTCATACATTTCAATTAGTCCGTGGTGCTGTTACGGCAGCACCAGTCAATTATCCAGGTAATCAAGGGGCCTTTAGGAACAGGCAGGGAAAGAAGTTGGGGGAAAAGAGTTTAGGGAGGAAGGACAACGCTGAGGATGTCAAAAAGTGCCATTTGTGCTGATTGATCGTTCAGCTGGATTTTAGAGACAGGAAAAACAACCAAACTGGACAGGGCAGATGTGGCGAGGAGGCAAAGGATTGGGGGGGGGCTGGAAAACAAATCTATTTAATTATTTACCAGTAATTAACATACAATTCATTCTCTCACCACCCCTGAAGGATGATTATATTTATTTTATAGAAAATGCATGTCACAGTTTCTTGTGAGGTGTCTTTGCAGCCTGCAAGAAAACAAGCAGAAAATCACAGAATTATGGGATGGTTTGGGTTGGAAGGGACCTTAAATCCCACCCAGTTCCACCCCCTGCCATGGGCAGGGACACCTTCCACTATCCCAGGTTGTTCCCAGCCCCATCCAACCTGGCCTTGGACATTTCCAGGGATCCAGGGGCAGCCACAGCTTCTCTGGGAAATCCAATCCAGGGCCTCACCATCCTCATGGGGAAGAATTTCTTCTTAATATCAAATTTATTGGATTCCAATAAATGGTACCAGAGCACAGCTAGGCATCCCTCCCCACACAGGAAACATCCCAGCCTTGCCCTTGCCTCAAATCCATATGAAAATCTGAAGGACTGGAAAATCAGAAACTTATCAAACCAATAAAGCTAATGAAATAATTAACAGGAGGAATATTGAAATTATCGCAGTGGATATTTTCATGTTGATTAGAGATGTGAGCTTGTAACGAATATTTAAAAATCAATTCTCAGCTGCAGCAGCAGCTGCAACTTTCAGTGTTCCAGGGAGCCCTGGGAATGTTGGCCCATGGTGGAGCAGAGAATTCCTCAGGAAAACCGTGGGATCCCAGGTGTGAGGAGCTGGTGTTTCAGGAGGGGTTTCACAGCTCAATGAACCAGCAATGCCCTCATGGCTACAGAGGAAAAATGGGTTAAATTTCTTCCAAATCAGGAATTGTCATGATTTGGAGAAATGTGAGACTGGGACTGGACTCACTCAGGCCTTAGAAATTCTGCAGTGTTGAAAAATTTCCTTTTCATTGCTTTTGACTTTAGAGCTCAAGTGGAAAAGGTGGCCTCACTTCTTTAGCAGCATCCTAGTTGGTTTTGTTACTATTTTTATTATTATTATTATTATTATTATTATTATTATTGACCCATTGGCTGTTGTTTCGTCTCCCAGCCTCTCTCTGTGTCTGACAGAAGTGCCTGGAGTTGGGACCAGCCCTCTTAGGCACAATGACATAATTCCCATTGCAGGCAGCAGAGGAAAGGGAGCCAGCTCACTGTTGTGACAACCAGGCTTGGCTGTGAAGTTTTAGAGGAAAATGTCTACATTCTGAATATTCTCTAGATCTGAACATTAAAAAGGAAGGTTTCACACATCAGGCTTAAAAAAAATTCCCTTGTAAATACATTCTCCCTTAGCTCTAGTGGCTTAGGAGTGTCCCAAATGGCTCTTGCAGGTGCCTGACTCTGATATAAAACCTAAAAAAGTCACTAAGGAACAAAGCAGGATCCCCAGATTCTGGGGCTGGATCCTGCCCTGCCTTGCAGCACCTGTGTGAATCCCTTAACTCAATTCCTTCACTCCCAGAGTTTTGGTAAATTGCAGGATTGAGTATTTCTGATGTGCTGAGATATCCATAAAAATTCACACTGGTCCCAGGTGATGCTGTTATTCCCATCATATTACACTTATCAATTCCAAATTCTGTTACTTTGAGCCTGTTGTGCCAGACATCACCCCAATATCCACACTGAATATCCATTCTCCAGCAGAGTGTGGGTATTTAGATATTTCACAACATGGTTAATTATTTTTTTTCCATTAGAAAAAGGGTGATCCAGGATCTAAACGTGTGTCTGTATCATATTGCTCTGTGTACAGATAGATTTTTAACAGATTTCTGACTGCTGCACTGCAACAACCACTAATTCAAAGAGGTTGTGGGCAAGATGAAAGAAGTATTGGAAATCTAATATTTTGAATGTTGTCAGTAGCAAAGTCTCGCTGAGGCCACTCAGTGAAGCTCGACAAAGCCCATTATTCACTGAAGTTGATAACAGTATCTGGGGTTTAATTAATATTGGTGATTTTTTTGATGTGTGTAGGCTCCATTCTCAGCAGAGTAAAGATGTAGCAGCAAACAAAGCCCGGGGTCCTGAGGTCAGGGACGGTCACTATGGAGCTGATATCAGTTACAGAACAGACAGGAACAGATTTCGTTTATCTGACACTGAGCATTGTGCTGGAAAAGTTGGCAGTGCTAATAATTAGAGATGGGAGTGCTGGCTAAAGGAGCCCTGCTTAGCCTGTAATCAATCTTCCCAAAAAAAAAAAAATAAAAAAAAAAAATGAGGGGGGGAAGAAAGGAAAAGAGGGAAAACGAAGCAGCGCACACCTGCGAGGGTCCAGCACTTGAAAGGGACGGAGAAAGTAAGATCCCATCTTAGACAAACACTGGGGGCTTTCTGTGCCCAGCTCAGACCCCAGCTCTCCGTGTGTGAGGGAAAACAATCCAATCCACTTCGGCAGGCCCTTTTCCTGGGCAGGTTTTGTTGCTGGGGCTGGAGGGGAGGGTGGGGTTTGCTGATTCCCAAAGTGCTCCGCAGGGCGAGGCTGCTCTGCTCAGCACCGAGGCAGTGATGGGGTCAGGAACAGCACCCTGGGGACACCCAAAAGTTGCTCTGCTTGAGGCTTTAGGGGGAAGGGCTCTGATCTTCAGTGGAAGTGTCTGTGTGATGACCAGAATCCCTTATCATTGCTCTGGGAGGTGGATGAGCATCACACCTGTCCTGCTTTCCCCTTTATCACACCCATCCTGCTTCCCAGTCCCTGTGGCCATGCCAAGCTCACTTGTGTGCTGAGCACTCAGAGAATTCCAGAATTCCACACGGGTTTGGATGGGAAGGGACCTTAAATATCGTCCCATCCCACCTACTGCCATGGCAGGGACACCTTCCACTATCCCAGGCTGCTCCAACCTGGCCTTGGACACTTCCAGGGATCCAGGGGCAGCCACACCCTATGCCAGGGCCTCACCACCCTTATGGTAAAGAATTTCTTGGCAGCAGCCAATCTAAATCCTCTTTTTCACCTCTTTTCCCCTTTATTTTTGTTGGAACTCTTCACCTGCATGGGAGCATTGACTCAGTCTGGGTTCCTTGTGTGGCACTGAGAGGCACTGGGTGCAGAGGGGTCCTGTTGTTGCAGAGTTCATCTACAGGCAGATGCAGCAGGGAGCAAACACTGAATTTATTTGCCAGAGAGGAGGAGAGGTGCTGGAGCACTCTGCCTCCACCAGCAGTGTATTTGCTGACTCCTTTTTTCCGTATTCTGCCTTCCAGCCACATCCACTTCATACAGATAACACAAAAATTAAACAGATTATACAAAAATTAAGAGCAGGCTTTTAAAGCACAGATATTTATTTCCAAAGTCTCTCAAGTTTCTAAGAAAACAGCAACAAAGGCAAAAGGCTTTGAGCTCACCAAGCTTCAGCTGTAAGAGGTTGGTGTGTCACAGAGTGTCTTGAACATTCCCTAAGAGAATAATTATTTGGGGCAAACTTGCATCGATCCAGTGCAACTTTGCAGCAGCATTCTCTGAGCAGCAGGCATCCCCTGCACTCCCTCCCGTGTCTTCAGGACATAAAACTGACAGGAAACTCAATAAACCAACTGGTTTTCATTGATCATATTTTGATTTGGAGAATTCAGCAGGTGGCACCGTGATGAATTATTAACTCCACATCATCGCTCACGGGGGACCTTGTGCTTTTGGGTGGCCCTTGGAAAGACCAAATGATCCTTTGCACTTCCTACACAAAGGAACGTCATCTGCTGATGGGGAGAACTCCAGCCATGAGGACAAGTGGGAATGGGTGTTAAATTCCAGACAATCGTATGGAAAAAGATGAAATTGGGGCAATGTGGGTGGGAAGGGAAGGAGTGTGGTCAGACCTGTCCCTGTGGGTCACACTGAATTTGGGGTGAGGGCAAAGCACAACCAGCTGAGGGTTTGCTGAGCTGGGCCCTGGTCTGACTCACAGCCCCGTGCTTGGCTCTCAGGAGATTACAGATTTTGACTCTAACCAAGGCTGTGTCAGCCCAGGAGATGTTTTGAAAAATATGATGTAAAAGAATTCCCTGAGTGTTTCAAGGGCCAGGCACCTTCAGCGGCAATTCAGGGGACAAGAGAAAAGAAAAATACTTCTACATCGAGGCAGTGCATGCACAATATTTGGAATTTTGGGGCCACACCACCTTTTGTCAGAAATCCTTTTTTAGTCTTTTGGGTTTTGTTTTTGTTTTTTCCAGGAAGAAAAGCTCAAGTTAAAAGGAACTGGAACACAAATTTGAGTTTGTTCTCAAGCAAAAAGTGATTTGGGCCTTGGGTTTTCATGGTGGAGATGTGGCCAGAAGAGAGAGTTGCCTCTCCCACTGATTCCTCCTTGGAGAGTCACTGCCAGGGGTGGGCCAGGGCAGATGAACCTCCAAAGCTGTCACAAGTGTGTGACACCCAGGTGTCCTGGAGCTGTCACCTCAGTGTCACAGCAGAGAGCTCTCGAGGACATTCACATGTGTGGGTGCCATTGGGGTTCCAGAGCACTTCCCAAAAAGGGGCAATTGATGGTGACACAGCCAAGGAACAGGGATCAGTGTCTACTACTGGAAATGGTGACACAGCCAAGGGACAGGAACAGGGATCAGTGGCCACTTCCAGAAATGGTGACACAGCCAAGGGACAGGGATCAGTGGCCACTGCTGGAAATGGTGACACAGCCCAGGGACAGGGATAAAGATCAATGGCCACTACTGGAAATGGGGACATAGCCCAGGGACAGGGATCAGTAGCCACTTCCAGAAATGGTGACACAGCCAAGGAACAGTGGCCACTGCTGTAAATGGTGACACAGCCAAAGGACGGGGATCAGTGGCCACTACTGGAAATGGTGACACAGCCAAAGGATGGGGATCAGTGGCCACTGCTGTAAATGGTGACACAGCCAAAGGATGGGGATCAGTGGCCACTCCTGGAAATGGTGACCCAGCCAAGGGACAGGGATCAGTGGCCACTTCCAGAAACCACAAGCAGCTGGAGATGCTGGGACAGCTGGGCCCTGTCCTGCTCCCCATGTCCCATCCACGAGCCAATGCTGCCTCTAGAGCCCAGCAGAGCATCGAGCACGTGCAGATTGAAACAATCTGGGCTTTGTGACAAGCTGAGCTGCTCCTGCCCAAGTGGAACCTCCTCGGAGCGCCGCAATTTCATTTTCGCTTTCAAAACCAACTTTTCCTGGCACGCCCGGGCATGGAAAATGTTTATCGGGCTCTGCTTTTCTTTATAACAATTGAGAAAAGTCATTTTATGATGTCCCTGGTCAGTTTAATCCACGCAGAACACGTCAGCCTGATGTGTTTATGTTTTCTGCTCCGTGTGTTTCGTCGGCCTCTTTTACAGCTTCCAGCAGCACCCGGCGCGTTGCTGGCGGCTCGTGTTCTGACACGGTGTTACCCAGCAGGGGAGGAATAAAGGGAGGATGTTTAGGTTAATGTGGTTTAATAAAAGATCTGGTTTTAAGTCTGGGAAAGGCATAGAGGAGAGCCTTTATCCCGGTGTTGATGGTGAGGGCTGTGTGAGCCTCCAGACTCAATAACAATTTGGGGATACGAGGGAATAGAACAGGAGGCACGGTGATTTTTCAGAGTTTGGCTGGTGGGACCAGGCTGTCAGAGCTGTGGGTTTCTCGGGTCCAACAAGCTGATCTTTCCAAGTTACTCCAACAGATCATTTACAAAAGTGAAAATGCCACTGAGAACAAGAGGACTCTTTTAAAAAGCAGAGAAAAAAAAGAAGACAAACGGAAAAAATGAGAACATTTGGGTCAGGATGAAAAGTACTTTGGAATACCCCAGAGATCTTACAGTGGTAAGAGAAGCATCCATGATATTTTGGCAGGATATCCACTGGCAGGAGATGCTCCCCAGGTGGATCTCAGCAGCCCTATCCAGTGACAGTGTGATCAGCTTTTCCCTTTAGCTCCCTGCAGGGAATGGGCAACATCAGCTGGATGTTTGGCAATAAGATTCCTGATCTCAGGGAGGCTGGTTTTCCTTGTTTGTTTGGTTGGTTGGTTTAATTCTAGGCAGTGCATTAATTTAGGAAAATGTGGTGATTTTCTGGTGCAAAGTGTGCAGTGTGGTGCAGAGTGAGGCCTGCTGTGGCTGGGGTTGTCCTGGGGGTGCAGTGAGGGATTTATTCCACATTTGTTACACACTGCCACTGCCTGTTCAGTTCCCAGTCCTGAGAGTGGGAATTCCATCTCTTAGCCACCTCCTGTACTTATTCCTCACTGCCTGCTTCTGACAGCTCTAAATCCAGTCAAGAGAGATGGTTAACTCAAACTCTACAGCTGAGGCATTAAGGAAAAATCATTCCAGAACTTTCTCGAGGTTGGGCAGAGCATCAATTCCCTGTCAGGGCACAGGCCCAGGGGCTTTGCCATCCCTGTGCTGGTGAGCAGCAGGTCCTTTTCCTGGCCCTCAACAGAGTGGGATTGCCACTGTTGGTTGGGACAGGAAAAATGCAGGGATCATTCCAGTGCAGGAATTGCTCCCATGCAGGAATTTCTCCCACACAGGAATTGCTCCCATGCAGGGATTGCTCCCATGCAGGGATCATTCTAGTGCAGGGATGGTTCCAATGCAGGGATTGTTCCCAAGGAGAATGGGCAGGATGCATCAGCTTTGCTGTGCCCATCACCTCTTTCAGCGGCTTGACCCCTCCCAATTCAGCCAGCAGTGACCAACCCACTCACAGTGTGCATTATGTTCTGTTTACCTCAATTACAGCCCAAGGAATTTTTCCATGCCAGTTGGCTTGGTTGGGTTTTGGGGTTTTTTTTCTCATTTAAAATATAATTTTTTACTTTTTTAAAGGGGGTTTGCACACCTCAAAACATCCCTGCCTACTGCATTTTGGTGTAACAGCAGAGCAGTGTGGAAAGGGTTCCCTGGGACCCTCCTGAAGGTGTTTGCTGAGGAAGTGAAACCATTCCCTCCATGCTGTGCTCAGTACTCCTCGGGCACCATGAGGAACACCCAGCATCTGCCAGTGAGAGGTGGCATTTTCCCGGCCAAACACACCTTGAATAAACCATCTTTAACAAGGTAGAACAGGGTGAGGTGTCCTGGCATCGCCCCAATCTCTGCCCCCCTGGCTGGTTCTGAGCGAGCCGCTTTTCCTCCCACATCCAAACCCAGGAGATGCCAAAGAAGGATTTTTACTGGAAGAAATTAAGAGAAAACGCTGTAGTGGTTTTCAGATGTGGGAAGGGAATTCCAAGGCCCAGCCACCAGGAGAGAGGCTGTAAATGAAAGCTCCTGGCCCTCGGTGGTGATGGGAGCTCGGAGCAGCTGCGCGCTGGACGCTGATGGAAGCGTCCCAGTAGCTTTGGGCTGAAATTACACTCATAATTCTTAAATTATAGCAGCCGGGGAGTTAATGTATTTCTGCTCGGCATTGTCAGTGGCAAACCAAAGGCCATTAATTTCCCCCTCGGTGTTTGTTTGAGAAATCATCCCCTGTCAGCTGCCGCTGGCGGCCGTGTCTCCTCGGCGCATTCCTAGACGCGCTCTCTGTCTCCCAGCGAGGGTCCTTCCCCCTGCGGGAGATAAGATACAACCAGCATTCCCCGGGAGGTGTCAGCGGGCTGCTTTATGACACATGATGAGTGATAAAGGCCGTGGAGAGGTGCTGATGTGGCCACATTAGTTAATGAGGTCATAGCCCAAGTCGCTGCCCCACTGATAACCTGCAAATCCAAATAATGTGCAGATAGCAGTGGGGTGTTCAGAAGTCTTGTCCCTGTGTTCTCCAGCTGTCCATCACAGCAAAGGGCCCAATCAAAGGGGAAAAGAAAAAAAAAGTGATGATGCTTCCAGAAGAGAAGCACTCGTTCCTCCTGCAGCTCCCTGAGTTGATCCAGGCTATGGGAAAGAAGTGAGAATTAAGAAATTTCTTCATGGGCTGTCACAGGGAGCCCTGCATTCTTTTGGTGTCTAAGAAGAGAATTCTTATATTGAATGAATAGTTCTGGACCAGGATGGAAAAGTGGAGCTTCAAGAGCTTTGTGTGCAAGTTGTGGAATGGGGGAAGCTCAGAGTAAATGTCCTCAAGCTGAAAAGTGAAATCCTTGTTGCCACTACACGGATTTGGGAACAGTTGTTGTGCTCAGACAATGACCTTTGGCACCGATGCTTCTAAATATGAAGGAGACAGTTCTTATGTGTCACAAAAACAAGTGTTGGGTTTCCAGAGCAGTATTTTAGTGGGGAGGAGATGGAGTTTCCCTGCAGCCCCTGTGGGGATGGGAAGGGCTGGCCTGGGGGTCCCAGTGCAAACCAGTGACAATGTGGGAGCACCAGCCCCAGGTGGTGGCACAGGACATGCCCTGGAGGGCTCAAAGAGCAGCAGAAAAAACCAGATTTTTAGGACACCTGGGAATGAGAGCTCTGTTGGGGTTGTCCCTGTCCCTCCTCAGCAGCTCCCAGAGCCCTGTGCATGGTCATCATGTCAAAAATCAAGTGAGGTCTCACACAGCTGAAAAGCATATTGTCACTTAAATATCAAAAAATTCCCAGAATTTGGAAATCTGTTGAAATATGCTGGGTTTTGCCCTTTTTTTTTCTCTTGGTAAACAAGTCAAGAGCTGGCAAGGTCTCGTTGTGCTGGTGGTGAACTTTCTGTCCTTCCCTTCTTAGCAGCTCAGGTCTAATTTATTTAATCATTGGAGCAAACTTTCAAAGTGCTCCGTGCCTCCTCTTTTGTTTCTAAGGTTCAGATGTATTTTTAGTGCTTGTTACTGAACTGGGTCTGTGCATTGGAGAAGAATTAATTATTGTTTTGGGTTTGTTGTTATTCAGACGTTCAAAAAAAAAGGGGGGATTTACAGACTTTGAACACCTCAGGGGCTTTGTTATAGGCCACTTGTGTGTTGTTGGGGTTTTAATGATGATTTGGGTTTTAATATAAATTCAGGCCTGTTGAAAGGTGACAGCCCTGCCCAGAGCAGCTCTGGGTTACCCACAAAACCACTGCAACCTCAGGAGCATCACCAGACTCCCCATGAGGCCCCAGAAATCCCCCCAGGGTCGAGGCTTTAGGAACTGAACTTCCACCAAATGCTTAAAACAGCTGAAGCCACCACACTTTCAAGTTTTTGGTTATTTTCAATAATAAAAAGCTGGGTTTGAAGGTTGGGAGGCTCCAACCTTCCTAAAAAGAACCTTTGTCAGTTGGTGAACACACCACAGAGTTCCTTTATCCAATTTTCTGATGGCACTTTTGGGGGGATTTTCAAGCCCCTCACAAACAAATATTGACTTTGTGAAAATTTGTGGAAATAAGAGAACAATGTCGTGGGTGGGATTAGACTGGATGGAATGTCCTGGGATTTGGGTTGGTGCTGATGCCTTTATTTTATTGAGAGCATTATGTTTCTCGTGAGACAGGCATGTAACCTGCTGCTCAGTGCTCCGTGGGGCTGTTTGCTGGGTGAAGGGATAAATAAATAAATACCTTGCTGAAGTTCCAGACTTCCCAGTGAGGTGGATTTACCATCTCCGTGGGATTGGGTTGGTGTTTTTCCTGTGGTGGAGACAGAAACTTCCATGATTCCCTGCTCAGAGTAGGAAAATGGTGGTTTAAGGGAATATTTCAAGGATTGTTAATGTTTGAAACCTTTGAACACTGCAGGAAAGGGTGAGAGGGAAAAAATTACAGGTGGAACCAAGGCTCAGATGGGCTCCAGCACCACCTGAAGTGTTGTTGGGCAGCCCCCAGTGCTTCCTCACCCTCTGGAGAACATTATTTGGGCAAAAACATGTCTTAGAACATCATTTAGGATACACCAGGTCTGAGTCAAGCCAGGCACAGCTGTAGCAGCCTCTCCTCCCCACTCTGCATAGGCCACCTTCCCCCAGGAGAGCTGTCATGCTCCCCCCAGCATCTCTGGGTTTCCTCTGTGTTTTTATTATAAGAGAGAAATGGAAAAAAAAAAAAAAAACCAAAAAAAAACAAACAAACAAAAAAAAACCACCACTGAGTTTGCTGAGCACTTTGTTGGGGGTTCTTCAGACCCAGGGGTGTCCCTCAGTGTCCCCTGCCATTCAGACAATGACCTTTGGCTCTGATGCTTCTGAATATGAAGGGAACATTCCTCATGTGTCATCAAAAAAGCGTCCCCTGTTCATTCCCAGGAGGATGCCCAATATCTCATTACTCAGGTGACAATACCCTGATGGGGATGTCACCTGCAGGTTTTTGTCCCCATGGGGCAGGAGCTGTCTTGCACTGCAGGATCAGGAGGCCACACAGAGCTCAGCCCTCTGAGCCTTGATCTGTCCCCATTCCTGCTGTGCCACCAGGGACCTCATTTAGACCTGTGTTTTGAGGTTTCCACTTACCTGGAGACGACTCTGGCTCCATGAACTAATAACCAGGCACAAAACAGCAGCAAAGACTTCGTGATGCCTTTCTCTGAGTGGTTTGCTCGCTCTGATTTCACTCTTAAAACAACTTTGATGCATTTTTCCAGGGCTTGTTGCCTGTGTGGAGCATCAGTGTTCTGCTTTGGGCCTGTCATTAGCTGTGTTAGTTGGTTTGAGTGGCTCATAGGATACTGTGATCATTAATGGTTCCTACATTTATTTCAGGGTAGTAATGGCATTAAAGTTCTTTTTTCCCCCATTAAGTTCTGTCTGATAAACATGGCTGAAAATGTCAGCGCATTTGGCACTTCTGAGAATCTTGCTAAGTTTTTCTTTCTTTAATATTTTTTGCATTCTAAAATCTGACTCTGGCTCCATGAACCAATAACCAGACACAAAACAGCAGCAAAGACTTTGTGATGCCTTTCTCTTAGTGGTTTGCTCACTCTGATTTCACTCTTAAAACAACTTTGATGCATTTTTCCAGGGCCTGCTGCTGTGTGGAGCACCAGTGTTCTGCTTTGGGTCTTATTTTGTCTTTCTAGAATTTTTTTGCCATTCGGCCATAAGAAATTCTCACCTTCCACTCTGTTCCTGCCTTGTGAAGTCTTCCACCCTTACCTGCTTTGGTTTTGAAAAGAGATTTTTGGATTTGAAACATTTTTGAGCAGAGCTTTTAAAGAAACTCTCACCTGTTTTCATGGCTGGTGTGAGCATGAGTTAGTCTGAGCTCTCCTGCACCTCTTCCCTGTCCTTCTATTCATTCTCTCCCTTTTTTGTGTCTCACTCTTCCTCCCTCCACGGGCCCAGCCTCTGTGATTAAGTCTGCAGCTCTCCTGCTGTTTTTAATAGGCCTGTAGACCTGACCATCTGATGAGAACCAAACTGCACAGCGTGCTCCTGAATACTTTCACTGGAATCTCCTAATGCAGGGTATTAATCATTACTGTCAAACCATTCAGGCCCTAAATGTGTCCACCCAGTATAAAATTATACTAAACAGGGAGGGGGGAAAAAGCACTTGGCCCATATTAAAAGCAGACATTAGACAGTCCCTTGACTTCTCAGGCACGATGGCCCAGGCACTGTCCAGTGTAACAAACAATGGTGTATTCAGCAAGGGCTGCTGGTGATTGATGCTCGTGAAAAGTGCCAGAAAATGGGCATAATGAGTTAAAGGAAATAGAGAAAGGCGTGGCTTCCTCCTGCCTTTGCTACCCCAAATTCCTGGCAAATAGCTGGGCTTGTGTAGTAGCTCTGGATGCTCCCACCTTGGTGATGTGAGAAAGCGTTTGGGTCTCCCCGGCTGCCATGAGCAGACAGGAATTGCTAAATCAGCTGCTGTCACCCTGAGTTAGTGCACAGGGAGTTCTTGCTTCGGCGTCTCCCTCTAATGTGATCCTGGGAAGGCATGGGGGTGCTGCCCGAGGCTGGAGCAATAAGGCTGTCTCTCCATCACCTGGGAATTAGACATGAATATTTTACACCATATTTACCCCTGACGTTCCTAAACTGCCTGGGAATGCAGCCCCTTATTTTAGAATACACCTTTTTTTTCTTTTTTTTTCTTTCTTTTTCTCTTTTATTTTTTTTTTTAACCCAAAAAGCTGTTTCTAATTCTCCCCTGTAAGAATGCCTTTATTCTTTGGAGCCGGCAATAAAAGTTAATCGAGTGTAAAATAAAAGTTACATAAGGTGAGTGGTAAAACTTTATGATTGCTGATGTTGGGTTTATTGATGGCTGCACTGGCTGTTATGAGCCATGGCATCCCACCAAGCCCCACTGGATGTCCCTGCCAGCCTTTGCTCCACAGGCACCTCTACATGGGAACGGGCCCAGCACCCTCACATGTGCCCCAGGAATTTATGGGCAAAGCTCTCCAGCTCCCAATTACCATATTCTTAGGTAAATGTGGGATGTTTTACTGGCTAATGGGAGGAGCCGCTGGTTCTTGCAGCCAGGCCAGGGCTCCATGTGTGCTCTGAGTGGCAGCAGGAGTGGGACAAGGCAGCCACACACCCATTCCTGGTGGCTTCTCTCCACTAACAGGGATTTTTCCCATGTCAGCTTACCTAAATATCCATCCTGGGGCATTCTGAGCAAAAATCCTGAGAGGGAGGGATGAGGGGGAACAGTCCCTTGTCCTCTCTCAGTGCTCAGGATGTTTCAGCTTTTCCATACGGAGTTTTCACTTGTTTTTCCTGCACTCCTCATGTGGTCTGCAGTCATCCTGCCCCATCAGAAGAACAGAGAAACTCAGGAAAAGTAAAACAGAACATCTGCACACTCTGCAGTGTGCAAAGTGAATAAATTCCTTTCATTTTGGGCCTGTCATTAGCTGTGTTAGTTGGTTTGAGTGGCTCATAGGATACTGTGATCATTAATGGTTCCTACATTTATTTCAGGGTAGTAATGGCATTAAAGTTCTTTTTTCCCCCATTAAGTTCTGTCTGATAAACATGGCTGAAAATGTCAGCGCATTTGGCACTTCTGAGAATCTTGCTAAGTTTTTCTTTCTTTAATATTTTTTTCATTCTAAAATCTGACTGGAGCAACAACGACAATTCAATTAAGAAGCTGATACTGGAAGTTACAGCAGCAGTGCAGCATTTCCTACCCTGACTTGCATTTCAGATTTACCATGCAATGAGAAAAAAAAAAAAAAAAAAAAAAAAAAAAAAAAAAAAAAAAAAAAAAAAAAAAAAAAAAAAAAACCCAAATCCTCCTGGAATTGTTGTGCAGCAGGTTAGTGGCCATTGATCTCAGCAAGAACGCTCCAACCTGCCAAGTGTGTTACATGCTTGAAGTCTAGACAGGGATGTAGCAACCACGCGAGTTCCAGCTGGATTTTGCTTTGGGAATGACGCAGGGATCCCAGAAACGGGGCTGGAGGTCAGTGCTCAGACACGAGAACTTCACAGCTCTCCCCAAGATCCGGTTTTGTTTTCTTATCTGACAGGGCCCAGCTGCCAAAATAACGAATTTATGGGGGGAATGAGAGGAGGGGCTTCTTTCCCCTCATCCCTCATCTCCTGGTGATGCTGCTGGGCTCTGGAGGAGGGAGGGAGCTCTTTGCACTGTCCCAGCTGCTTCATCAAGATTTGGGGCTCAGGAGGAGCTGGGCAGGTTGTGCTGTCCCAGGAGGATGCTGCAGGTGCCAGCTCAGTCCCAGCAGGGCTCTGGGATGTGAGTGACCACTGGCAGCTGGTGCCAGAAGGTGAATGTCCAGCAGGGTCAGTGCAGGGATTGTCCCCCTGGTGCTTGTGAGGCTCCTCAGGGGCTGTGGCCAGTCCTGGGCCCCTCAAGACAAGGGGGACACTTGTGGAATCCCTGCAGCCCCTCAACAGAATACCCATAACACAACACCACAGACATTGAGGGGCTGGAGCGTGTCCAGGGAAGGGAATGGAGCTGGGGAAGGGGTTGGGGCACCAGGAGAGGCTGAGGGACCTGGGAAGGGGCTCAGCCTGGAGAAAAGGACGTTCAGGGAGACCTTGTAGCTCTGCACAACTCCCTGACAGGAGGGGACAGCCAGGGGGGATCAGGGTTTCTCCCAGGGAACAGGGACAGGAGGAGAGGGAACGGCCTCAGCCTGGGCCAGGGGAGGCTCAGGCTGGACATCAGGAGGAATTTCCCATGGAAAGGGTGGTCAGGCCTTGGCAGGGGCTGTCCAGGGAGGTTTGGAGTGCCCATCCCTGGAGGTGTCCAAGAAGCCTGGATGTGGCACTCAGTGCTCTGGGCTGGGGACAAGGTGGGGATTGGACTCGATGACCTTGAAGGGCTTTTCCGGCCTCAGTGAGTTTGGGATTCTGTGATTTTCCCCCTTTATATACACATTTCTGTTTCCAGCTCTGTGTGCCTTTCTCACCTGTTTCCTGACCATATCTCACCCTCTGAAGGGGACAGGGGATGTCCTGCATGTCCTGTGCCCTCGCTGTCCCTGCTGCTGCAGCCCTGTTTCCATAACTCCAGTATTAGTCTTGTCCAGCCTGCAGGAAAAAGTGATGCTGTAGCTGGCATCCCAGTGTTAGGTCATATTAAAACCATCTGTAACAAATCCTTATTTGCAGTTACTTTGGAGTTCAGATTTCAGCTTCTACTCCACCTGTCATCAGTGTTTATCCTCATAAACTTTCACAGCTTCTTTTATTCTGGTTCTTTTTTTTTTTTTTTCTCCCTTCTGAGAGACCTTTTCAGGGTTTTTGGCACTCTTCCGCCTACTTTGCCTGGCAGAATTTCACTCTCCTTGATTTAGAAAAGATGCAGGTTTCATGAATCTACAGGATCTTCAGAACAGAATATTTTTAATGTGATTTCCAAGAAAAAGCAGCTCCGTTGCTAGTTTTGATTTCAATAAAAAATAGGAAAATAAGGTCTTTGGGGGAGTTGTCTGCAAACTTGCAGCAAAAGTTTTTTTAAAATGTGGATAAATAACTCTGTTCATGCTCTAAGTAACTGCATAAAGAGGATTCTAACAAATTTTAGAGGTGGATTCATTCAGATATATTTAGTTTGAAGATGAAGAGGATGAAGATCACAAGCCTTGGTGGGCTCAGTGCAGATGGGCTGGATGGGACAGGACAGGCTGGTGCTCAGGCAGTAAAAAGAATGGGAATGAGGGGTGGTTGCACAGCCTGGCTGGAATTCCACTTATCTCTGGTTTATCCCAATAAAAGCAAAAGGTTTATCCCAATGAATAAAGAGAATTTTTTGACACCCAGTGTGGTGAGTGCCAGACAGGACTGTCCAGAGAACCACCAGCAGCCTCAGGAGCAGGATGAAAATACAGGAGCTGGGTTTTAACCCATTTAAACTTTCCTCTGTTACTGTGTCAGCACCAATATCAGTTCAGAAATTCTGTCCTTTGATTGGTGCTGTTGACGAAATTTGAGTTGGGGTCGATTTCTGGGCAGCTCAAGGTTCTTCTTGTGTGTGTCCTACAAGGCACCATCATCTCGGAGGCATTGCCTTCCTGCCAAACGCCCAAACACAGCTTGGGTACAGGTCAGGGTGGCTCTGGGGCTTTGATTTCAGTGTTTTGCTCAAGGGAGGCAGCTGCTTCCTGCCTTTGGTGCTGTGCCTGCAGCCCCGGGGCTGCTGGGGCAGCTTTGCCACATCAAACAGGTCCCAGCACTGGAGCAGCAGGTGAAGAAACCAACCAGAATTAGCAAATTCTAAGAGTTTTTTAATTAGGAGGTTTGCCTTGGTGACTACTTGGTCTGGATAAACCTTTGTGGGTTGGGCTCATACAAAGGTTTTAAACACCTTTTTGCCTCCTAATTTATGGGGTTTGATAATTCTTTCTGCTCTTCCAAGTAGACATTTTTAGGTATCAATCATTTCTGACTGTGCTGATTGCTGTGGTGAGCAGAGCTGGACATGCCAAAGCAAACAGACATTTCCACTGTATTGGGAGAGTCACAGTTTCAATAATTCTCTCCAAAGTGTGTTCTCCAGTGCCATATCTCTGTTGTTGTTTCGAGTGGGCTCTGGGGAACACTTCATGTGCACATGTTTTCCCTCAGAGCTCCCAGAGCTGCCCAAAGGAGGAAAGACAGTCACAAACACTCCTGCAGCAAAGTGTGGTACAAACTCCAGGGAAACGGGACATTCTCTGGCCCTTGGGGCTTTCCCCACATTCTCAGTATTCTTGCAAACAGCCCGTGAATCAGGTCGTTGATTTGGGGATGGATGAAGTGGATGAATCCTTGGAAAAGAAAGCAAAACAGAAATCATTTATTCCAGAGAAAATTGCCCTGGCAATGGCTGATGGTCGCAGGCTTTGAGGTTATTAGGACACACAACAGTGTAAATAATTTGTCACAATGAGAAGCTGCAGCCAGAGGGTGACAATGGAGCTCCGGGTGCTCCTGGGCTGGGTCTGCCCAGTGCCTGGAGCTCGTGTCCTCCTCTGGCCCTTCCTCCTTCATCCCCCACCCTGGCCAGGAAAGAGCACGAGAATCTCAAGGTCATGTTCAGCTATTCCAGGACTCCAACCCCCCATAGCAGCAGTGGGTTTTCCATGTTCAGATGTATTTCATTTCCTCAGGAGTTGATTTTCCATTATTTTTTATCTTTCTGCCTCTTTTCCCACAAATTAATTTTCAAAACACTCAGGATGTCCAAATTCAGCTTATCCAGATTCTCCTTTTTAAATGATTGACAAGGCAGTACCTAATCCTCATGGCAAACAGGACCAGTTTTGGTTGGATTTGCTGTTGGACTTGCTGAACAGAAGGTTGAAATCCCTCTGTGTGGAACATGGGGGAAGTTAAAGGATGTGCCTAACTGTAAAACCTGCAAACCTGAGCAGTTCTGGGTGCTGGTTAAAGTGCCTGCCCTTGGTGGTGCAGATTTTTTGATCCCTTCATGAGCTTCAACCCCACAATGTCCCAATTTGGATTTTAGTCTCCCATGGAGGATGTTTAACCATGGAGGAGTCACACATGCACAGCTGACAAGACAGGAAAAAAAAAACCCCACAAAATTCCAAAAATGTTTAAAATGCAAATGAAGCTGGGTTTCTGGAAAGCATTTGAGAGTCTATCAAGTTCCCTGAGCAGTTTTGTTGAGCTGTGACATTCAAAGGAACGTGGCAGAACCAGGCAGCTTCCCTTGAAGGAAAGGTATGGACTCACGAGCCTGAAATTTCCAGCTCTGTTTTCAAATCAAGCAAAATACAAACAGGCATATTTTGGGTGTTTAAGGCAGAGCTCTAGAGCTTCTCCTGTCACCACTCCATCTGTGCTGGCTTCCTTTTGATGTGCAAGTAAATAACACTGCCTGTATTCCGTGCACATATAAAATAATCGCCGCTGTCTGTCCTTTGCCATTTGCTCCGCGGTTTAACGATGGTGTTTGGGGTGGGGAGGGGGCTGCAGCAGCCATAAAGTGGACAGAAAACAAGCTTCATCTTTGTAGCTCCGAAGAGCTGCATTATGGATGTTTTTAATCTCTTTGACCTTGTGGCAGGGAAGGAGGGAAGTGGAGAAATTGTGACAAACACCAGCGCTTTAATGCCAGGTTTGTTACTGCCTGGAGTGCCCTAAGGGTTAATGTAACAGTTTTAAGTCCTTCAATCACACCCACCCCCCCAACTACAGAACACTTCCAAATAATCCCTTTATAATAGACCCTTTTCCACAGATTGTATCTAACCCATGCATTAATGGGGCCCATTGGTGTCAAGCATTTCAACAAATTCGGGCCAGCCCCGGCTCTGGGAGCCCCTCTTCCCCCACAGACCTTAATGATCTTTTGCCCCTGTGACTTCGCTCCCCTGCTGCAGGGACAAAATTAAACCACTGCGGATGGCAAAATAGTTATTTGCTGCCCAGGCAATTACATCCTTCCAAAAGTCTCCATCACGGAAGGCCAGATGGACTTTATAGAAACCAGACCCGGGCCGCAGGTTTAATTATCATAGTCCTGTCAGAAGAGAGAGAAATTCTGAATGACCGCATGAAACGCACCAAAAAAGCCTTGCACATGGATTTTTTTTCCTCCATAAAATTTTATGGCTTCTTAAAGAAACAGCATTCATATATTTTATGGGGCCTAATCATTCACTAATGCCTATATTAGTGCACCTGTGGCACTCGGCCCCATGGAAATTACAGCACTGGGCTCAGCCCCCTTCTCCTGTGTTCTCTTGTGTTATTGCAAAGCCCTTGTCCAAAAGGCAGCACATGCTCCAGGGATAAGCTGGGCTCATTTTCCTCAACTAGGAGTCGTTCTAATAAGGTAAAGAGATTTATGGACCTTTATCTACTGAAATTTTGGTTGTCACTGTGTGGGCAAGGCTTGTACGAATAAAATCACCCTTCCTAATGTATTATTTTTAAAATTTATCCCCGGGCAGCTCGTGCTGAAGGGACTGGCTGTGTTGTGTTGGATTCCTCTGCTGATTCAGTGAGAGAAGGAATTTCCATTGAATATTTTCCCCCTCAAATAGCAGCACTTGCAGAGAAAGTGCTGAGAGCAGTTTGCAGCTATTTCCAGGGGCCACTGGGTTACAACTTGGTGTTATCCATCTGCTCACTGCTGCACACAAACCCTTCCATTTCCAGTTCAAATTCTACTCAGACCAGTGCAGGACCTCCAGATATTTGCCTGGGTGTTTGTCTGACCTGTGTTTACAGACAGAAGCTTTGTGATCTCTGTTTGTCTTGTCCCTCTTGCTCATCACTGATGTCTCAGTGTCTGAACTGAATGTCTTTACACCCCATCCCTCAGTCTCCTCAAGGTGTGACCACTCGAGTTATCCCAGTTTCCAGATCCTCATTCCCTTCTCTGTCTCCCTTCTCTGCCCCTTCCCTGCGGAGCGCTGCCCCCTCAGCTGCCATTCCAACATTTTTCATGTGAAAAGTGCTTCCCTCTCCTGAGGGCTCCGGTCCCTTTGTGTCCCCCAACGGGATGTAATTCCACAGAGGAGTTTTCATCCTGCCAGGGCAGCATTTCCCTCTGTGGGGGGGACAGGTTATGACAGAGCTCACCCAGCACAGCCTTTGTGAGCTGGGCACTGGAGCCACACAGCCACAGAGCTCCAGGGGAGCGTTTGTGTCCTGCCTTTTCCTCCTCTCCACATCCCTGGCAGGGCCAGGTCATTGTCACCAGCCCCAGGTCACGTCTGGGGGCAAAGGGTGCTTTGCTGGGACTTTCCCAGGCAGGATGTGGGAAGGTGAGACAGGGAAGGGGAAGGGAAGGGGAAGGGAAGGGGAAGGGAAGG
>VWZU01012780.1:182053-202752 GCA_013397095.1 Sterrhoptilus dennistouni
GACAAGGGAGAGGATGAGGAGGGCAGGGAGGATGAGGAGGGCAGGGGCTCCACAGGGCAATCCTGGTCCCTCCCAGCCGGGCGGCTCCAGCCCTGTCCTGGCGCTGCCCCACAGGTACAAAGTGTGCTTGTATCGAGTGTATCGCCTCCAAAAGGGGCTAGTAGTAAACTGAGACTATTTGGATAAACTCGCCGGCCCTCAGGACTAGAAAAGGACTTTTGTTCCCCTAAAGAAAAAGACTGTTCCATTTCCATAGGATGGCTGGATCCCATCCAGTAAAAACTGAGCTTGAAGTATAAAAAATGATCAGGAGTGTCAAACGAAGGATCTTTTACTTGAGGTCAGATATTTATTTTTATTTATTAGCGTGTGAGATCCCCATCTCTGGCCGGGCTTTGGGCTCAGGCAGCGTCTCTCACAGGAGCATCGTCCGGCACAAAGAGCGCCTTGTGCCGGGGCCGGGGGAGCTCCGGGGCCCTCCCGGTGCTCTCTGGGTTTTCCTGCTGTTGTGGTTTGAAAGCAAAACGAATGAGAGGCTCCAAGTCAGAGATATAATTTAATAAGAAGAAAAGTAAAAAGGTAAAAATAAAATAAATGCAATAACACAAAGGAGCACTGACAGAGTCAGAATACGACCTGAGCAGGATGGTGGAAGCAGTCCAGGTGAGGTGCTCTTCCTGAAGCAGTGATCCTGTAGAAAGGTCTGGGAGCTCTGCTCCTCTGGGAATCCAGTGGGTAAATGCTGCTTGCACTGTCCCAAATCCCAGATTATATCCAGGTGAGAATGCTTGGCTCCTCCCCCTGGGCAGAGCATCTCCCAATGGGATGAGGAGTGTGAAGTGGGTCCTTGGTGGCCCATTAACAGAGATAACCCCTGGAGGGAGTTACCTGTGAAGTCATGGGCAGGGCGTTAATGGGCCATTAGCAGAAGACACCCCAAAGGCAGGGGCTTGGGAAAACACTAGCCCACACGGTTTCAAGAGTTCATGAAGATGGTGATAGAATAAATACTTTGTGTACATCCTACACTGCAACCCAGGACACCTGCCTTGTTTTCTGCCTCCTTGGGACGGGGACAGGGTGAAACTCTTCCCTTCAGCACCAGGTTCAGTGGCTGTGCTGGACCTGGGCTGGCACAGCCAGGTGTGTTTTGTACAATGCCCGAGCATCACTGGCTGTGATGTTTGTTCCTTTACAAAGCCAAAATTTCTGTGTTATTTACAGGCAAATTCTTCTTTTGGCTCTTGAAACAGGCAGGGGAAAGCTCTGGCAGAGCCTCTGCTCCTGTTCAGTCCTTCTGTGGGAGGCAGAGTGGGAAGGGCATAGCTTTTGCCTAATTTTGGGAAGTTAACACTGGCACAGGAGTGCCGGGAGGGAGTAGTTTGGGGCAGCACAGGCAGATTTGTTAATCAGAGCAGAGGAAAAGTGAATGAGAGAACTGGAGTGGTCTGAACTCACCCCCAGAACTTCTTTTATGTGATTCTCCAGCATGAAATGTCAAATACGTACTTGGTGCAAATATTTCCCTAGGATTTATTTTTATCTAATCACTTATGAAATTTTTACTGACTCTAAAGACCAGATTTTCTCAGCACACGTAAGCCACATTTTCCTCCCTTAATTAAACCATTTTTTTTGTCCATGAGGTTTTGTTCACACACTGACTAAATCAATATAAATATATCTCTGCAGGGTAATTAATAAAAGCAGGCAGCTCCAGGGAGAAAGCAGATGTGTCATATCATCTTTGTGTGCTCAGCTATTGCACAGTTCTTCCAAAAAAAAAAAAAAAAAAAAGTGAAGAATCACCCCCAATTAAAATGTAACGTGGCTTATGTATGTTCCCATTTAATTTGGTAAAATTGAATTTATGTTCATCCTCAGAGAACTCCCAGGGCTGCCAGATACAGGCAGGAATCGTTTATACCATGGATTGGTTTAAAAGCTGCAGGATTAGAGCACAGGAAACTGTTTCAGCAGCATTTCAAGGCTTGGGCAGCTGCTTCAACTTTTGTGTGAGTGTCTGTGAAGGGAATGGAGACAAAAAGGTCCTCACCATGTTTGTTTGTTTTGGATGCTGAAGCACTGCTTAAAAATGTGATAATTTCTACTTAGCATTAAATTAATGCTTTTTAGGAGGGTTGAGAGGGTTTTAAGTCTTGTGTTCTATAACTGAGGATTTTAAACTTCAAAGTAAGAAGAAATTTATCACCAAAAACCAAAAAGAAAAGGTGTTTCCATCTGTTAATGAGGAAGTCTTTGAGATCATTATCAGGTGAACCTTCTAAATGCCTCAAGTCTGATTTTCTTCCCAAGAGTATTTGGTTTTAAGAGACAAAACCATCCTCAGATTTATTGTAACTGAGAGTTGACTGAGAAAATAATCCTAGATTGGTTTGGATTGGAAGAGACCTTAAAGATCAGAGTGCTCTGGAAAGGAGGAGGGTTCCATTTTCCTGCCCAGGGAATCCTGATGTATAAAGGAAATATTTGTCATCCTCATCTTTGGGTGGAAATCTGGCATTCTGAAAGGTGAGAAATCAGCTCCAAAGGCAGATGCTGGGATATTTTTTGTCCTTCCCATCTGGCTTCAAAGCAGCCCTAATTAAAAGGAGCAGAGGTCTTCTCCTGGCGGGTCAGGACGTGGATCAGGGAGGGCAGGGGGAGGCTGGAGCTGCTGGGTCCTGTCTCTCAGGCTGGGCACAGGTGTCTGTGGCAGATAAGGAATCCTGAGTGGAGGTTATCAGCATCTCCCTTAACTCAAACCTGCCCCTGCTGAGCTATCTGGAGTGTCAGATCAGGTTTGTTTTGAGCCCTGCTGTCAGAGAACCAGATGTGCTGGCAGTGCCTCAGTAAAACAACCTGAGCAGAGGCATCGGGGTCCCCCTGACTCGCCGCTCTCCCGGCTCCATCCCAGCCCTCACCTCCACACCACCGCCCTGCTCTGCTGTCTTTTCACCCAGAGATGGGATCAGATCCCAGCTGGAGATTTTGAAATGTTGTTTCTCAGCATATTCAAAGGGCAGATTTATCATTAGAATCAATTCCCTGGGATGTATCATTTCATAAGTAGGTGAATTGGCTCGGGGTAAAGTTCACCCCGGCGGCACTTGGGACTGTGCAGTTTTACCCTTGTACTTCCTTGTGGCTGAGATTTCAGCTCTTTTGGTGATGTCAGACAAGATACTGCATTGCTTTCAGCTGCAGAGGGGGAAATCATTTAATGAGTCCCTCCTTGTCATAATTTGGAAAGAAGGAACAAGGTTTGGCTCGAAGGTTTGTGAACTTCTCACAGATGTCTCATCAACCGACCAGCAGAAAATTATTGGTTCAGAGATTTTGGTGGAAAATGAGCACCCTAGAATTTCTTTACAAGAAGTGACTCACTGTGTTGGGGGGAAAAATAACCATATTCACTGCATAAATCTGAGGGCAGAACACTTTGCACATTTTCTTTGTGTATCTGTGAGTGAGATTGTCGCTAAACCCGCAGGCAGGTGTCGAGCTGGGGTGGGGGGGACTCCTCTTCTGTAAAAGACTTTAATATCTTTAGGTGAGAACTGACTCCAAAACCTTCTTTTCTCACATAGAGGCAAATTTGAGGCAAAACGTCCACCCTGGTTCTGATTTCAGTGATGCTCACATTGAAGACAAACGGCGTGTAATGGTTACAACTGAAGAAATTCTTGCTCAAGATTTAGCTCATGTGAATAATCTTCATGTCCCTCGGGAGGCAAACCAGCCCTGGAGCAGATTTTCTGGGAGCACATTTTCTGGGAGCAGATTTTTCCTGGAAGTGACCCTGAGGATCTGCTTCTCTGACCTCACTCTCACTCTTCAGCCAATATCCAAAGGCAAAGGGTTGGGATAACCCTTTAAAAAACCCTCAGAGAAAGGAATTTTTAACTGTGGAACAGCTCCCTCATCCCAGATCCTTGTTGGCCTTCCATCCAGCAGCCCAAGGCAAGGGGAGCAGCTGGTGATTGATGCTCTGAACCTCATGTTCGTGTCCCCCCTGCCCTGCCCAACTGAGCACCCCAAAATTCCTCACAGGAAGGATCAGTCCTTCCTTTGTGCTGGGAAGACACACTTCAGCCAATATCCAAAGGCAAAGGGTTGGGATAACCCTGGGTGCTTTAAAAAACCCTCAGAGAAAGGAATTTTTAACTGTGGAACAGCTCCCTCCTTCCAGATCTTTGTTGTCCATCCAGCAGCCCAAGGCAAGGGGAGCAGCTGGTGATTGATGCTCTGAACCTCATGTTCGTGTCCCCCCTGCCCTGCCCAACTGAGCACCCCAAAATTCCCTCTCAGGAAGGGTCAGCCCTTCCTTTATGCTGGGAAAGCCTCTTGCCCTCACGTTTGGTGATATTTATAAGACAAAGCAGCAGGCAGGTGTCGTGCAGGATGTCGGGCAGTGGTGGGAGCCTGGGACAGATTTAGCACCTTCTCTGGGTCAGGTTTTCGGTAAATATCGCCCTGAAGAGATCACACATCTCAGCCCTCCGAGGGGTGAGCAGCACCTCGTGAGAGAAAAATCTCTCTGGGGCTGTTTTGTTTCCTGAGCTCCTCAAAGAGGAGCTGGTGCTGTTTTCAACCCACAGGGGAACCTCGAATATCCTCTCGTTCTCTTTCTCAGTGCCAGCCCAGCTCACAAACTCACCTATTTCACACCTTCTAAAGAGCACGAGAGCAGGGGCTGCCGAGCAGCTGC
Source organism: Sterrhoptilus dennistouni (assembly GCA_013397095.1). NCBI lineage: Eukaryota > Metazoa > Chordata > Aves > Passeriformes > Zosteropidae > Sterrhoptilus > Sterrhoptilus dennistouni. Next base: position 186,765 of record VWZU01012780.1, read on the forward strand.
CGCTGGCCCTGCTGCTGATAACAAAGGTTATGAGGACTTGGCTTCCCCGTCCCAGTGTGGCCTTGGGGGGGTTTCCTGTGTGAGGGGAGCTGAGGTGCAGCTGTACTCATGGGGGAAGGCACAGCCCTGCTTCGGGCTGCTTTTTAGTGGGGTTTTTATTTTATTCTCCTCTTTTTTTGGGGTGTTGTTGTTTTGTTTTGGGGTTTTTTTTGGTGCGCGTGTGGGGTTTTTTGGGGTTTATGTTTGTTGTTGTTGTTGCTGTTGTTTTTTGGGGGTTTTTTTTGTAAATCTCTGTTCTGAAAGTGTCAGGTCATGGTTAAACCATTGGAATAAACCATTGGGCCTGTAAAATCATGGCTTTTAAAGCCAGCAGGAAAAGAGGTGCACACATCCAGGTGAATGTTCCTGGATTGCTGCCTTGTTGTTATCTGTGCTGGCTGGGAAAGTAAGAAGGGATAATTGGATAATCATCCTCTATTACTTTCTAAAATTAGTGCTAGGAGAGTGTGATACCTGTGTGTCTTGGGGCTTGCCTTGCCACTCTGAACCACACCTCTGGCAGGTTTTTGATGGTGATTCCCTTCTTTCCATGGTTGTTATCTCGTTGTTGTGTGGTGGTACCAGTGAGCCCTTGGTTTGAGCAGCACCTAAAGCAGGGTGCAGGAGCTCTGGGAGAAGACAGAAGTGAGACCAGCACAGTGGCTGTCATTGCATGGCTGCAGCTGGCACCAGTCACACATGGAATAAAAGTCCACATCCTTTCCAGCCTCTCTAGACATTCAACACTTTGGCCTCATTGCACTGCTTACAGCAGTAAGTTTAGTTCCCTTCACTTCTGATTCCCAGTAATTTTCATTCTTGGCAGAAAGTTTGATTTGTGCTGTGCTGAGGTGTCCAAAGATGGCCCAAGCACCAGCACCAGGCTGCAGGGTAACTCCAGGTATCAAGCTTTAAGAATAACACTCCTATTTTTCCAGAGTGAAACACCCAGGTGTGTCCATCAAATCCACCCCACAGGCACGGGCTTCCTTGTCTGTGTCCCCTTTTTACTTGAACTTGAGCCATTTATCCCCAAATCTATTAATTAAAGGCAAAACGAGTGCTATTTCAAGCCCCCTCAGCTCTCTGAATTCATTCATCTCTCTGTGGGGCACCTGGATAAGAGTTGTTGGAATTTGTTTCATGTGTTATTAACGACCCACTGTAATCCCAGAGCGTTTGCAGGGGGAGGCAGTGGATTTGCCAGGGATGTTGGGTGGCAGTCTGGATTCTTCTCGAGAAAGAGGCTTGGAGGAGACCATAAGACAATCTCATTTCGTGGGGGTCCTCTCCTGTTGGGACCTCCAGTGGCCTTTGCCAGGCTGATGCTTTAGAGCTGATATCAGCACCAGGAATGGGCAGTTGAAGGCTCTGCTACTTTTTTGGCCAGAGTGTGAAATGGGTTTGGCACTGAGTGCTGCCCATAAATCACCCTGGAGAGGCCTCCACGCTCGTGCTGTTCCACAGCTCCATTCCCAAAACGTTACTAAAACCAAGCTGGAGTAATAAGAAATTATTTAAAGCAAGCAGCAGCTCCCTCTGTCCATCCTGATCCAGTGGAACTCCCAGGATTCACCTCAAGAAGCTGACCAGAATTTATTTTTTAAGGTTGGCTGTATTTTCCTTCCAGCAGAAGCACCTTTTGGGTATGGATAAGGGAAGTAGCTTTGCCTCAGTGCAGAGAGGACTCTTGGAGAAATTACCATCAGAAAATGTTCCCATCTTCATACAATAAAGTTCTGTTCAGCTTCTGTGCCTGCTCCCTTCTGCCAGGGGAGCTGCCCTGCTCTTCCCTCCCCCTGGGCTAATTGGCACCGGGTCATTAGGGAGCCATTTGAGCCCACATGGACCTTTGGAAATAGCAGCAGAGGAATCAGACCCTAAAGCGTTTTGGATCACCACAAAAGCTCTGGGATACAAGTGATTTGTGTCTCTTTTAACCCCTTGGAACAGCCCTGGGAGCTCAGCCCTGCTGCACCTCCTGCTGCTGCTCCCTCTCCCCAGTGCAGTGAAATGTCCTGAGACTCCAAATCGTAGCCTCTGTCTTTTTTTTTTTTTTATCAGAGGAAGATTTCTCCCAAGTTCCCATTTTTTTCCTCATCTATTTAGAACTTTACAATTACAATTCTTTTGGAACGAGCCAAAATGCTGTAGGATACAAAAATGGGATGTCCTGAACTCTTTCAGTGCAGAAGAAAACTTCAAAGTTTTTGTGTGTGTATATTACAAAGAACTGGAAATCCCTTCCCTTGCCTCGTGTGTACAATATCTGAGGCAGCCCTGGGATTTGATTCGAGCAGAGATTTTTATGGTTTACTGTTTAATTTAAATCAGTGTGGTATGAATTACGTTACTGGTGAAAAATGAGCTTTTGTTGAGATAAATGCCTGCCATCAGCTTGGAAGTCCTCTTCTGTTTTGACATCTCTGCTGGGTGTTTTTCTGCGTGGTGATGAGATGTTGCTGTGCAAGGGGAGCTGATGGCCCTCAGAGAGGAGGAGAGTGGGGGAGAGAAACCAGGGGGTGGGATTGGCTTCCACCAACAGGAATCACCATTGGCAGCACCTTCTGTGTCATTCAGGGTGTCTTCTGGGCAGCAAAACTGCATCTCCAAGATGGAAATAGAAGGAATTATAGGTACAGGGGAGGGAAAGCAGAGCCAGAGTGGATTTTTCTCAAGATTTCTTGATTTCTCCCCTTTGCCTCGTTGCTCTGCCGTGTATGTGTGGTGCCTCTCTGCTGTGGAGAGCAGTGAGATGCTTTCCTGGAGATTGTATTTAATGGCTGGAAATGTAAATTGAAGGTAAATGATGTTCTGTATGATTCTTGCTGTTGTTGGTTCTTCCTGGGACTTTGTGTGTAGGGTCAGGTCTGATGTTCCTTTAGCTGGAGCAAATCTGTGGTGCCTGAAGGACACAGCAGTGTCACTGCAGCTTTTTCCAGCCCTTTTTATCCTGATGCAGAGCAGACACTTGGGAAACACTCACTGTGCTGGTGTGTAAGAGAAGAGCAGTTAAGAGTGGGCAGCCCTTCAAAAGGCTTTGCTGGATCCAAACACTCTTCAGAAATCCAGCCTTGCTTCCCAAGCTCCTGTGAGCCTCCAGGCTCCTCTGCTTGGAACCTGGACAGGGACTTTTGGGAGAAAACAGCCTTTCTTCATGTGATTCCTTGTGTGCTTTAGATGTGGTGGGGGGAAAAAAGAATGAGAAGGTTATTTCTTATGACAGAAATATGTCCCAGGACCTGCCTTCCCTGGGATGTTTTTCCTTTGTGAAGCCAGAGGATGCAGCAGCCCAGCAGCAGCTCAGAAATGCACACACCAGTGGAAAATTCCCACTGCAGACATGGGGCTTGGGTGGGAGTGGAAGTTCAAAGACATCCAGCCCTTTAAAAACCTGAATTGGTCTCTCTCTCATGGGCTACAGCAGTGCTCTGCCTTCCTCGAGCCAGCAGTGTCACCAAACTCAATACTGTCACCAAAGTCAGCAGTGTTCCCAAGCTCAGCAGTGTCACTGGGCTCCACAGTGTCATTGGGTTCAGCAATGTCACCAGGCCTGGCAGTGTCACCTGGCTCCACAGTGTCATCAGGCTGGGCAGCCTCTGCCTGGCATCACCAATCCCACTGGCCCCAGTGCAATGCAGCTGGGTTTCCTCACACTCATGGTTCTCCCAGCTCTTGGCTCAGTTTGGAAGAAGCAGAAACGTGCCTGTTTGACAGGGATAACCATAAAGGTTTGTTTTCCTCCCCTCTGAGCATTCACAGTGTTTGAACACGCTGGGGTTTTGTCACAGAGCCGCTGGGTCCTGTGCTGTACTGGGGGAAACCTGAGGATCTGCTTGCATAGGGGAGGGGATGGGGGTGGTGAGGAGACTCTTAAGGGAAGGATCCTGCTCCCATAACCAGGGAGATGAACTGAACTCTGTGATCCTGCAGCCATTTAGCAGCCTTAGAACTTGCACTGCCCATGTCCCAGGGGTCACACTGAGGATGAGAGTGTCACCATCACAGGCCGGGTGGTGGTGAGAGCTCTGCAGCCTCTTCTCTCTTTATCTGCTGCGTTTGGAGCTGGGACCTCCTTCCAGGACCTTCCATTTGCACAAGAAGTTTACTGCACATCACTCAAAGGGGCTCTCCCCGAGTACACTCCGAGCTTTTCCCGTGGCCCTGAGCAGACAAGTCAGGTTTGGCTCAGCTGCTCTTCCCAGCGCTTTCCAGTGCTGTGACCTGTTTTTGTCTGACACGTTTCTCATTAACTCTTTGTCAAATCACCAGGAAGCCTGCTTAATTGCAGACAGAGTGCTGAATTTATGAGTTCATCTAGGCTTCGTGTCTACACATTGACAGAGGTGTTTCTCTGGATGAAGTCTTGTTCTCTTCATTTCGTGGCAAGAATGGACTTTCTGTTTCAGTTACTTCTGAAAGTCATAAATTGCAGCAGTCCCTCCCTTCCCTTTATTTAAAAGAAACACAACAAAACTTCATGGCAACAGTTTATTGCTCTAAATCAGCTCGTGGGTCATTAAAGCAAAAAAAAAAGGGGGGGAAAAAAAAAGGAAAAAAATCCCCAAGTCCTGCCAAATAAAATGTGCACATCAGCCAAGCTGTCAGAGGCAGATCCTGCGACCATGGGATGAGAAGGTTTATTACACTCTGGGCTTCTGGGGAGGGATGTTATAGCAACAGGACGCTGGGTCAGTGATGGCAAACTCCTGGTTGCTCCGTTTCTCCATGCACACTAGGAATCCATTAAGCCAACTGACGACAGATCCGCAGGCATTCCAGCCCCCCGGCACACCTCTGCCGGGGCCAGACCTTGGACGCTGCCCATTAAAATGTGAAAGAAACAACCCAACGGAGAGCCCACAAATTAGAGGGGCAGGAAACCTCAAATGATGTGCAAAAAAAATTGTAAAGGTTCGAGAGGATTTTTCCATAACTTCTGCCCCCATAACTCAGCATTTCTGATGTTAATAAATTACGGAGCGGAGCCTCTGCGAGATCAAGGAGCCTTTTGGATCCAAACCCCGAGCGCTGCTCGGCAGACGGCAGATGAAGCTGCAAAGTGAACCCTGGAACATGACAACAATTTCCTTTTGGCTAGCTGGGGATGGGTCTGAAGCACAGCCACAGCCAGAGCTCTGGCTCTGCATCCCAAATCCGTGTCTCTGCTGAGGGCCAGTCAGAGCCCTGTAATCCCAGGGAACGTGAAGGTGCATTTGTTTGGAGGGGATAGAACTGGGGAGGAGGAGGCTGGGGGACTTCAGAGTTCTGTGAAACCCACAGAGAACGACTCCACAACACAAAACCATGGCACTGTTCCTGGCAGGGAAGGGAAAGGGGGGATTGGGAATTCTTAGATGAGCTGTTGGATTCAAAGACAAAAGTGCTGGGAGGTGCCGTGGGTTAATAAATAAAGACTGAACTCACCATCTGCAGCAGAAGGAGAAAAGATGAACAGCAGTTATGGCGTGTTCAGTGATGAAAAAAGAAGTGAGGAAAAATCCATGGTGGGGTGGGAGGGATAAAATGGAAGAGCGGCCAGAGGAAGGGCTCCCACAATAATTAACTTTCTGAGTGTGTCCTCAGGCTGCAGGCCAGATGAAAGTCTGCTTTTTCAGCACATCTCCAGGGCAGGGGCTGTCCCTGGCTGCTGGGGTTTAACGTGGGGACAAAGAAAAAGGGACAAATGTTGTTCCTTCAGGGAGCCCAGCTCTGTGGGGCAGGGGATGCCGGGTCTCAGAGCCAAGGGGATCAAAGAGGTGAAATGCATTCCCCAAAACTGACTGGAACAGCAGCACATGATGGACATAGACTTGCAAAACCAGCACCAATTACTAATTATAAACTGATTTTATTTTGTTTTCTCCTCTCCAGTATCTTCCCACTTTTTTTTTCACTTCTCCGTTTCCTCTGACAACTTCTTTTAATGCCTAAGCCAAATTACTCTCAGGAGAGTCGTCTCCAGTGATACAGAGCCAGCCTGAGCAGAGAGCACAGGCAGAAATTCCATGTCAGCTCCAAGTCAGAGTCCTGCTAATAATTACACTGGATTTTCTGATGGGTTTTTTCTTCCTTTGGCATCTCTGGGGTTTTTTGCTGCTGGGGCTAAATATCTGATGTCAGCCTTTACCTGCCCAGGAAAAGAGGGATGGATGGTTTTGTGATTGAAGCTGCTGCCGAGTCCTGCATAGGGAGTGACTTAATTTTGGCTTTAACTCTAAATAAATAGATTTAATTGAGCTGGAGATGCCTGTTGTGGTTAAAGCATCCCCAGGTGGGTGGCTGTGGGGAGCTGAGCCTTCCAGGAGTGGGGTGAATCCCTCTGTGCTTCCATCTAGAACCTTTAGTTTGCCCATCCACAATTTTTTTTGCCCCTGTTTTCCTTCTCCACCTGCCCTAGTCTTTTAGTTCTTCAAAAGAAGAGAGAAAGACCAATGCTCCATGAGCATCCCCAGGAGCATTTTCAAACTGGAATCTCCTTTTTCTTTTTTTTTTTACTTACTGACAAAGACTTGTAAACAGTTGGTTTGCAGAATTTCGCCAGAGGAAATTTCTGATTTCCTTCTGGTCTGAACTGGAAGAAGATGTGGTAAAAGGTTTCAGTTTGTTTTTCCGGAGTTTTCGCAGGTGGTGGGGGGGGAGGGAAGAGAGACTTAAAATATTTTTTCTGTGTGTGAACATTTGACAGAAGAAAGAACAGATAGTGCAGATAGTGCTGGGTGACTGCTGCTGTGCTCCTCGGTGCTTTTAAGCTGTGAAATAACTTTGATAGAGCCCATCGGCGAGGAGCGCGAGCGTGTGAACCTGATCTTTAATTAGAGGTGTTGGCCACAGAGGGCTGAGCTGGCCCCACGAGCTGCCCTGGCTCTGGAACTGGTCCTGCAGCACTCTCAGACCAGCTGATCACCCCATTTATTCCATTTTCAGGCTCCTGGTCGATGCCAGCAGAGGGACGAGGGGTGGCTGGGCTCAGTCCCCGTGTCTGGCCTTTGGGCCCTGGTGCCAGGTTCTATTTGTGGAGGGCACTGAGGGTGTGTGAGAACAGCAGCTCAGGTTCTCAGGCTCTCCCAGCACCTCTTTCTCTCTCGTTTTGATCTGTCAGATTTCACACCCTCAGCTTGGGTTTTAATGCCCCACGCAGATAAAACCACAGAGTTTCAGGTGATTTCAAGCTACGGCAGAACCTCCTCCCGAGGCTCAGCTGGTGAGCAGGACCCTGCAAAATGAATTTGAGCTGAATTCTGGGCTCTCCCAAGCTCTCTGCTTAGGGCAGGGGTTTGGAACTAAATGATCCTTAAGGTCCCTTCCATCCTAAGCCATTCCATGGCCCTAAGTGTCCTCTCAAACAATCCTCAAAGATGAAAAGAGCAGAGACCATCTGTAAGATACAGCTATGAAATAAAAAAATCTTATTTGTGCGTCCTGGATTTGCCATCTTGTGTTCCCAGGGCCACTGAATGTCACCATTTGCTGGCACTGGGAGGTTTGTGGGCTGCTGGTTCCTCAAACCACTACGAACTCTGCCCAAACCCTTCAGTGGCTTCAGACCAGCTGAGCATCAATTATTTGTCTCATTTGCTTTTCCAAACGTTTTCCCTGGAAGCTGCTGTCACTTGGTGTCTGGGTGTGTCCCCACTCCAGGTGGCTCAGCTGGGCCACTCAATTTGGGGTCAAAAAAGCCAAGAGAAGCACTTTGTCCCACCAGCTTTAGGCAGTCTTGGTCTTCCTGGAGCTCCCTGAAATAGAGCAGGAGTTGTTGATATTTTAGCTTGAGTAAACTCAGTAGTGTTTCAGCCACATTAAGAACAGGTTTTATTGTTGGTTTTTGTTTTGGTTTTTTAAATTAAAACTTCCAAACAACACAGAATTGGCTTCCTGTGCCATCAGTGCCCACCTCAGACCTTTGGTGCTGTCAGTAGATGACCAAAGGAGTCTAGAAAGTTCCAGGGTCTAGTTAGGGATAAGTGAATAACCATGAGTGTTCCCAGGCAGAGGATGAAGAAACTGAGCACAGTCAGGTTTTTTCTCACACCAGTTCTATCCCAAACATGTTCTGGGAGAAATTGCAGCATTTCAGTGACTCCCAGTGCCATGTTCTGATGAGGAAGGAAGAAGCCCAGTACTAATGGTGGGATTTTCCCTCAGCCAGGGAGCTGGAGAAGGAAGGGCTGGTGGTGGGGATGAGACCAGGAAATGTCTGCTGGGACCAGTGCAGGGAGCTGGGAGCTGTCCTGGTGGTTCTGACAGGAGTTCAGAGCTGGGAGCCAGAGTCTGAACTGGACCTGTCCCCCTGAGGTTCCTCAGCCCAGCCTTAGGCTGGACTTGTTGCTGTCATCGCCGGGCTTTAATTTTTTCCTCTCCTTTGTTTTCCCTCCTTTTTTCTTTTTTCTGTGTCTTGAAATAGATGGAAAAAATATAATCGTATCCCACGAGATCCTGAGAGAATTAATTGCTAGTAAAAGCATGTTAAGAGCTTTTGATGACTGAAGTAATTTGCACTGACACAGGGGCTGGTCGGGGTAGAGGGAAATCTGAATCTCAGGAAAAAAAGGAGTTTCTGGAGCAGGGAGGCCCAGTTAGGAGCAGAGCAGAGCCTTGTTATGCTGGGGCTCAAAGGGCTTCTCCTTGTTTTCAGGGTGTCCTGTGTCATTTTCAAAATGTGCTTTTTTGAGTGAATTACAAACCGGATCATCCCAAAGGTTGTTCTGGAATGCTGAGCATCTTCTCTGGCTCTGTCACCAAAATCTCTTCCTGGCAAACCAGTGACTTTCTTTGGACTGCAAAGACTCTTTTTTTCTCTTTTTTTTTTCTCTTTTTTTTTTTTTTTTTTTTTTTTTACCCCACACCTGGACTTTAAATATCTGAGGGGTTTTACTTTGAAGGATTCCTCTCTTTCACAGCAGCCTAATTGTATCTCACCTCCAGCCACACAGATGTGGCCAGTGAATTTCTCAGGCTGCACTCAGATAAATGAAAGCAATGCATTGGGTAAAGCGGGTTTTTTTAAAAATAGAACCTCACAGCTCTGTGGAAAGCGACCTGGTTTGAGAGTTTATCGAAAGGTTTGTAATTAAAAATTATCCTGCATCAAAGGATGAAACAGATGATGTGAAGATGGAGCAGTTAAGGAGCTTGTCATAAAAATCAGTGCAATGTGGAGGAGTTCCCTGCTTTGATTACTTGAGCTATGTTTTCCAGAATATTTGTAGTCCTGAACCTTTTACTCATGGACCACTCTGAGGTGTGTCCTTAGAGGTTCTGCCAGCCAGGACCTTCAGACAATGGTTGAGATCTGATTTTATTCTTGTCACAAGTTTCTTTATCAAATATATCCATCACCCACCTTTCTCCTATCCATTTCTTGTTTGGAGCAGTGCCCTGCAAACCCTTTTCCTCCCTCTCTCCCCTCTGTAGCTGCCCTTTGGCCACAGCTGACCCCTGTCCTGTCCCGTTCTCTGCAGATTCCCGATGCCCTGGGCACTGAGAAGTTCTGTGCTGACGCCGGCCAGGGCGGGGCTGGGAACTGGCTGAAGTACATCCGAGTGTCCTGTTCCTGCGACGAGCAGAACCTGGCTGTGTGCCACATCAACGAGCAGGTAACGTCCCTGCAGGGCTGCTGGGCTCCCCTGACACCCAGGGGGCTTGGCCAGGGGGGGCTGGGCAGTGGCAGCATCCGGGGAAGGTGATAGGTCAGCCCTGGGATAAGCTAAAACCTCCAGATTTATGGTCCTGTCCAGGACTGAGGATCCAGGAACTGACTGAGGATTCTGTGCCTTAATCAGGATCCAGACTCTGACTTGTGATCCTGTCCCTGAGTCAGGATCCAGCCCTTCACTCAGGATCCCATCTCTGATTCAGGATCCGGTCCCTGACTTGTGATTCTGTCCCTGACTTGTGATCCAGTCCCTGACTCAGGATCCAACCTCTGCTTCAGGATCTTGTCCCTGGCTCAAAATCCAGCTCCTGACTCAGGATCCAGTCCCTGATTCGTGATCCTGCCCCTAACTCAGGATCCAGCCCCTAACTCAGGATCCCATCCCTGACTCAGGATCCATCCATTGACTCAGGATCTTGTCCCTGATTCATGATCCTGTCCCAGACTCAGAATCCAGCCCCTGACTTGGGATCCAACCTCTGATTCAGGATCCAGTCCCAGACTCATGATCCAGTCCCTGATTCATGATCCTGTCCATAACTCAGGATCCCATCCCTGACTCAGGATCCAGCCCTTAGCTCGTGATCCTGTCCCTGACTCAGGATCCTGTCCCTGACTCTGCTGGTGTTATAGAAAATCCTGTCAAACCCAGGTTATGGCACCAAACCCCATCTGGGACAGCTGGAAATCAGCACTGGAAATGGGAACCATGGAAATTGTGGCCAGGGAGGGTGGGGAGGGTGATCCTGGGGTGGAAATTCAGATTTTGTCTGCTTTTAAGAGGAGAGTGAGAGTGGGAGGTGGCTTGGAGTCTGCTGAGGAGAAAGTTGAAATCTCCTAGGCAGGTTACAGCAGTGCTGGTGGAGCAGTCCCTGGGTGGGGGTTTATATGGAATTAACAGGACTCTGATGATGTTTGCAAAGTTCCTTGACCCAAAAATGGATTGAAGATGAGCAATTCACATTGTGAACTTCACAAACCTGCAACTGAGCACAACTCAAATAGAAGTTACTGTTCACACCTAACCTAAATGAGAAATATTGTCCTAGCAGGCAGGAGGCAGATTTGGGGCTGGGAAGGGCTTTTTGGGATGTTTCCAGCTGCTCTGGGCTTTCATCAGACCCAGTGAATTCATAATTCCCAAGTGGCCAAGGTGCCTTTTGGATACCAGCTCCTGCAATAGAAGAGCATCTGAACTCTTGGAGACTTGAAATAAAATTTCTAGGCTGCAGACTGAAGTCTTTCATCCTGGTCCTAGGAAAACTGTCCCTGGGAATGCTGAACTACCAAATCCCACAGCAAGAGTGTCACACAGTGCCAAAGGTACTGAAGATAGGAGGGTACAAAACGCTTTCAGACTTTATTAGTTTTGATTCAGCAGGAGTTGTGTGCCAATAAAAGGAGGATGTTGCAGCTTCTTCCTGAGCCTGAGCAGCTGAAGCTGAGCTGGGCTCTCACACCCAGGTGTGTGTTCCTGGCCAGGGTCACACTGGGTTTTAAAAATCATTTAAAGCTGGGATAAATTTAGAAAATTTGTGTCAACTTCCAGCTCTGTTTCCTGTGCACCAAACCCCACAGGGTTTGCTCATTTTAGGGGAGATTCTGCTGGGGGAATCCTGCAGGTCAGAGGGGAGGACTCTGAGCAGGGAGAGCTCCAAAGGGAGAGATCCCCAAAGGGAAGGACTCAGAAAACATCTCAAACCCTTCCCAGAGTAAATCCCAAAGCCATTTTTCAATCTCTGTTGATTCCTATCTCATGCTGTCTCTTAGTGCTGAGAGCTTTAACTTCATTTATTTTACCAGGGGACACATTTTTCCCTAACACAAAGCAGGACAAAAGTTTGATCTTTCCCCTTCAGGCAGCAGGAAAAGGTTTGGGGTTGTTTTTAAGCACCCACAGGAAATAAAAAACTTTTGCAATAAATGATTGCCCTCTAAATAACCAAGTAGCACAGGAGAAGATTTTCATCAAAATAATTTTATTTTGGGGGAAAAAAAGCTGTTTTACATGGGGAGATGGTCTTTGAGTGTGTGTGTTTCCCCTTCTGTTCTTTATCCTGTAACCCAGGAACAGTCCCAGGAATGCACAGAGAATTTTCCTGGATTTTAGTGAGGGAATTGACAGCAAAATCTGCACCACTCAATTATCTCCCTCCCCAGTTAACCGATTACAATATATATATAATGTATTTATTTCTCTATTTAGAAAAAGGTTAATCGAGATGTTTCATTCACTGTTTTTCAATTATGAAGCCAATTTTCACATGTAGAATAACATTAGCCAGTTTTCTTTATATTTATTATTATGCTGAAGAGGTATTAGAAAGAAGAAAATAATTAGAACAGAAGATCTTGATTGTTGGAGATAATTGGGATTCTGAAGGAGGACTGCAAAAAAATAGGAGATAAATTATATCATTTACTAAAGGGAAAATGGTTTCTTTTTTCCTGTTGTTACTCCTGCCTTGAAAAGGAGAATACTTGAGCAGTTCAAGAGTCTGAAATACTAAACAGAATCTATGTAATAATATATTTATAGTATATAATAATTATATTCAAAGCCATGAGCTGGTCATTCATATAATTAATAAATATTAATAATAATCAGGGTGACAGCTGCTGCTTTTAGTTGGGGTGCAGATATGGGGGGGAAAAAGAAGGAGCAACAGGAGATAGAAAAAAAAAATCTCCATTTCATCAGGCAGTGTGAGGTGTGAGTGCAGTGCAGAGATTTTGGGTGAATTTTACAGAGGTTTGGTAACTCCAGTCAGGATTCCCAAGGACGTCACAAAGAGCCTTAAAAAGAGGAAATCAGAATCAATGTGGCTGAGGAGAAACAAAAGGGAAGCAATTCCAAAGGAGGAAAACACAGGAACAAAAGCAAAACGTGCAGCCCTGTCCTGGCTGGACATTCACAAGGCCAAATTTTCTGTGTCCAGAGCTGGACACACGGACTGGTCTGAGAGAGCAGGAGGGACAAATCCTCACTGGGCTGCCCGTGGAGTGAATTATTGGTGAGACAAGGACACAAAGAACCTTTTTTCAGGCTGGGTTTGAGTTTTGGAGCTCCTCTGCTGCAGCTGATGTGTTTGTGGGTGGGTTTTTGATCTTTAGGAGAACACAGAGGCTGCTCTCTCCCCTTTTAATGCTCTTTTTTCCCCCCTGAAATACAAATATGTGGTAGCTCAGATAAATCCCTGCAGCAGGGAAATGGGGCTGGTTCTTAGGAGGGGCCTTAATTAATGAGGTAATTCTGGGATGGACTTTTCCCACTCACCGTGTTCCACCTCCATCCCTTGCTGTAACTCTGGGAATGGTCAAACCTCATTCCCAGGCTCTGTCTGCTCCAGAACTCACTTTCTCAGTGGAAGGATGAGGTGGTGCTGAGCTCTGAGTGAGACAAGCCCCAGAGTGTGGTTACTATGGTTCTGCAGGGCTGATATTTCGGTGATTGTACCAAATTGTTTTGTTTGAGCAGCAAAATTAGAGAGCCAGAGCTTGATTTCTGCTGCGCTGAGTTCACATCCACAGCAGATCCCTGTATCGACCCAGGCTGGAACAGGATTTTTCTGGGTTACTTCTACTTTCCCTCTTTGTTTCTTTCTTTTGGTTGTTGGTTTGGGTTTTTGGGGGTGGGTTTTGTTTTGGTTTTGGGGTTTTTTTGGGTTTTTTTCTTTCTTTCTTTTTTTTTTTCTTTCTTTCTTCAGCACCCCGTGCCCAGAATAATTTTGATAAAAATCAAGAAAAGGAGTATTCTCAGTAGCACCATCCCCTACTTATCCTGTTAACTATTTAGTGTAAAACAAAGCTGGTAATTTGGAGAGCTGCCCATGCTGTGGTGGGAAACATGAAATGATCAAGTGTGGGACTTTTCTATAAACAAACAGAATTGATTTATGAATGTAAATCTTCTGCTGGATTAGTAAATCTGAGCTTTTTCAGTGCACAAAAAAAAAAAAAAAAAAGGCTTTGATGAGCCCAGACCATCAGTAGCATGACTGAAAGATGAAGTTAATTATCATAATGAAATGTTTGATGAAATTAATGTGACTCCAGCAGAATCCAACTTCTCCCTGATCATTAAAGGAGCCTGTCCTATATTTCTGGAAGGGCTGCAGGAGACGTTTTGAAACACAAGGAGCTACTTTGTTCTGAGAACAAACAGGAGAGGAAAAGGAGCTAAAGGGTGAGACCAGGGCAGTGTCAGCCCCTGGCAGGGGAATTCTGAAGGATTATTCTCCTCTATCTCTGAACTGGATGGACCTTTTAGACCATGGCTGGTGATTTAGTGCTGGTTTGGGTTGCCAGCTGCATGAGAAACATCTGTTAACAGCTACTTTATTTTATTATTTTATTTTATTTTATTTTATTTTATTTTATTTTATTTTATTTTATTTTATTTTATTTTATTTTATTTTATTTTATTTTTGCCTCTTGGCTTGGCCCATCTTGAGTTCTGTTTTTCCAGGTCAGTCCTGAGCTCTGAGCTCACTCCTAGGCTGCATTTTGGGGTTTTTTTTCAGGCACTTTTCCTGCTAAGCTCAGTGTGGTTTGGTCCTGGGAAAAGCTTTTCTTATAGAACAAGCAGAGAGGAGCATTGAAGTGCAAATGAAAAAGATAATGAGGAAAATGAAAAATTTAGATGACTTTTTATTGAACTCCCCAGGCTGGGTGGAGCAGGGGTCTCTCAGAACTGCTCTCACCTGTGCACAGGTGTGTGTCCTGTGTCAGCCTGGTGCTGCTCAGGGCTTTCCACCTGAGGTTTTGGAGCTGTGCAGGCCCAGGGAGATGCCCAGATCCTGCCCACAGCACCAAATCCCATTTTTGGACTCTCGGCTGGACGAGGACAGATGTGTCTGCACTGGGAGAACTATTTTCAAACCAGTGGGAAACGCTGGTGGAATTACCCCAAGGCTCCTGGCAGGCACAGGGATGGGTGTCTGGGCACTTTGGGATATTTTACCAACAGCCAGCAGCAGGATTTCATTTCCCATCCCAAATCTTTGTGTTTGTGACCATCCCTGTGCTTTGAAACTCCCAGTGAGGGATGGCCAGGCAGTGCTGGGTGCTCGATATTTGGGTGAGCTCACAGTGGGGCTGTGCTGAGGCCGGGAGGGAAGGAGGGCCAGCAAAAGGCCGGGAAGGACCGGGATGCACCGGAGCTCCCGAATTGGGCTGTACCGGGTGTTCAGTAAGGGAGGTACCCCCGGTAAGGGGATCAAAGCACTCGGTTAGGCTGTACCAGGTGTTCAGTAAAGGATGCACCTCCGGTAAGGGCTGTATCAGAGCACTTGGTTAGGGCTGTACCGCGTGTTCGGTCAGGGCTGTATCCCCAGTAAGGGGATCAAAGAACTCAGTTAGGGCTGTACTGGGTGCTCGGTATGGGATGTACCGGTGCTCCCGAATTGGGCTGTACTGGGTGTTGAGTAAGGGAAGTACCCCCGGTAAGGGCTGTAATGTCCCAGCACTCGGTTAGGGCTGTACCGGATGCTCCGTTAGGGCTGTACGGGGTGCTGGGTAAGGAATATACCCCCAGTAAGGGCTGTATCAGAGCACTCGGTTAGGGCTGTACCGGGTGCTCGGTATGGGAGGTACCGGAGCTCCCAAAAAGGGCTGTACTGGGTGTTTAGTAAGGGATGTACCAGAGCTCCTGAAAAGAGCTATACCGAGTGCTTGGTAAGGGATGTACCCCCGGTAAGGGCTGTATCAGAGCACTTGGTTAGGGCTGTACCGCGTGTTCGGTCAGGGCTGTATCCCCAGTAAGGGGATCAAAGAACTCAGTTAGGGCTGTACTGGGTGCTCGGTATGGGATGTACCGGTGCTCCTGAAAAGGGCTGTACTGGGTGTTTAGTGAGGGCTGTACCCCTGGTAAGGGCTGTATCAGAGCACTCGGTTAGGGCTGTACCGAGTGCTCGGTACGGGATGCACCAGAGCTCCCGAAAAGGGCTGTACTGGGTATTTAGTAAGGGATGTACCGGAGCTCCTGAAAAGGGCTGTACCGAGTGCTCAGTAAGGGCTGTACCCCTGGTAAGAGCAGTGTCACAGCACTCGGTTAGGGCTGTACTGGAGTTCCTGGTAAAGGCTGTAACGGATGCTCCATTAGGGCTGTACGGGGTGCTCGGTAAGGAATGTACCCCCGGCAGGGGCTGTACCCTCGGTAAGGGCTGTACCCCCCGTAAAGGCTGTATCAGAGCACTCGGTTAGGGCTGTACCGGGTGATCGGTAAGGGCTGTACCCCCGGTAAGGGCTGTATCCCCGGTAAGGGCTGTACCCCCGGTAAGGGCTGTACCCCCG
>VWZU01012780.1:218181-232640 GCA_013397095.1 Sterrhoptilus dennistouni
TTTTTTTTTCTCCCTTGTTCAGTGGAAGAAAAGGTTCTCTTTTTGTGTTTGTGTTTAATTTTTTTACAATATTATATTTGGCTTTCAAAAGACCCCAAACCTGTAACTTTATAACTGCAGAAATCAGGAGGGCAAGAGAGGCCGTTCCACGTGGAATTACTGAATCATTGGATAATTGGAGATTTAACAGAAATTTTCCCATTTTCCTTGTTTTAGAAGGATGATGGGAGCTCTCAGAGCTCTAGCACTTCTCTTTAGGGAATTTTGTGCTGTATTTATATATCTAGCAAAAATTCCTGGGGTGAAAAATGGAAGAATCCTGGAATCACAGAATGGTTACAGTTGGAAAAGCCCTCTGAGATCATCAAGTTGAACCCTTAACCCAGCACTGCTGTGTTCACCACTAAACCATGTTCCTAAGGGCCACATCCACAGGTTTTTTTGAGCAATTCCAGGAACAGTGATCACTTATTCCCTTAAAAAAAAAAAAAACAAAAAAAAACCAAACCACCAGAGATTGTAGTAATTAAGAGACTATCATGGAAATAAAATTCAGTAGTGCTGAATTTTCATGGAAAATCAATTCAGTAGTGCTTCCTTTCAAAAGAACTCTGGATATTGTTTAAGAAAACACTTTTAAATGGAGAAAAAAAGCGAAATAAACCATTTCTTTGCAAGTCTAAGGTAGCTGAAAAGATACTTGCAACAGCCATAAAACTCTGTGTGTGCACTAAGAGCAGTTCAGGAGAGCTGATCCGAGATTTTAAAGTGTGATTGTGAAAAATTAGGATTGGCTCAAACATCCAAACTCTTGTGATGACTTTCTTGTCCTGTTTGTGTGTTTCCCTGCAGCTCAGGGCTGTGTCAGGGCCCAACAATGAAATGCTCTGGGGACAGAGAGTGCAGCCTAAATTTACAGTGCAGTCAGAAACCAGAGCCTTCAGTGACACTCCTTTGGATTTTGGGGTGCTCACCTGAATTGAAATGTCAGATTAATTTAATTTTATCCATCTCTGTTTTGAATTTCAATTGGAATTTATTATATTATTAAGTTTTCAGAGCTGCTAGTGAAATACTTTCCCACCAGTCATTCAATGTTCAAGCATTGAAGTAAATCTTAAAGATTTAGGAAAGCTTTAGGAGAAAATACAGGGAAAATCATGCTCACATGCAGTTATCAGTAAAGCTTGGAGGAAGGAAGGAGCAGAGAGCAGTCCCTGAGCTGGAGTGTCAGAACTTGGATTCGTGTCCTTGCCTGTCCAAGCCCAAACAATGTCCTTCCCCTGCTTTGTCTCGGTTTCCCTGCTCACAAAAGGGTGATAACAGCAGTTCCCCGGGGGAAGGAGTGTGTTAATTCACCGCCACATTTATTCCCATGTTGAAAGAGGCACCAGATAATAAAAAGTCACAGTGTTTTGATGTGTAGAAAAGTTAGGTGTGGGATTCCTGTCCCACTTTGCCCTGTTTCTTCTACAGCAGCAAAGTCTGGAAGGTGAAAAGGGGTCATAAAAATCCATGTTTTGAAAGCTTGGTATTTACAGGTCGTTAAAGAAAATGCTGATGTGGCTTCACTTAGCGGGGCAGGGGTGTTCGACTGATTTAATGGATTAAAACAAGAGATCCCAGCCCTGGCAGAAGCCAGGCCTGGCTGACAGGGGATTTATAGAGCATCCCCCTGGAGGGGTTATGTACCACTGAGGGCATTAAGGAAGGGCAGGTTTGATTAAATGAGGCAAAGTTCTTCTCCCTCCAGCCCTCGCTGCTTCCTGCCATGCCAGGACTAATGGGAAGCAGATGAGCTGGGATAAATAGATGTTACCATTAAAAATACATGATTAGGGCAAAGACATTCTGAGGAGACTGGAGCATCTCCCCTGTGCATCCAGGCTGAGAGATTTGGGGCTGTTCAACCTGGAGAAGGTTGATCTCACAGCACCTTCCAGGATCTGAAGGGGCTACAGGGAAGCTGGAGAGGGACTATGGAGTGACAGGACAAGGGGGAATGCATTCAAACTGAAATAAGGGGAATTTAAGTTGGATATACAGAAGAATTTTTTTCCCTGTGAGAGTGGTGACGCCGTGGAACAGGTTGCCCAGAGAAGTTGAGGCCGCCCCTGAATCCCTAGAATTGTCCAAAGCCAGGCTGGACAGAGCTTGGAACAACCTGGGTTAGTGGAAGGGGATGGGATGAGATGGGCTTTATGCCCCTGCAAACCAAACCATTCTGTGACTCCATTATTATCCTTCCTGAAAATTCCCCCCAAACTTTGAGCAGAGAGGTAGCACATCCCCTCAGATTTCTGCGGAGCTGCTTCTTGAGAGATTCTCCAGGATGGGCTTCATCCAAAGGGAAAGGTGGTGAAGGAAAGAGTGAGGGACACTGCTCTCTCTCATTCTGCCTTGGGGAAGGGAAATCCGTGGGGCAGAGAGGGCAGAGCGGTGCCGGGGGTGGGCTGGTGAATCCCGTGGCGAATCCCTGCAAATCTTCCTGTTAATTTCATATCGCTTTTTGTTGTTTGGTTCCTGTTGACGCTTTAGGTGAGGTCTGTCACAAATCCTACACGCAGTTCTCCAACCTGTGCCGCCACAAGCGGATGCACGCGGACTGCCGCACCCAGATCAAGTGCAAGGACTGTGGGCAGATGTTCAGCACTACCTCCTCCCTCAACAAGCACCGGCGCTTCTGCGAGGGCAAGAACCATTACAACCCCGCCGGGATCTTCGCCCCCGGCCTTCCCCTCACGCCCACCTCCATGATGGACAAATCCAAGCCCTCTCCCAACCTCAACCACGCCAGCCTGGGCTTTAATGAGTATTTCCCATCCCGCCCACACCCTGGCGGGATCCCGTTCTCGCCAGCTCCGCCAGCCTTCCCCGCCCTCACCCCGGGATTCCCGGGGATTTTTCCGCCTTCTCTGTACCCCAGGCCCCCCTTGTTACCACCCACGCAGCTGCTCAAAAGTCCCCTCAACCACACTCCGGACACGAAGCTCCCCAGCCCCCTCGGGAACCCAGCACTGCCGCTGATCTCCGCGGTGAGCAACAGCAACCAGGCCCCTTCAGGGGAGGAGAAATGTGAAAGCAGCCTGGAGAACTCCTACCTGGAGAAGCTAAAAGCCAGGAACAGTGACATGTCCGATGGGAGTGACTTTGAGGATGTCAATACAACCACGGGCACAGATCTGGACACCACGACTGGCACCGGCTCCGACCTGGACAGTGACGCGGAGAGTGACAGGGACAAAACGAAAGACAAGAGCAAACAAATTGAGACCAAGCCGGATTTCATCAGCAGCTCGGTGTCTGCCAGTTCCACCAACACCACGAGCGAAATCCCTCTCTTCTATTCTCAGCATTCCTTCTTCCCTCCCCCCGAGGAGCACCTGCTGCCCACCACGGGGGCAGCCAATGACTCTATTAAAGCCATCGCCTCCATCGCAGAGAAGTATTTTGGGCCTGGCTTTATGGGGATGCAGGAGAAAAAGATGGGTTCGCTCCCGTATCATTCCATGTTCCCTTTCCAGTTCCTCCCCAATTTCCCCCACTCCCTCTACCCTTTCACGGAGCGGACCCTCAATCACAACTTGCTGGTCAAGGCAGAACCAAAGTCACCCAGGGACCTCCACAAAGTCGGCGGCACCAGCTCGGAGTCCCCCTTCGATCTCACCACGAAGCCAAAAGAGATTAAGCCAATCCTGCCGCCCCCCAAGGTCCTCCCAGCCCCGTCCTCAGGGGAGGAGCAGCCACTGGATCTGAGCATTGGCAACCGCATCCGAGCCAGCCAAAACGGAGGGAGAGAGCCACGGAAAAACCACATTTATGGGGAGAGGAAGCTGATGGCAAGTGAGGTCTTACCTAAGATTTCCCAGTCCCAGCTGCCTCAGCAGCCTTCCCTGCACTACGCTAAGCCATCGCCCTTTTTCATGGACCCCATCTACAGGTATTAACATACCCTGCCTTAAGCCTTTCCCTAACCAGCTCCTTTTCCAGCTGACACCACACCCTGAGGCAGGAGAGGATGCAGGTTGGTTGGGAAGAACAGTGAGTATCTCCTGTTGTTGTCTGTACCTCTCAACACACTGAATTTCCTGAATGGAAAGGGCTGAGTAATTTCAAGGAGCCCTCATAATCAATGTGTAAAGAACACATCCTTATTTTGATAAAGAAGAAACTTGACCTATTTAAGGACTCTCCCACGAGCCGAGCCATCACTAAGATGGCACTTCTGCTGGCAAAATTCCAGAGGTTTGATTCGATAAGAATGCAGAGTTCAAATTGCCTTGGAGCCCTGGGCTCTCATGGCTTGGGAATGAGTCAGGAGCCCTGGGAGCCTGGAAATGCAGCTCTCCCACTGACTGACTTGAGGGCCTTTTGTGAGCCACTTCACCTTTCTCTCTCCCTCTCTCCGTTTTCCTTTTTAATGCCTTTTCTTAGAGTTTTTCCATTCGGAGGAGCTGCTGGTGCAGACCCAACCTGCCGAAACATGTTACTCTTGGAGTAACAAGTCCTGTGTAAACACATGGTAGCGTGTTACTACCCAGATCTCTCCCAGATACATTTCTCACAGATTTATCTTTCTTGGGAGATAACAAGGCCTTTCTGGTGTCACTTGAACAGATGGTTCTGAGGAGGGCCTGATGCGTTACGTCAGAATGAGCTGAACATGGAAGGCGTGTGTAGAGCAGGCTGGGTGAAGTTATCCAAATGTCAGCTAAACTTCCAGAAGGCATCAATTCAGGAGGAAATGAAAAGGGAAGGCTTTGGCCTCTTCTTGCTTGAGAGCTTTTTATAAAACCTGTTCCCCAAGGAAAACTATAATAACATTGTGGTGTAGGTAACAGTAAATTTGTGTGTTACCCATCTGGGCATTACCTTTGGATGAGGTGGACATGGCACGCTTGGTTTTAGCAACACCCCATGAAAAGACGTGTCCTGAACTGGTTTGATTTAGACATCAACACATCTAAATTAGCCATTACCATGTCTAAATGCTCCACAGCACCCATCTGGATACGTGTACTTGGCCTGGAGCGCTCCTGGATTCAGTTTGTGGAGGGGAAGGCTTTGTCCTTGCACTCCTTGTGCTGTATACATGGTGATCCTTGCTGTGCCCAGCCTGCTGGGAGGTTAATGGCTGTTCCCCTGCAGGATCTGCTGTGTCCCTGGCACTGGAAATCCTCAGAGCCACCATGGTGTGACAGTGGGATGGGCACTCAGAGGGCTGCGAGCACCACGACAGCCCAGATGTCACCACCGGCCGCTGTCGCAGGGCTGATAACTGTGGGAAAAAGTGATGTCAGTGTCTGGCCAGGCCAAGGAGCTGTCACTGGGATGAGGATTAGTGAGCCCTCAGTGCTGGCTAAACAAGCCTCTCTGGCTCTACCACTGCATGCCCACACCATTCCATCTAGGAGGGGGACACCTCCCAGCTCAGGAGGTGCCATGTCCTGCCTGGCACCCACTGTGGCCATCTCCTCCTGGAGAAATCAGGCGTGGTGTGAACAATGTTCATAAAAAGTACTCCTGGGGGGGGAAAAAAAAATATCAATAAATGGGATGGAGAGGCAGAAGAATCCATGTAGGGTCCTGCCACCTCTGGGCATTGTCAGCAGGAATGCTGAAAATAACGCGGCTCGGAAAAGCCGCTGCCAATTAAAACAGAGGCCTCGGGAAAACCGTAAAGGCCCAGAAGACAGATGGAAGTGAAGGATGGGGGCATCGTTTGTTGCATTCCATGGGATGCACACAGTTTTAGTCATGTGTTAAAATAGAAAGTCAGCGGTGGCGTTGCCTGCGAATCAGACTTCTGATGTAATGAGCTAAACAGCCCGGCTTCCAAGTCCCAGCTTGAAAAATATGGAAATATTTTGTTTCTAAACTTCCCTTTATCAGACTCTCTCACATCATTTGGCTCCTTCTTTTTTTTTTTCTTTTTTTTTTTCTCCCAAAGGCCACTTAAATCCTTGACATTTTCTCCTGGTGATATAATTTAATGCGGCCAGACAGTCTGAAATGGGGGCAGTTTTTAGCTCAGCCCGTGGGGGTGACGTTCTCAGGCACTGGGCTGAAATGATCGGCTTAATCCTCTGAGTTGGGCTCTGACGGGGACGTTTGGACCTCGTGTTTCCATTCCCAGAGCTGGGAGATGGCAGAGCTGGGGAAATGCTGTCAGTTCACCAGGTTTTACGCACGAGGAGCAGGCAGGGCCCTCCCCAGACGGCTCTGCTGGGATCAGGGATGTTCCCTTGGGCATTTCAGTGCCTCGTGGAGAGAAAAGCTGTGCTGGTCAGGGAGGGCTCAGGGAGCAACTTTTTACTTATTCTTTGGTATTTCTGGCAACTCAGACCCATAAAAGCACGTACTTTCCAAAGCCCCCTAATTCTGACTGCGTTTCCAATCCAGCTCTTCTCTTTCCCTCTACCCAAGAAGAATTAAATGCAGATTAAGCACAGTTCACTGACTGAACTCGGCAGGGCTCTTCTTTAAACTCTTTGGTAATTTGATCCACACACCAATCAACTGAAATGCAGCTAAAATAATTTGCTCTCAATTTATGCTGGACTAATGTAGTTAAAATCACTCTTACTTTTGGATTTCTGCTGGTTTAGCTGGATAGTCTCAATTCCAGCTGTTTAAAGATGCAGCTGTGTTTGTTGGAGTTACTTCCTCAACACTTTTTTTCCCTCAGAGAACATCTCAGTTTGTCTTTTTGGTGATTCCACACCTCCGTTTCCCTGCAAGTAGAATATTCTGTGGAAGCAAAGCCAATATTTTCAAAAATACGAGCCTCACTTTAGGGTCATCTCAGATGCTTAAACATGAAATATTTGTATGGGCCAAAGTGATATCAGAAGAACTCGGGTTTTTGAGTCACTTCAGAATTCTCCCACCAGTCCCTCACTTTTTAAATTGTTGTCCACATGGGCTTGCCAAAGAAACTCAATGCAAATTATGTCTCAGCTGTGAGGGAGGAAACAAATATGAAACACCTAATGATTTCAGCACGCTTGGGGCTGCAGTCTGGCCCAGTGTTAACTCTTCAGATAAATGCAAACTCTCGAAGACATTTTTTATTTTTTTTCCGTGCGGGGGCTGCCTGCTGTGGACCCTGGAGCTTCTCCTCTAGGAGCTCAGACTAGTTTTGCTCTAAACACAGTGTTTTCCATGACATTTCACAACAGCAGAGGTTTATAAACCACTGCAGCAGAGCAGGAGCAAAACGTTTTCTTAGTCATCAACCTGAAGGCTAAAAAAATACTGCCCAAAGGAGGGGATTTGTGTTCATGTTGTTTCCAACTCTTTCTGCGGGGCAATTGTGCATCAGAATCTGTAGTGTCCAGGAGAAGGGGGTGGAAGAGAATAAGAGAATAACCTTGTGTGTAACTGAAGCACAGTGTGGCCGTGTGGGGCTCCCTGTGAGGTATGTAACCCTCTGTGTTGTTGTCCAGCAGGGTGGAGAAGCGGAAGGTGACAGACCCCGTGGGTGCCCTCAAGGAGAAGTACCTGCGACCCTCCCCGCTGCTTTTTCACCCCCAGGTAAAAGCAGAGACACTGCCATGGGCTGTGCTGATGGAATGCTGAGGTGGGGCTGGTACACACTGGGATCACTGGGATCAGACTCCTCCTCATCCAAGGGCCTGACTGGAAACTCGGCTATTTTCCACCAGTTCCTTCCAGACACGTTTAATTCACAGTCTGAGGATGGTGGCAGTTGTGCCTTGCTGTTTCCTTTACACTACCAGAAAAACAAGGATGAGGTCTGGGCAGCTCACAGACCCTGCCAAACTCCCCTTCCACAGCCCAGAATGCCTGTGAGGTTTTTCCTTTGGGAACACCTGGGGAAGTCCTTTGCAGTGGTACAAAGTGAAGAAGGACTGCCCAGCCCCGAGGCAGCAGCATTTTCTACCTTCCTGAATTTCCCACATCATGAGGAGTGTGTGGAAGTGCCAGGCTCTGGGTTCAGCTGTGCTGCTCCAAAGGCGTGTGACGGCCCCCAGCTATCCCCTGATGTGCCCAGGCTGTGATCCCAGCTCTGTGGTCCTCATTGTGCTCTCCTTTATATTCACAAACATTGTTCTCCCCTGATAATGTTTCCCACCTTAGATAAATAACTCGCAGGTTGGTGAAATCTGGGTCCTGGTTGCTTTCACAGCTAAACTTAGTTCCCACATTGTTTCACACCAGCCTCAGAGTTTGGTTAATAACTTCCCCCGATTTTTCCTTCATCCAGGCTGGATAATGGTGACAGGCTGGCCAGGAACATCCTGTGTTTGTGTGAGTTAGAATAGTGGGGATATCTGCCTGTAAAGAATCTGATAGCAGGGAGGAGCCAGCGTGGCAAAGCAACCCAAGGAGACGATGAGAAACATTCAGACCCCAAGCAGGAGCAAACTCTGGGTGGAAGGTTGTTAACATTGTTCCCAAAATCCTGACCACGTCCTCTTCCCATGGCAGTGAAAAGATCTGGAAGGTCTGGTTATCTCTAACAGCTTATCACACAGAATAGCCTCAAATTTACAATCACCCCAGCCCAAAGCTTCCTGATAAGTGATTTTTAATAAGGGAAAGCGCTGTGTTGAGATGACTTGATCTGGAGAGGTCCTGTTCCCATGCTGCAGTCAGTCAGGTATTTCAGACACAGTGAAGGAACATGGGGTATTTATTCCAGAATATGGGAGATTTGTACCAGCAGATCTCCTTCCAGTGTTATCATAGACTCAGGGAATATCCTGAGCTGGAAGGATCATCCAGTCCAACCTGTGGCCTGCACAGGACACCCCAAGAATCCCACCCTGTGTCTGAGAGCTCTGGCAGCCTTGGGGCCGTGACCATTCCCTTAGCATTGCTAAGAATTCTGGATCCTGGATCTTTTCCTAAGAAATCACATTTTCAGGGTTCCTGCTTCTGCTTTGTTCATTAGGACTGATGTTCCTATGCCTGGTCAGTGAGAGTCACATTCTACCCAGGCTTTTCTCACTCCAGACATGAGTCTGGTCTCAGCCTTTTCCCCTGTGAATAATCCCCAGCTCTCTCAGAGTGCCTTCACTAGGATGTGATGAAGCCAGAAGATGTGATAAAAGCGCTCAGGAGATGTTTCCTCTCTCAAAATGAATTTCAGGCAGCTCTTATTTCTTAGCCAGTCGTTGGCAGAAGTTCCTTTGCTCTCTGGGAGTTTTCCTGCATTGTCTATTCCAAATGAAACTCTGGACAACATAAATAACCAGTGTAACTTTTTGATAACTTAATGGAAAGCCTTTCCTCACCTGTTAAGATTCTTTTCTTCCCCCTTTCTGTTTTATTATAACCAGGCAGTTGTTCCCTAAATAGCAAAGTGCCTTTGCCACTGGAGAGGCCGTGGCCAGCATTTAGAATTTAAAACCAGCCTACGGCTCTCAAGCCAGCAAATATCTGTGACTAAGTGCCTAAAGAACAGGGCACAACAAAGGAGAGCTCCAGGTACCTCAGCAAAGGGCTGAGAGCTCAGCTCTGAAAGGTCCGGAGAGCTTTTTAACATGATGGTTTTGTTGTATGACTGGCAGCTGGGGCAGAGCTGGTGCTGTAAATGATCAAGTAACCTTTTCAAGTGGCTGGTGCTAAGTATTACTTACTATTTATCATGGGCTGGGAGCCTCCAGCTAAGGGGCTGTGGATCTATTATCGGGAAATGGGGGTTACTACTCCTCTTTTTTTACAGCTTATGAATGCTTGTCAGCCCTCCACAATGTCTTCGGGGGTGATTAAGACAACTTTTTTTTTTCATAGCCGTATATTTTTAAACAATATCTTGGCTCTCTTCCCCCTCTGCCCCCCCCCACCTCCCCAAGCTTCTAAAGCCCAGTTTAATAAAGTGTAAACGTGCAAAAGGTCAGCCCTTCCTGTACAATTGAGCATCTCGGGGTGATGTATGGCTTCCTACTGCCTTCCGCTCCTCGCTGCCGCCCCGGCTGCCTCCGCAGCTCCCGCCTGTCCCGGTGATGTCAGCGCAGCCAGGAGGCAGCTTTATTGCTGCCTTGTTTGTTTTATCCCTCTTTTCTGCCCCTGGTATCTCCAAAGTGCTCTCAGGAGTGCACAGAGCTGGACGTCGGAGGGGTCGGCGTCGTCCTCTGAGCTGCGTCGCTCTCTTGGACTTGGATTTCCTGTCGCGCTGTAATGAAAGTAAAAGTGCTGTTCTTTAGGCAGGATTTTTATGCAGATCCATTTTTTGCACACAGTCCAGCTTCATTCTTTCCTTTTTTGCTTTCCCCTTCTCCTGTATCTCCAGCGTTTTCCCTTTCTCCCTCTTTCTGGTGTGGTGTTTAATCTCGTGTCTTTGAGAGCATGGCCAAGTCATATAAAGTAAATCTGATAAAGCATCCAGGGACATTCTGCTTGGTGTCCCAGCTCCAGGCCTGCATGCCAGTTGCTCCCATCCCAAAGGGATGTGTAGGTGTTGCCCCTCCTGACCATAACTCACCCAGCCACCGCTCACATCCGGGGGTTTGGCTGGAGCTGCCTTTCACTCCAGGAAACTCAGCCATCTCCCACCCATCCTTCCATCACCTTTAGGAGCTGCTGAACCTTTCCTACCCATAATTAAAGTGTTGGCGTCTTCACCAGGCAAGCTCCCTGTGGACCCACTCCATCCTGAGCCTGATCCCAACTCCTCCTCTTCCCAGATGCTCCCTCTTCACCCCTTCAGCCTCTCAGCTCCCTGAACCGCCATTGCACATCCTTCCTACTCCACTTTGGCCAGGATTCTTCTGCTATGGGCCCAAAACTTCCCTATTCCCCTCTCCTGGGGTTGTGTCCCTGCCTGCCCACTCACCACTCCCTTCCCTGTCCCTCTCCGTCCCTTGGATCCTGCAGGAAATGTCAGACCTCCCTCTTCCGAAGACTTTGGTTTGGGCTTGGGTACTGAGTTCTACCTCCAGCATCTGACCATGGTGTTTAGTTTCAGTGTTATCCCAGTAAAAATGCATATTTCAGGTGTATTCTGAGATAATTTTTGAGCTGAAATGCTGAAAGTGAGCACATGCACACTGCAGAAAGTGCTTATTTCTGGGACCTAAATGCCTGGCTTTTCCAGCTGTGCCTTTCCTGCTTTCTCCATGACCAACACACTACTCCTGTCTTTCCTGGCTGGATTCAGTGGCTCCATTTCCCACTGCACCTCCAATTCCCAAAAGAGCCAACACCAGCAGGAGGCTTTCCCCCACCAAAACTGGTGTTTCGTGCATCAGACCTTGCCCTTCCCAGGGATTTCTCTGACAGGAGCTGTCTCCCTGTCCTTGCAGATGTCAGCCATCGAGACGATGACGGAGAAACTGGAGAGCTTTGCAGCCATGAAGGCCGACTCTGGCTCATCCCTGCAGCCCCTTCCCCACCACCCCTTCAACTTCCGATCGCCGCCGCCCACGCTCTCCGACCCCATCCTGCGCAAGGGCAAGGAGCGCTACACCTGCAGGTGAGCCGGGCATCCCACGGCATCCACGCTGAGCCCCAGGCTGTGGAAACATGCCGGGATGTGGGAACACCCCAGGATGTGCCATCCCAGCCGGGGAGCTGCACTGGGCACCAGCGCGGAGCGGAGCAGCTCCGCACCGGCATCTCCGCCAAGGAGGGAAAACAAGGAGCGGCGGAATTAGAGCAGAGCTGGGATGACTAATTCCCTCTGAAATAGCTTGTTTTGTCTGGTAGGGAATCAGCATCTTCTGTTTGCTTTGTAATTTTTAATAACCTTGGGAGCGGATCTGGAGATTCTCAAGCAAACCCAACTCTCCCCAGGCCAAGTCTCTGGCGTGCGGCAGCGAACGTTCCCAATGCCAGTCCCGGCTATATCCAACCTCAGCTATGGAAAAATGATTGAATTTTAAAAAATGGCATGCAGGAAACAACTTTTTCAAACAGTTCTATCCACAGAACTCCTCACGTACCACTCCAGCTCCAATTTGGAGCAGATCAAGGGTATTTAATAATAAACCTCTGTCTGCCATCGTAGTTTTACCTCAAGGTTCTTGTGGTGGCTCCTGCTGAGGGGATTTTTTTGGGTGCAGAAGGTGGTACAAACTTTGCTTGATGTGTCTCTTATGTTCAACTTCGCCACAAGAGCTGAGGGCTCAGATTTCAGTTGACTATTTAGAAATTTGAGTTTTCTACTTACGAAAAGAGCTAAACTTAAAATTTAGCTGCACACTCACAAGTAAACATTTGGATTGCCATTGCTGGGCAACACTCACGTTAACTGTTCATCCTCAGGACAGCTGAAGGTCTCTGAAATAAGGAAAGTCTGTCATAGTTTCCCCCTGGAATAGTCAGAGAGTGCAGCCCTTCATCCTTAAGTCTTTATTTCCCAATTAGTGTTTTAATTTATACCCTTTTGATTTTACTGTGAACTGGATTTATTAGGGAACACAGTTCCTTTATTAATTTCCTATGGCTGCATTTCCTTGCTCTAAGCAGCTTGTCAGCCTCCTAACCCATAGCACGCTGCTGCAGCCTTTATCTAGAGAAAATTCTGTGAATTCCAAGGATGAAAGGGCAGATTCCATATGATGAGCACATCAACAGGGCTATAAAGGAGATGCAGAAACATTTCAAGTGCCAATCTGCCCAGGCAGTGATTAAACCCTCTGTACCCTGCTGCAGGAATGCTGTAGTTAAACCTTGTCTTCAAGTGCCATGTCCACACTTCTTTTGAACACTTCCAGGGATAGTGACTCCACCACCTCTCTGGGCATCCCATTCCAAGGTCTGACAAGCCTTCCTGTAAAAAAAAAAAAAAATTTGCAAATATCCATCTAAACCTCCTCTGGTGCAGCTTGAGGCTGTTTCCTGTTGTTCTATCCCTCATTCCGTGAGAGCAGAGCCCGACCCCACCTGGCTGCACCCTCCTGTCAAGGAGTTGTAGGAGTGAGAAGACTCTTCCTGAGTTTCCTTTTCTCCAGGCTGAGCCCTCCCAGCTCCCTCAGCTGCCCCTGGTGTAACCCTGGGGTGGGAGATTTGTCTTCCCCACTGTCCTCCATAAGCTGTGAGCGCATGAAGGGATTTTGGGAGGGGCGTCAGGATGAGAGGTGCAGGTTGTGCCATGGCATCATCCATGGCTTTCCTTTGGCTCTCCTGATGGTTTCCTTTGGCTCTTCCCTGTCCAGGTACTGTGGCAAGATCTTCCCACGCTCAGCCAACCTGACGAGGCATCTGCGGACACACACTGGGGAGCAGCCTTACAGGTGATGTTGCCCCCCATAAAAAATCCCTTTCCCAAACCCTCCTCACTCACCACTCCGGTATTTCCCCCTCACCCTCTATAAAGCTGTCCCAGCACAGAATACCACAGGCCTGGAGCATTACACAGAGTGATTCATAGGGTTGTATATTATGTGTGCCAGCCAAAAATAATCAGGCTTGGCAGCTCGAAGATAGACACTTAACTTATATTTAGATGTATGCTGGCAAATGAGGGCTCTGATTTGCAGTGTTGTTTCACACTCACGTTAACCATTCATCTCAAGGACAGCTGAAGGTGCTGAATGGCTCTGAAATTCAGGCTGGTTTGAAGGGCTTGCCAGGACCTTCACTGCTGAGGCTAGATGGGGTTTTGAGGTGGGTTGTTTTTTTTGCTTTTCTTAATGCACATCAGAGGTGCCTGCAGTAGGGGATCAAAAAAACAAAGGAAAGAAAAACCCTGTCGATTGACTTGCCTCAACACTGAATTGTGGTAGTGTCTGAGCTTAAATCACGGAGTTTAAAAGGACAGCTGGGGGGGTGGGATTCACACAGAGTCTCTCACGTTTGTGGGTATTTAAGGTAGAAGACTGAGCTATTTTCTGTTAGCTGGAGACAAGGTGATGTGATTTTGATTCTTCAGTGTGCACAGGGACAGTGTGCCAGCCCAGTGGGTTCTGTGGCTCCTGCCCAAGTCAGGGCTTTAAATCTGAATAAAACTCACAAGAAAATATATGTAATATGTATGCTTAGGTATATAAATAACTATTTCTCATGGAAATCTTTCCCCCCAGCATTTTCTCCCAGTGCATTACAAGCAGTTTCAAAAAAGCTTGGAAAAAAAAAAAGCCCATTTTTTTCTTAGAACGAGGTCCAGAAATGAGCAAACCTGAAGGAATGATGAATCAAGAGCTCACTGCAAATCAAGCCTTGTGTTTGCCATGATGTGAGGGAGTGTTTTGCAGGTTGTCAAACAATGGTAACAATTCCGTTTCGTTTTGGGTAGCTGATATTGCAGCATTTCATACACAGCCATAAGTTCACAACAAAGCAAATGGAGCAGTTATTAAATAAAGAGAAACACAAATTTATGAGCAGCAAAAGGCCATGTGGTCAAATACATCACATTTTTATGCTCAGTTTAACCTAAGAATTGACTCTCCCACATTGTAATCCCTGCCACGCCGAGAATCACATTTATTTTCCATTCAGCATTTTTAGTGTAGACATTAGGTAAATTAAAAATACACCACCAAACC
>VWZU01012780.1:232719-248513 GCA_013397095.1 Sterrhoptilus dennistouni
CTGTGATGTTTGGGGTTGTGTTATTTGATATGCCTGAACGGGCCCTGTGTGTTCCCTGTCCACTGCAACGCTCG
The DNA here is from genome assembly GCA_013397095.1 of Sterrhoptilus dennistouni. NCBI lineage: Eukaryota > Metazoa > Chordata > Aves > Passeriformes > Zosteropidae > Sterrhoptilus > Sterrhoptilus dennistouni. The sequence goes on from VWZU01012780.1 coordinate 232,794, forward strand.
CTCCCGATTATTCCGAGATCGTTAGTTCGGTTTTCTTCCAAAAAAGGAGACTTGCAACTTAACAAAGGTTAGGAAAATAAAGATTTATTTGATCTGGTCTTCTCCCAGAAAATAGCCTGTGTGGGTTTTTTAGAGGTCTGACTCCTGGACAATGTTGCATTCTAACAGCACTCAGGAGAGCCAGGGCTGCGTTTACAGGCGAGCTTTAATTATCATTGATTTGCTTTTCCTCTCAGAGAACTGAGATTTGCAGCTTTGGCAGCCAGGCTTGTTTTGAAAGCTTGGTTTTTAAGTGCTGACTTCAGGCAGGTAAAAGGAGGTTGCTGACTTCTCAGTGTTTTACTCTTGTCTCCTTTGCAACTCTGCTTTTGATTGCTTAATTTTTTTTTCACCCTGTTCCTATATAGAAATATTTTTATATAACAATTTAAATAATAATCCAAATATTAATTACTATGTTCTTAAAGATAACAGGCCAGAAAATAAGGTTGCTTGGGTTTGATTCCTGATGGTCACTGATTAAGTGATGAGGTTTTTTTGAGTTTTTTGGAGGGGATGGTGAAATCATTTAAAATTCTTAAGTGTCTAATTATGTATAAAGTAGGAATTAATAGCACATGAGCAATAAGGAAGCAGATTGTTTTTAGAAAGAGAAAATGCAAGGTGTTTTCAGAAGAGTGAGAAATACCTGGTGATGCACTTCCTAAAAATCAAGTGATTTGAAAACGCTCCAAGTCCTGTGCCCTACAGTGAAATTCAACATTTCTTTTCACTCTTTTTTTTTTCTTTTCTGCACCAAACCTGAAATTCAGGGCTATGTATTTCAGAATTCAGTGATAAAAAAGCCATGTTATGTCCAGTTATCTGCATTAAGCTGGAACTCACAGCCACAGCTGACATCTGCCATTTCATTTAAACTGCACATAGCTCAATAAACATTGAAGATATTTCTCATGTTCTAGTTTTCAAAATGCAGCCTGAGCTATAAATGCACTTGAGGCTGAGGAGTCACTCAGAGGGAGAGTTGCTGTCCCCGTGTTTTTTGGTTTTTTCCTGCAATTCTGCCTCTCCAGCTCACACTGATCAGCGCAAAACTTCATGAGGAGGACTCAATAACTCCTCCCTCATCCCCAGGGTTTGCTCTCTGCTTTTCTCCCGTGTTGTCCCAGGTACCGGAGCTCCTCCAGCTCCCAGGATTTCCTGTCAGAGCTCCCCAGCTCCAGCCAGGGCTCTCTCCTTGCTGTCCCTCCCTCCCACTTTGGATGTTTTCTGCCCTTTAAGCTGATAAGGAAGAAGCTTTGTCGGGCTGTTTGCAAAGCAAACACGGCTGCCTTTGAGTTTTATTCTTCTCCTCCCTCACCGTTCACCCCTTTCCCTGAATTTAAGCTGGTTCCTGTGCCTGGGCCATTTATTTAGATTAAAACCAGCAGAGCTGCCAGCACCGACCCCTCTGGGACCACAAATAACACCGGACATCTCCCTCATCCCTTTGCTCCCAGGCATTCCCTGCTCCTTCCCAGTGCCCCTCTGGTTCCTATTTTTTTTTTTAACAAGCTCTTTTTGCCTCCTTATTCCCGACATAGCTCATGGTTAGGGCGAGGACCTGTCACAGGGAACTTTTCAAAGGCTTCCTGAACATCTAAATAAATGGATGTGGAGGAGGCCAGGTCATTCCTACCACAAGGGTGTGAGAGCTGCCTTTAAATGCCTTTAAAATCTGCTCCTGGGGGTGATGGCAGGGACAGCCAGGCTGTGACAGTGGTACCCGCTGTGCCAGGTATCCCCTGTGCCAGGTGTCCCCTGTGCCAGAAACTGGGACATACAAAAAACCCCCTTTTTTTAGGAGCTGGTGGGGACAGGGAGGGAGAAAAAACCCCTGGCATCAGCCAGGATGAGAAGGGGGCTCCTGGTCTAAGCTAGACAAAACCACTCATAAAAATCCCATGGAATAGCAGGAATATTGGGATATTGGCAGGTTTGGATATTGGAGTTTGCTGCAGTGCTGAACAGGAATCTGAGAGCAAATTCTTTAATGCTGGAAATGTGTGTTTAACTCTTCATATAGACACTGTGGTTGTCCTTGCTGATGCTCAAATAACTCCTTGTTTTCTAGTTATTTGGGGGGGTGGGGGGTTTGAAGTAAAATGGAAAACAAAATACTTTAGAAGTCTGGAAATGCTGTGGTTTAAAAAGGGACTTTGCTCCCTCCCTTGGTTAATCCCAATAAAGGCCCATTATTTGAAATATCTTTATTCTTGTTGGAGATTTAGCAGTAGGAAATTCGGAGGTGGACATGGAATCCATAAACATTCAGCCAGAGCGAGTGTTTCATAAATGTATCCCCGCTTTTTCCAAAAATAATATCAGTTTATTTTTAGCGACCGAATAAAAATCACAGCTGGAGCACATCTGGAAATGGGGGGGTGCATGTTTCACTGTGGGGATCTTTTCCACTCGCAGTTGAACCTGTTGTGTCTGTAGGGAAGAATCCCACAGGAGTCCTCTGTGTCCAGGGAAATTCAGTTCCATCCTTGAGTGAGGCAGGCATGGGGTGAGCCTGTGAACATCAGGAGCTGCTGATATTCCCAAAACATCCATCTCCATGTCTTGGAGTGTTGGGGAGGCCCTGGCACAGGTTGCCCCATCCCTGGGAGTGTCCGGAACCAGGTTGGACGGGGCTTGGAGCATCCTGGGATAGTGGAAGGTGTCCCTGCCCAGGGCAGGGGCTGGCACTGGATGGGGTTTAGAGTCCCAAAACCATTCTGGAGTTCCAGGATTCTCATCAAGGAGTAGCTCAGCTCCGTGGGGCAGATATTGCTGTGAGTTAGAGGAGCTCAGAGCAGCTGCTGGAGTGGATTTGTTCTGGAATGGGAAGAGTTGGAATTTTGGAAGTGCCCAGGATTTGTGGGGCTCTGCATCAGAGGCAGATTCTGCTGCTCGTGGGTTTTGGGACCAGACCCGCTGAGGTACAGAAGACGTGTTTAAAGGGAGATCTAACGAGGGATTCGGCGGGTCCGGGCAGGAATGAGGTTTTCAGGAGTTTTAGGCTCAAACTCTCCACCGCAGCTCGGAGCTGCCACCTTCAGTCCATCAGCGGCTCCCGCTCTGCGCCGGCAGCTGGGGCTGAGCCTCTCAACACCACCGCGGGCAATTCCAATTTATCTGGAGGGAATCTAAACCAAAAAAAAGGGGGGTGATGGCTTCGAACAAGCCCCCAGCCCATCTGCCGTGGGTCCTGCAGGGTCTGAGCTCAGAGAGGGAACATTTTCCTTACTCAGCAGCTCCCCTCAACATCCTGGGTTGCCTCCTTGCATTCCAGCTTTTTGTCATAAACCAGATATTTGGGGGGAAAAAAGTGAAAATTAAGGACTTTAGAAGTCTGGAAATGCTGTGATTTGAAAAGGGACTTTGCTCTCTCCCTTAATTAATCCTAATAAAGGACCACTATTTGGCCTAGGAGTAAATCTTACCCTGTTTGGAAAGGATGGTGGATTTCTTGGGAGCTGTTTTGTTGCAAGAATAGTTATAATTACCTTTAAACTGCGCTGTAGTTCCAGTACCACAAGGAATGTCACAAATAAAGCCAGAATTTTCTGTGTGTCCAGCTAACTGTCATGCTGGGATTTGCCAGTTAATAACTATTTTATACATTTCACCTCCCTTCTTTCTTCTGTCTTCCTTGTCCTCCCTCCAGAGCCATATTTCACCTGATTCCCCTCAAAAAAAAAGTGGAAGGAATAAATCCACCTCTCTCATTCCTACAGCCATGCACGGAAAAATAATTATTTTGTTTCAAATTCTTATTTGTTTGGACGACTCACTTCCTAATTAATCCTAATCCTTTCTTTGTGCTCCTTGAGTAACAATAACATGAGATTTGTCTGGGATGATTAATGCTTTGTGCTTCCTTCAGCTGAACAAAGATTTATAGACCAGCATTTCCTAGGGTTTTGATAGTCAGATTTTTCTCCTTTTTTTGTGTGTTTTGTTGGTTTTGTTTAGTTTTGATTTTTATTTTTGATTTTGGTTTTAGTTTTGGTTTTATTTTGGGGGTTTTGGGTTTGGGGCTTTTTTGGGGGTTTTTTTTGTTTTGTTTATTTGTTTTTTGGTTTTTGGGTTGGTTTTGGTTTTGTTTTTTTGTTTGGGGGGTTTTTTGGTTGGTTGGTTTTTTGGTTTTTGGTTTTTGTTTGGTTTTTGTTTGGATTTTGTTTTGGTTTGGTTTTGGTGTTTTGGTTTTGTTTCTTTCGTTTTGGTTTTGGTTTTGGTTTTTTTGTTTGTTTTATTTCGGGGGGGGTTGGGTTTTTTGATTGTTTATTTGGGGTTTTTTTGGTTTTGTTTGTTTGTTTGTTGTGGTGGTAGGTTTTGGGGTTTGTTTGTTTATTTGTTATTTTTTGTTTGGGTTTTGCTGTTTCTTTTCTTCCCTCACATTGCCGTCTTTGCCATTTTCTCTCGTTTTCCAGGTGTAAATACTGTGACAGGTCATTCAGCATTTCCTCCAACCTGCAGCGGCACGTCCGGAACATCCACAACAAGGAGAAGCCATTCAAGTGCCACCTGTGCAACAGGTGCTTCGGGCAGCAGACCAACCTCGACAGGCACCTGAAGAAACACGAGCACGAGAACGTTCCAGGTGGGGAAAAACTCTCTGGATCTGCTGGGGATCACTGAAAAGAGGAGGAGATTCCATGGTCTGACCCCCTTGGAATGCCCTGTCCCCCTAAGGATGAGTTTGTAGGGTTGTTTGTAGGGTTTTTTGGAAGTTCCAAAAGATAGGTTTTGTTTTGACATAAAAAAATGAAAGGGAGGAATTTCTGTGATGAAGCCAAGTAAGTGATTTCCCAGCAGGGGTGAAAAAAAAAAAAAATGTATTGTGGTAAAGTTATAGGCAAAGAGTTCTGCAATGGTTCTTAAATTGTGTGTATTGCCCGTAAATGCTAAAAATCAGCTGTATTTTGGTCTGGAAAACACAATCTTCCTTTGGGATCTTTGCTGCATGACTTTCCTCTTGAGTATTAAATCACAAATATAACATGAAAGGGCTGTTGAGAACATTCTTACTTTATGTTTCCTCATAACCATGGCCTTGCCAACACCTGATAGAGTCTCCTGTTGTCTCTGCTGTTGTCCCTCCTGTTGTCCCTCCCTGCTCCTGCCCCACAGTGAGCCAGCACTCCGGAGTCATCACCAACCACCTCGGGACCAGCGCCTCCTCCCCCAACTCGGAATCAGACAACCATGCACTTTTAGACGAAAAAGAGGATTCCTATTTCTCGGAAATCAGAAATTTTATTGCAAATAGCGAGATGAATCAAGTGTCGGCTCTAGCGGATAAAAGGTAGGCAAGGAAATGAAATTTTCTGCTGGCAGGACAGGCATGAACAGCAGAGTAATACAAGAGGGGATTCAGGCTGGCTGGTAGAAGCTTCCTCCTGAGAAGGAGGAAGGCTGCTTGTCCCACAAATGTTAATTTTAAGAGGTGAAAAACCAGCATTTAAATCAGGCTGCCCAAATTTGTAGTTCAAAAGGCATTGGGGTTGGTGTATTCTCAACATGTTCATTGGCCCTTTGGAACAGTGAAGGATGATTTTTAAATGCCTGAAGCACATTGGTTTTCTTTGTTAAATTTTAAATAATACATATGTGTATATAAATGTGTTTCTGTCTTCATATCTGTGTATAACATTACCCAAGTCTTGCATTCTAGTGGGAATACACGACTTAAACATTTGCCATCTTTTTTTTTCCCTTTTCTTTCTTTCTTCTTCTCCTCCTCCTCCCTGCCCTTCAATCAAACATTTCAGGCCAGAAATCCAGGATATCGATGGCAATTCCCAGTGCCACGGATTGGCAAACGAGAAGGCAGAAGATGTGGACGATGAGGATGAAGAACTGGAAGAGGAAGACGACGACAGCCTGACTGGGAAGTCCCAGGACGAGACGGCGTCGCCCACGGTGGAGCCCCGGGGAGCGTTCGAGGATGAGGAGGATGAGGAGCCCACGTCTCTCACCATGAGCTTTGACCACACCCGAAGGTGAGGGGGCCATCCCCAGGGGGCTCAGCCCCCTGTCCGTGTCCGTGGTGCCTCGTGAGTGCTGTGGGTTTGTTCTCCAAGCCATGCCATGCCTCCGGTGTGATTCAAACCTTCACTCCAGATTCCATTTCACCGCGCTGGGGGACACGAGACAAGTGGACTGCAAGGAGAGTCTGGAATGATATCCATGGCTTGGGGAGCCTGGAGCAGGAGAACAGACACAAAACCCAGAGTTTTCAGGGTACCTCAGCTCAGCAGATGCTGTTTTTCTCTCCAAAACTCTGGTTAGGACAAGGGAAGAGGTGTCTGTGCAATGCCTTTTGTTCTGCTATGGCCCTTTGAGTTGCAGCAAAATAGTCTTGGCTTCAAGTGGAGTTCTAAGAGCTCTGGCAAAAAGGGGATTCTGCCCCTCTGCCCTGCCAAGGTGAGACCCCACCTGCAGAGCTGCCTCCAGCCCCAGGGTTCCAGCACAGGAAGGATGTGGAGCTGCTGGAAAGAGTCCAGAGCAGGCCCCAGGATGATCAGAGAGATGGAGCAGCTCTGCTGGAAGGAAAGGCTGAGGGAACTGGGATTGTTCAGCATGGAGGAGAAAAGGCTCCAAGGTGACCTTCCAGTGCTTGAAGGAAGCCACAGGAAATATGAAGGGAGACTCTTTCCAAGGGCCTGGAGTGACAGGACAGGGGGGAGTGGATTTAAACCAAAAGAGGAAAGATAGAAGTTTGATCTTCAGAAAAAATCCCTAACTGTGAGAGTGGTGAGGCTCTGGCACAGGGAAGGATGACAGGTTTCCCAGAGAAGCTGTGGTTGCCCCATCCCTGGAAGTGCACAAGGCCAGGTTGGAAAGGGCTTGGAGCCTGAGATAGTAGAAGGTGTCCCTGCCCATGACAGAGGGCGAAATGAGACAATCTTAAAGCTCACTCCCAACCCAACCCAACCCAACCCAGATTCCATTACTCTATAAAAAGCAAAGGATTTTTCCCCCAATGTCAAGCCATGTCTGAACACCCTCAAAACGAAAGATTGCTGCACACAGCAGAAGCTCAGCTCTCTTTCTGCTGCAGTTTTCCCCAATTTCTGGGGGTATCCACAGCACAACCCACACAACACTGAGCGATGCCTTACCCAGCTCAAAAACCCCGCTGCTTTTGGCGCAGAACCTCAGGCAAAAACCTGCTGCTTGTTGCTTTCCACTTCTTCCTCGCTCCTCCTCCCATCCCGTGTCGTGTCCGTGTCCGTCTGTCCATCCCTTCACGCATGTGGCTGGTGAGCCCCCCGTGGGTGGTGCATGCAGGCTCTGGGCCAGACGAGCTAACACAGGTCACCCCTTCCCCTGGTCATTGGTACAGGTGTATTGAGGAGGACGAAGCCGGCCTGTTAGATTTGGAGCAGATGCCGAATTTTGGGAAGGGGCTGGATCTCCGCAAAGCAGCCGAGGAAGCATTTGAAGTTAAGGATGTGTTTAATTCCACCTTAGACTCTGAGGCAATAAAACAGACTCTGTACAGGCAGGCTAAAAACCAGGTGGGTATATCCAGAATGTTTTCCTAGCTTGCCACCCAGTGTGTACAGCAGGATTAGGGAGCAGCTGGCCTCCTCCAGCCCAGGGTTATTTTCCCCTTCCAGAAAGTTATTCCCCCTCCCCAGCAGGAATTCTAATAGACACATGAATGTGTCTTGTTGCAACTAAATTGAAATAGAGGAGGAAGGGAGTGGACATCACCTCTAGGTGGATTTATCTCAGCCTGTGCAGTGAGAATGGGGCTATACAGGAAGAGAGAGGCATCTGTGTGTTTTTATCTGTCTGTATAAATGTTTTTATCAGTCTTTATTTATTTATACTTTGGGGTGGCTCTTCTGTGGGTAACCACTGAGGTTTGGGCTGCAGAAACAGCAACAAAGTGCCCTTGGGTTTGATTAAAGCAGGTGTGAAAGACAATAATATATCCAGGACTTGCAAGCCAGCATGTCTAGAGGGTATCCTTGTTTACCTCCTTGATTTCCAAAAGTAAACCAAAAAATGGAAAAGAAAAACTCCAACCCTGTGAGCCAGACTGGTTTAGACCCACCAAAAACCATCAAAATGGCATCTAAGAATGACTGGAGTTCTGAGAGAGATCTGGAGGTTTGGGGCAGGTCTGTGTGTGCTTTCTGTTTTTTCATTAACCAAAGTACCCAGTCTGGGTTTATGGAGTTGATGTCTTGATCCCTCCACAAGGATTCCCACAAAAGACCTGTTCCGTGAAGTTACCTCAGCAGGCTGGGCTGGAGAGAGGACACTCAGCCTCTGGTGGGGGATGAGCACAGCTCTCACCTCAGAGGCCCTTTCTGACCCTCAAGCAACAGAATTTATCCCAAAATCTATTTCAAATGTCCAGCAGAGCAGTAGCTTAGTGCAGCCAACACACAGAACATGATTTTTGAATTAACATCATCCAAAACTTTGGACATTTTTGTCCTCCTTCATAGTGGGTGCCAGTAGTGAAGCTGGGGAGGGGCTGCTGGAAGAGAGAGCACAGCAGTTTTCTGGGGTGACACCTGTTTAAACACAAGCCACTTGCCTGACTCTTCCCTGTGTCCTGTCACTAACATCCCAAATGCACTAACTCTTTGGGGGCAGCTTGCTCTTTTCCAATGTACCACCCTGGTACAGCCTGTGCTTGGATAGGGGAAGGTATTTTTTGGTTTTGATTCTGTTTTACACTTGAATCACAATAAGCAAATTAAATAATTTGACCCATCTTTTGGCAGTAATTTAGAACCTTAATGTGAGCAGCACAGCTTAGTTTGCCTTAGTTTTAAGCAATTTTAGAAGTGTGTGTGTCCACAAAACCACAAAACTCTACCTCTTCCCTGGGCCAGGGAGGTGGGGAGGGTGGGGACAATGTCCTCCTCTTTTTCAGGCCATGAGTGGCAATGACATTGGTTGTATGAGTTATTATCTGCCCAAGCATCACTGATGTGGGCTGAGAAAGGGCACAGAGAGGTGTGTGAGACAAATCTTGTGTCCTGGTGGAGGGAGAGCAGCCAGGCTACAAAGAACAAGCAATTTGTTAGAGAACAAACAAGTCTCGCTGCATTTCTCTCAGCAGACACTTTTAAGGGTTTCACTGCAGCAATAAACCCATCCCAACCACACTGGCCATGCCAATAACAATTCCACATCCCTAAATAGCCACACTGGCATCACCAGTGGGTCCATGCCAGGCATCAGGTCAGGATGAGCAGCTGCTCACCACTTCCCACTGGGCATTGCTGCCCCAGCCCAGCCTCACTGAGTCACTGGCTTGTCTGGGGATGGGATTTTTTTTTTTAATAACAAGCCCCAGTAGCAGCTGCTTTTCCCTGGGAGCAGAGCCTGGAATCTTGTGGAGGTTTGTTACCGAGCACAGGCAGTGCAGGATGGGTTCAGTGCTGTGAAAACAGTGGGAATGATGGTGTCTCCTGACTGTCCCCATAAACCATGACAAATCTGGTCTTTTGAGTGGTGGGTGCCCTCCCAGAGCGTGGATGTGAGTTTAGCCCAGCACAGAGGATGCTGCTGGCCCAGGTGGGCAGGATTAGGTGGTGCTGTGTGTTTTACACAGACTGTTCCTCCATGCTGTGTTCTCACTCGTGTCCTGGCATCCCTCTCTCCCCCAGGCTTATGCAATGATGCTGTCCCTGTCTGAGAACGCTCCCCTCCACACGTCCTCCCAGAACTCTCTGGGGGCTTGGCTGGACATGGCAGGAGCAGCTTCAGAGTCGGGGACCTTTAACCCCATCAACCACCTCTGAGAGGTCCACAAGGCACTGGCCGGAGCCCAGGTGGTGCTGCAGCCATCCCAGCAAAATCCCAGCCAGCAGAAGATGGATGAGAGGGCCTCAGGGAGTCGTCTGGACTTTGGGCTGAGAAGGAAACCTGTCGCATCTGACCTACACGTCCTGCATTTTTATCTCTCCAGAGTTTTCCTTTCTAATTTATCAGAATGAACCTCTCCCAAACTGGATAACCCTGAAGCAGCCCCAGGATTTCACAGCCTGTAGGAATAGCATGAGCAAGACACGAATTGCAACAGTGCAATCAAAGATTGGCCCCTCCAACCTTCCAAACCAGTGTCACTGAGCCAGCACAGCCTGAGCAGGAATGACAGCTTGGAGCCACACAGCAGCACTTCCTTCCCATCCAGCTGAATGGTGAAGCACCAAGGGAAGAGAGCCAGGTGTGACCTGTCCCTCGTGCAATTCTCCCACAGCCACTGGAGTTATGCCAGGGAAAGGCAAATTCAACCCGTTTAACTGACCCCATTCGGAATTCTGCGCTCCCACAGCAACACCGTCCTGTCCTTTGCTCCCAGCGAAACACTGGCACAGTGCAAAGCTCCTCCCTCCAAGGTGAGGCCACGTTGCCTGCAGTCATCATGAGCCACCTGCAGCTCCCAGCTGAGACATCTCCAGCCTGGAACAGTGCTGAGGTTGGGGTGACAGAAGTGTCACAGGGACACGGATGGTTGGCTGTGCCCTGAGCGGGGCTGGGAGAGCTCCCTGCCCCTGCTGGTACCTGCCCAGCATGAGCTGGGAGTGCCTGAAGCTGGTGGAGCTCCTGGAAATGCTTGGATTTCCCCAAGCACAGAGGTCACAGGGCAAAGCCTTCCCTGGCTGTGCATAAGGAAATGTTTTATGGGCAAGTCTTGCCCCTCCCAGGGCAGCTGGGACACATCTGTGTCACCTCCCGGGGGTTTCAGGGTGACATCACCCCGTGCTGATGGTATCTGTGGCACAGATCTCTGATTCACACCGTTGTTTTGGCCTGGTTTTCCTTCTGCTCCACCCACTGCTGTTTGACCTGTGATTTAAGTAGAAAGATGAGTATTTACATGCTCCAGCAGCCTGAGGGGTGCAGAGCACAGAGATAAAAATCCAGTTGTCTCTGTGACTCCAAAATTCCTCACAGAGATTTTATGAGTGATTTCCAATCACTTCAAAACCTCATCTTCTCTACTGATACACAGCAGCCTCCACAAATCCTGTGGGCTTTGTGCTGTTCTCTACTGCAATTCCCATCTGCTGTTGGAGTGGGCAATTTGGAGATGACATTCCTTTATGGAATGGTTAGGAAAGCCATGGAAAAGGGCAGATGGAGGGTTCTGAGCCAGTCCAGTGTGGGGAGTCTCATTGCAGCAGGCCAAAACAACAGAACCAGCTCCCTTGAGCAAAGCAGAGTCGGAGTTGGTCGTGACAGCTTTGCAAGTCAGCTTTGCACCCAAGAGCACAAGTGAGGCTGATTTTGGGGAGCCTCAGGGTGCCCCCACAGGAAAGCATCCAGGGTGCCTTTGGTACAGAGGGAACGAGAGGTAAATTGGCAGCACCAGTGTGTTTCCCAAGAAAATTTATCCTTCCCTTTTTTTGGTTTTCCACAACATCCTGTGAAAGTGCCCAAGGCTCTGAGAGCACCAGGCGGTGTGACTGAGCTGCTTCATGTATTTGCACAAAGCTCCTGGGTAGGCAGAGCCTGAGAGCTGACCCTGCTGGAGGCTCTGCAGAGGAGAGGGACAGCCCTGTCCCCTCCTGTCCCCTCCTGTCCCACCCCATCCCATCCCCACTCCAGAGGCTGCAGCACAGCCCTGCCCAGGCACTTGGCCTTTAAATTATTCCCACAGGGGCCAACTGAAAATAATAAAAGAATTGTTTCTTTTCCTGATGGAATTTATTTTAATCTGTATATAACTTGTCATTTGGGCCTAATTCCTTTCTTATTTTATTTCTTCCTTAACAGTATTTTTTTTGCATTAGATATCATTCTTGTGAAGAAATCATGTTAATATAAGTATGTAGTGAAGGACCAAAATCGTGTTGTTGAGGTTGGATGTGGGATAAGCAGGGAACAGGAAGATTTTGTCCATGTGCCAAATGACCCCAGTCAGTGCTGCCAGTGGTGCTGCCCATTCTCCAGACAATCATCCCTCAGCTCCCCTGTGGCTTGGAGCTCCTGGGGCATTGGAGGAAGGTTCCAGTGATGGGGAGCAGCACAGCAGGAGGAGGAGGAGGAGGCCAGTGGAGATGCTCTGCCTCGATGGCCCTGCTCCAGGAGAACATGGAAAGGGCCTTAAACATGGGGCTAGATCCATCCTGTACCATTCCAGCTGCAGCTCTGTGACTCCTGGCAGCTGCTCAGAGCAAACCACGTGTCTGAGCATCTCCCTGGCAGGGCCTGTGGCACTGTCTGCTGTACTGGAACAGGATCTGTGGGCAGCAGTGAGTGTTTGTGTGCTCTGACCACGGTTTGTTCACCCTTGAAGAAACCTTAGGGCAGGTCAGCCTTGCACTCCACAGCACAGGGAGGTGACAGAACAGCCAAGGGAGTGGCAGTGAGCTGGACACCAAAATGTGGGCCAGTACTAGGGAATGTGAGTGTTATTGTGGGGATTTATTTGGGGTATTTGTGGTCTCCCCATCCCTCTGTCAGCCCTGCTGCCAGTTGTGTCATTTCTCCTGAAGCAGTTGGTCAGGTGCTTGCTCCAACTGAGCTCACACTGTCACCATCCCCAGGCTCATCCTGGCTCTCCATGGATATCCTGAGGGCCCCTGGCCAAGGATAGGGAGGTATTATCCAGTCAGGGATTGAGGACATTAAAAATATAGGGTTTAAAATCATTAAATGATTTTTTTTTCTTTTCATATTTCCTAATTTGGTTTTTTCCCCATTTTCTGTACCTTGTGTTGTAGGATCTCCTGACTCCTTTAATTTAGCACTGATTACAAGTTTCAGTTTTTCCCATTAAGATAAAGAAACAGGAAGCCTCTGAACTGAACCTCTGTTAATCTCTACCTTTCATTGGATTGCACTTGGAACGTGCTGCAGCTCACAGCAGCTGTGGAGGTTCCATTTTGCTGCTTTAGCAGAGAATCTCGTCTTTTCAAGGCTGCTTCCTGAGAGGTTTGTGTCCAGGACATTCTGCTATCAGAGCACTGCTGGCTTCCCAGTGCTGCAGAGGTTCTGGAGCTTTGGTGAGACGTGGAGCTGTGGTGTCCAACCCCTTGGACACTCTGGGATCCAGGGCAGGTGAGGGTGGCAGGGATGGGAAGTGTCTTCGGTGTGTCCAGTAGCCAGGGCACTGCTCCAGGTGTGGTTTTAAACCCAGAGCTTTGTGTAGGATCTATTTATTTAAAGTATTTTCACAGCCACAACAGCACAGAGGAGAGAAGGAGAAGCCCTGGATATTTTTGGAGTGGTTGAGGGGGTCTGGGAGCTGCGCAGGGCCGAAGTGTTGGTGCTCCATGAAGGGCCCTCACTTTGGCCAGAGCTGAACCTTCCTGCCTGAGCTGGTCAGGAAGGAGGACATGAGTCTTGTGTCTGTGCATTCCCTGCTTCCCACCAGCTCAGAGCTGGTGGTTGGTCCTGGTGTGATCACTGTGGCTGGTGCAGGCAGCTGGGAGCTCTCCAGTGGGACGAGCTGAGGTTCTCCCACGGGATGTGCTGAGGTGCCAGGTCCTGCAGGACATATTGACGCACCCAGGTCCTGCAGGACGTGTTGAAGCACCCAGATCTCCTGCTGGGCTACTGGGTTCTTCCCTGGGATGTGCCCTTTGGTGCTCAGGCTGCTCTGGGCAGGTGCCTTTCCAAGGTGTCCACCAGGCCCTGCCTCGCTGGGCGCTGCGGGGACATCAACACACGGGAGCCCAAACCCAACCGGGGTTGACCAAACACCAGCTGGGTGTGCTCAGCTGATTCTGGAACAAACACCCTGCTGGGGTCCTGTCCTCCTTGGGACAGCACAGAGGAAGCTTCTGCCCTCTCCCCAGTCAGCACTTAGACACTCAGTGGCCGCTCCTGGGAGCAGCTCCTGGCTGCCCATGGCACGGACGGAGCCTTTCGAAAGCACTTGCACAATGAGGTGAGCGTTGTTTGACTCTAAAGCATCAAAGCACTGGATCGTGAGCCCCCCGTGCCCCCTGCCCAGGTCAATCTGCTGATTCCCACTCGGTTTTTTTACGTGCTGTACTCTGTGTGTGTGTGTGTGTGTGGCGGGGGGCAGGGGGGGACAGCGCTGGGGACCCTGCCCAAGGTGGCAGCGCTGTCCCCAAGGGGTGGGAGTGGCATCACTCGGGTCAGTGCTGGCAACACAAAGGGCAAAACCCTCTGCTCCTCGCCGGTGGTCAGTAGTGTTCTCACAAAGCCATGAAACTTCTCTGTAGTGTTGAGTGAAACTGTGACTAAAAACGTTTCTTGAATGATTCCGAGGTTCTTTTTTTTTTTTTTTTTCTTTCTTCTGTCATTAATTCTTATTACCACTTTGGAAGAAGAAATATTANAGAACGAAAAAGAAAATAAAGGCAGCTTTGATTTTCCAAATGTGCAATTCACATGTGAACAAAGTAATTCTGAAAGTAATTCTCAGTGTATTTTACATTCTCGTTGCTCTCTTCAAAGCAAGAGATGTTTTGCCCTGATGTCATTTCCAGCCTGCAGAAGATGTAATTTAAAACATATATATATTGTGCTTGCAAGAATCATAAATCTGTGCATCCTATGTCATTCCTTTTCCCATTGTTACAATACAGATATGATTTAGGTTGGATTTTTTTTTTCCTTTAGACCTGTATAGTGTTTTTTTAAAATCAATTGTAAATGTCTGGTTTTCATATAATGTTTAAAAAACATTGAGAAAGAGGATGGTGCTTGTTCCATATCATTCTTGATTGTATATTGCTTCTGTTATGTTTATAAGTAAACTGTGCATGACTTGTGTTTAGCAGTCATTATTGTGTCTGTTTGTGAAATTTTTATTAAAAAGAAAAAAATTCCGTAGATGCACTTATTGTATATGTGATTAGATTTTGCGTCCGAGGCTCGAAGCCTAGAACTGCCAAGGAAGAAAGAAAAAGTGTTGGCAGTTATTAATTAATATGGAATCGCTTTGTTGGGAGCATAATGAAATAAAAGATATGAAGTGTAGAAAATAATTAAAAAAAAAGAAAAAGGCAATTTTACAAATTTCATTTTGATGCTTGTGATAAAAGACAAATGTACTTGTGTAGAGAAATTCCTTTAAAATAATGAATAGAAAAAGCTGATTTTGAGGTTAATGCTGTAGAATAGGAATGTATACCAAATGTAATCTTTCCAATGCTACAATGAATTTATACATGAGATTGATATGCAATAAACCTGTGTGCTTTTATAAGCAGTGGTCCCGTGAGCTTCTTTCCATGGAATAACCATGGAGAACGTCCCTAGTAATGGGACATTGGATGTGTCACTGTCTGGCTTTGCTGCTCTGGGGTACCTGTGGGGTCTGATGTCATGTGTGTATGGTTTGTCATATTCAAAAGAGCTTCAAAAAATTAAATTATGGCCACCCCACTTGCTGCTGAGGTTAAAATCATGGAACCACAGAACGATTAAGGTTGGAAAAGCTCTCCAAGACCATCCAGTCCAGCCTGGCTCAATCCCCACCTTGTCCCCAGCCCAGAGCACCGAGTGCCACATCCAGCCCTTCCTTGGACACCTGCAGGTGTTAAAAATATGGGCGGAGATAATATTTTTCTCCTTAAAATGCCTTTATTAATCAGCTCTTACAATGGTTGCTCGAGGGGTTTTGGCTGCCTGGTGCGCCGTGGAGGAGGAGGGTCCTTTCAGCTCTGCTGCAGGAAGTTCAGCAGGGCTGGAGAACTCTTCCCTCGCTGGGAGTGTTCCCGGAGTTCTGAATTC
>VWZU01012780.1:251312-279138 GCA_013397095.1 Sterrhoptilus dennistouni
GAGCCCTGCCCCGCAGCCCTGGGTGCACAGGAGTGGGAGTACCCGAGTCACTGTCCCCGTGTGCCACCGCGGGCAGTGACACCGGGGATCCAGCCCTGTGCGGCCACCGAGCCTCCCTCCGCCCCAGCACCCAGAGCTGGGGATGCTGCGGCCCCCAGACCCTCTGGATTCAGGCCTGTTTATTGCTTTATCCTCAGGCAGGATGGGGTTAAGAGCGGAATGTGCAGCTCTGCTCGTCCCAGGGACACTTGGCAGATCTCCGGACACAGAGCGTGTGTCCCTCGTCTGAGGACAGTGCAGTGAGCAGCGACTCTGTCAAATGGGCTGTTGTTGATGGGTCTGTGCTGTCCGCCTGCCAGTCATTCATGCAGGGAAAGGCACGGTCCAGCCTCGGTTTGTTTCCTGGTCTTTGAAAGGGAACAGCTTGGAGATGGCTCTGGCACACAATGGGACTTCAGTTGAGGGGAACTAAACCAGAACTTCTCCTGGAGTTATGTAACAGGCAGAGGGCGTAAAACACTCTATCTGTTCTGTAGGGGCAGAGTTCTGTGTGCGGCACAGGAGGGGATGAGTGACCTTAACCCTGGCTGGGGAGCCCCAGGGACTGGGGCAGGTGTTTTTGTGGGCGGTGTGGAGCTTTTTGGGGCAGGTACGAGCTTGGAGCAGCACAGGGTTCACGGCCAGGCGCCGCCGGGGATTCCACAGCCCGGGGGAGGTGGCCTTCAGGAGGGTGCAGAGCGGCTGTGGCGGCTGGCAGCACCCCAAAGGGGAGTGAGGGAGCACGGAGGTGTGGCAGTAGTGGGGCTTGAGGAGGCTGCAGACCTGCCCAGCTCAGGTCTGAGCCTGTCCCGGTGCCTGTGGCACGGCCTGCCTGCTCCTGGTGCCTGCCTGCTCCAGTGGCTGTGGCACAGCCTGGCTGCTTCTGGCCACATCCTGGAGCCCCCAGCCTGGCCCTGGCCCTGGCACACGGGTGTCCCCACGAGGAGCACGGGCAGTGACAACATCCCGAGTGTGTCCATGCAGGCCCTGCCAGGGAGCCCCCTGGGAAGGTGGAGGCCAAGTCCTGTGCTGTCCCAAGGTTCCCGTGGCTCAGCTGTAAATTCCTGCTGCTTTACTGGGAGGTGTTCAGCCATTTATCTGTCTGTCTGTCCTCCTCAGCTCGCTGCTCCCCTGGGCCACCGCCATGTCTCGCAGCTCCTCTGGTGGCTCTGTGGATGAGAAGACCTTGCTCCTGGAGTACCGATGCCACCCAGTGCGGCCGGAACCCACCAGCCCCATCTGTGCCCCTGGGAAGAACAGCTCCACCACGGCTCCCAATGTCACCCCACTGTCACCACTGTCCTCCCCCACCTCGGCCGAGCCCCGTCGCATCATCCTCAGCACAGACAGCCCGGCTGCGCTGAAGGTGGGAACGCAGCAGCTCATCCCCAAAAGCTTGGCCGTCTCCTCCAAGCCCAAGAACTGCCCTTCCCGGCACCAGAGCTTCGGGGCCAGCCGGGAACCCCTGAGCCCCGACCCGAAGCGTGTGGCAGTCCCCATCCTGGCCGTGGAGGATGAGGATGATGGTGGAGGGGCCCTCAAGCGCAACCTGAGGAACATGTCCTACCGTGCGGCCATGAAGGGCCCTGGTGCTGACCTGGAGCCAGCCAAGGCTGCTCCCTCACTGAAACCCGTGTCTGAGGATGGCAGTGCCCTGCCCAACCGCAGCCCCGGCAGGAACAAGGTGGGTTCAGCACCCGCTGTCACTCCTGTCAGGCAGGGATGGGGTCCTGCTTTCCTGGAGGTGACAGAGGAGCTGCAGGACCCACAGCTCTGATCAGGTCTGGAATTGGTTTGCTGAGCCTGGTGTCATGACTGGTGTCTTGGGAAGCTCCATGTCACCAGCAGATGCTGCAGGTCCCTGGAGAGCCCGGGAATTGCTGACATGTCTTTTATGGGGAGTGGAGTTGAGCTCTTGGCAGGCGGCTGCGGGATGTTTGCAGGGTGGGGCTGGCCCAGAGAGTGGCTCCAGTCGTACACAAACATGGGTGAAGCACGTCTGGGGAAAGGGAGACTCCAGAGCAGGCAAAGTCCAGGTGTGAGAGAGATTTGGCAGCAGCAGTGCAGGTACAGAATGGTTCTGACTGTGACCCTGGTTACAGGAGGTGAAAGCTGAGTCACCTGGGTAAGGCAAACAGAGCTCAGACAAAAGCCAGGCTGAAAGAACAGGGTGGTGTGGGCTGACTGGCACAGGTAACTCCCCCTTTTCCTGAAAGAGTTTTCCCAGGGCCTCAGGAGTGTGGTAACCACAGCAGGCTCTCCTCTTGCCCTTGCAGAGAACCCTCGGGAGGAAGCGGGTGCAGAAGCGTGGTGGCTCATTCAAGGACCGTGAGTGCTCCTGTCTCCTGTCCCCTGTCCCCTCTGCCTCAGCCAAGCAAATCCCTGCAACGCCCTTCCATGCTGTGCTGCTCCCTGTCCATGGCCTGGGGCCATGGCTTTTGTCTCTATTTCCCCGAAGCAACAGGAGCATTGCTGCCCTGCTTCCCCACTCCTGGGGCTGATCACTGATCACGCTCCAGTTGCTGCCATGCTCACACATGGATGGTTCCCAGGGAAAATGGGAGAGCTGTGGGAGGCTGCTGGAAGCAGGAGCCGCTGGGTAATCAGTGCAGTGCAAAGTCCAACCTCATCAGGGAGTTTCTGGCCTGGACTCGGTGGCATTTGTGGCCAACAGGGCAGGGCAGCCGTGGTGGGAAGGGAAGCTGTGGGCTGGGAGAGGCTGCTGTGTTGACCTCGTGTCTTCTCCTCTGCAGAGCCCCGGCTGTATCAGGAGATCCGTGAGAGAGGTCTCAACTCTGTCAGCCATGAGTCAGACGAGGACTTGCTGGAGGAGCCCCTGCCAGAGGAGCCGTCCCCTCTGGGTGCTGCTATCGTGGTGCAGAGCTACCGCCCGGCCCAGGTCACCTGGAGCCAGCTGCCAGAGGTAGGGACAGCAGCCCAGAGGGTCCAAGGGTTGTGAGGGGATAATTCCACATCATTAGTCCTTGCACTGGCACGTTCTGGGCTGTCCAGCCCTGGCTGGGACATGCAGGATCTGCCCAGAGCTGTTGGTGCAGGTGATGCTGCTGTGGTTGGGCTTCACCCACAGCTGAAGGGAAGGTGGGTGCTCTTGGCTGGCATTTCCCTGTGGGGAGAGTAATCTTCATCCAGGGAGTGGCAGCAGCCAGGTGCTGGGGGCTGGGGGGCCAGGTGATGATGCAGGGGGTGATGCAGGAGTGAGTGATGATGGGCAGTGGTGGTGGTGAGTGATGGTGTGTGATGGTGTGTGAGGGGTTGTGATGGTGTGTCATGGTGTGTCATGGGTTCTGCTGGTGTGTGAGGGGTTCTGATGGTGTGTCATGGTTTCTGATGGTTTGCAATGGCTTCTGATGGTTTGTGATGGGTTTCTGATAGTGTGTGATGGTTTCTGATGGTTTGTAATGGTTTGTGATGGGTTCTGATTGTGTGTGGTAGCGTGTTACAGTGTGTAATGATTTGTGAAGGTTTGTGATGGGTTCTGGTGGTGTGTGATGGTAAGTGACAGTCTGTGATAGTGTGTGATGGTTTCTGATGGGTTCTGATGGTTTGCAATAATTTGTGATACATTCTGGTGGTGTGTTACAGTATGTAATGGTTTGTGATGGGTTCTGGTGGTGTGTGGTGGGTTCTGATGGTTTGTAATGGTTTGTGATGGGTTCTGGTGGCGTGTGGTGGTGGGATGTGCAGTGGGGTGGCTGACACAGCCCCAGACCGCACTAGAGGGCGTGCAAGGACCATCATTCCTGCTCATCCACAGGTTCTGGAATCCGGCATCCTGCAGAGGATCTCCCCCGAGGAGCGCAAGCGGCAGGAGGTGAGAGAGGCCTGGGACATGCCCGGGAGAGGCACTGAAGGCTGTAGGACACACGTGGCTCTGTCAGGGTCAGCTCATGGTGCTGCTGCTTCCATCGCTCCAGGACTGGGCAGTGCTGGGAGGGCTCACCTGCACAAATTGGTGGGGAAACAGGCAGCTCTATTGGATGCTTATGGGAAGGGAAAACATCTTCATGCTGTGGCTTTTTAACAGCTGGGTGTCCTAAAACACACTGGGATTATTGGTACTGGCCAGACCATGCATGAGGTAAAAAAGAAAACCAACACTGGAGCCAAGTAATTTCCAGTGGCTTTGTACCAAAAGAGTATAAATAAGATTTAACAATTAATTCCCAGCTTTGTGCAGTTGGCTTATGCTGTTGCATCTTTCCTACTTTCTCCAGGCAATGTTTGAGATCATCACTTCTGAGTACTCCTACATGCACAGCCTGAGCATCCTGGTGGGCCACTTCATGAGGTCAGAGGAGCTGAAGGAGACCATGACTCAGACAGAGCACCACCACCTCTTCTCCAACATCGGGGACATCCTGACAGTCAGCACCAGGCAAGTGGGGCCTGGGGCTGGCACCAGGCAGGCCTGGGAGGGGACTCTGAGCTTTTTATTTTTAGTGCTAAGCCAACCATCCCTTGGATTGTTGAAGGTACTCGCTGGGAGGTGGGGAGGAAATAACTTGGGAGCCGGTGCTGGGTGAGCTGTGTCCGTGTGGGAAAGCAGCAGGAGGAGGATGCAGCAGCCCTGGGAATGGCTGCGGGGGCGTTGAGGGCTTGTGGCTTTCCAATGGGGCAGAAAGTAAACCTCATAGAGGGCTGAGGTGGAGGAGGGATCCCGTGCAGGAATGGAGGAAGCGTGTGCCTCTGGGGAAGGCGTGGGTGTCTCGGCTGCTGGAGCTGCCCTGCCCAAAGGGATCCAGGCCCCATCTCCTCTGGGAAAACTGGGGAAAGCATGGAAACATCCATCTCCTCTGGGAAAACTGGGGACATTCAGTTTGTCCAGCCCTAGTGAGTCATGTGGTGAGGCTGTTAAAATTCTCTCCTCAGCTTCTTTGAAGACTTGGAGAAGCGACACCAGGAACATCCCCTGATCCCTGACATCAGTGACATCGTGGAGGAACATGCCTCTAAACACTTCAACCCCTACATCAGCTACTGCTCCAATGAGGTCTATCAGCAGAGGACACTGGATAAGCTGCTGTGAGTACAGGGCTTGGGCTGGCCAAGGAATTTCCTCCGAGGGGCTCTGGGCTCCAGGGATTGCAGAGGGACACACAGGGACGCGGATGGACTTTGTTCATCTCCAGGTCAACTCTGACTCTGTTGTTGGTACATCTGTGGCTTTACCCACATTTTGGTGGGCTCACCATCTCTCTCTGGGTGATTTTCCACCACCTGCTGTGGGATCAGTCCCGTTTCTGCCCAGCTGGGCACTCGGAGCCTGGCAGAGTGACAATGAGCACCCCAGGCAGTGCCATCACTGCTCTCCATTTCCCGTGTGTGGAGAGCTGCTGGAAAATCCTGACAAATGAAGAATGGAGTTAATGGAGCTTTCTTATCCTGTTCCAGAACCACAAACCCCTTATTTAAAGAGACCCTGAAACAAATTGAAAGGAAACCAGAGTGTGGAGGCCTGCCACTGATCTCATTTCTCATTCTGCCCATGCAGAGGGTAACACGGCTTCCTCTGCTCTTAGATGTAAGTAATCACAGGGTGGCATTGCTTGGCACCTCTTAAAAGGTGTCTCAGCTGTTTCCTTTGTTTGCTGAGCCTGGGACAACCTCTGCTTGGGCCTCCAGCCCTCTGGAGCTGGGCCCTGGATGCTGAGCCTGGATGCTCCTGTATCCAGAGAAGCATTTGGATAACTCTCAGGCACATAGTGGGATTCTTGGGGTGTCTTGTGCAGGGCCAGGAGTTGATCCTAATGGGTCCCTTCCAACTCAGCATATTCTGTGATTCTGTGATTTATATCCAGAGCAATCTGCTTCTCTGGGGGTTGTCAGGTGTGGAGCTTAAAGCTCTGCAAATAACACTTCATGTCTTGGTGCCACCCATCTGGATGACCTGAGCTTCTTCTGTGCCATGTCTGGCACAGGATGGGGTGACACAAGTGTCCTGATTGATGGGTGGTCAGGCAGCCCAGGAATGGAAAGCAGGTCTTGCATTCTTCATGGACATCTGCTCTAAATGGCCAAGCTGCTGGATGTGGGATTTCCAGTAATTGCTCCCAGTCTGTGCGGGGCTGCAGGAGTGAGGGCCAGGGGGTGGCCAGCCATGTATCAAACATGAAACCCCCAGATTCACATCTCCCAGCACTGCCAAACCTTCCTTTGACCACTGGGAACAGCTCAATCAATTTGTGGCATCCTGAAATCCCAGGGAAGCGGCTGATGCTCCCTTCTCTGTGGTGCAATGTCACTAAAGCTTCTTTATCTTGGAATTCCAGACCGTCCAGCAAAAAACAAACGCACACACTGCAGCGTACGGAGCTGCCACCCGCGCTGTGAAGGCCATCAGCAAGGTGAGGCCCAGCTGCCAGCCCTCCACCTCTCCTCCTGCCAGCTCAGGCCTCTGGAGCACTGATCCAACAGTGCCATACCAGCCTCTCATTTCCCTCCCAGCATCAGTTCACTTGAGGCTCCTCTGCTCCAAACAGCTGCCAGATGAAAACACTTCTTTTCTCTTCTCGCCTTTGTCACCTCATCTCAGTTTGTTCCTTTTTCTTGTCTTCTTTTCATCTTTCCTCTTTGGCCCACCTTTTCCTTCCTGAGACAATTCTCACCATGGTTTTTGGGCAAAGGGCAGTGAATGAATCAGAGAGGGAAGTGTGGAGTGCAGGAGTCACGAGCTGTTCACTGTGTGTCCTCCTGGATCTCATGTCCCTGTGTTTTCCCATCTACTGCTCAGTCACACAGGCCAAAGGGACTGCAGCCACCACTGTGCCAGTGGTGACTCTTCTTTCATCCCCCTGAAGAGCAGCTTTTGGCAGCACATTCCTGCTGCTCCCAGTCTGTCCTGCTCTCACATCCAAGCAGAGTCCTCCCTTCTATGTGATTATCCATCCTCCTGCCTTCAGCTCTTCTCGGATGATTTTCTTCCTCTTCCTGTTGCTCCTCACTTCTGGTGCAGGTTCAGTTGAGTCCTTCTCCAGGCAGAGCCCATGTGCCATCCCTCTCCAGGAGAGCATCCCACTGCCTTTTCCCAAATCTGGCTTGAAGCCTGGGCCAGGATTTGTCTGTCTCTCCTGCTCAGGGCAGCAGGACAGTCCCTAATGCTGGGGGTGGTGTGGGAGATGGATGGGCTCAGTGTCTGACCCTTCTCCACTTCCCTTGGGATGTTTTTCTCTTCCCAGCTGGTCAAGAGCTGCAATGAGGGAGCTCGGGCTATGGAGAGGACGGAGCAGATGTACACCTTGCAGAAACAGCTGGAATTTGGGAAGAAGAAGGTGAGGTCTTGTGGAAATGGTGGTGGGAAATCTTCTGGGGCCTGTTCAGGCAGGTCAGACCTGTGCTGGGAATCCTTCTGGGAAGCCTGGACTGGGCTGTTGGATGCAGGCAGTTTCTGAAGGGTGTAAAGCCATGACAGTGTCACCCAGTGTTGGGGTCCAGGGGCTGCATATCTGGCGTGCTGGAGGTGGGTGCACAGCTGCTCCACCTTCCACCTGCCCCCTGGAAAATCCCTTTTAAAAAACACTTAAAACCATGTGGCGTCTCCATCCCAGCTGACCCTACGGCCACTTCAGGTTCACTTCTAACTTTGATTTTGCCTGCTGCTGGTGAGGAGGGCAGTAACTGATCCTTTTCCTGGTGCTGTTGCAGCCTTTCCCACTGATCTCGGCGTCCCGGTGGCTGCTGAAGCGAGGGGAGCTGCTGCTCTCGGAGGAGCCCGGCATCTTCCGCCGCGGCGCCGGCCGCCTCTGCCACCTCTTCCTCTTCAACGACGTCCTCATCATCACCAAGAAGAAGAGGTGAGGGTCCTGCCTTTCCCTGGAGAACAGCTAGGGGATTAAACCCCAATTTCCCCAGCAGCACAATGCAGAGAAATCTGTGAGGTTTCCCTGTTTTCACCTTTTTGAGGTGTCCTTTGTCAGCCAGAAGAGAAGTGCCCAGTCCCACTGGTGGCTTTGCCTTGGTGGGTGGGTGGCCAGCAAGTCCCCAGAGCCATATCCCCCCCAAACATCAGCTCCAGGCTCCTCTGGCAATGCCTGCTGAGCCTCCTGTGCTGGGCTGGGAGCCAGGGAGTGACCTGGACCCCACAGCTGAGGCACTGATCCCGTCTGTGCTGCAGTGAGGAGAGTTACACGGTCATGAACTACGCCACGCTGGACCAGGTCACCGTGGAGAAGGTGGAGAGCTCAGATCCACCCTCCCCTCCTCCTGGCAAGGCTGGTGGGCACCTGCTCCGGGTGGTGCTGGAGAAGGACAGCGAGGGCCGGCGGGAAGAGGTGCTGCTGTCAGCAGAGACACTGTGAGTGACACTCTGGGATTTTGCTGGATGAACTGGTGCCCTGGGAATCCTCTGAGGCTTCTGTAAATCTCCCTTTACCCCCATGCTCCTCTTCCCAGAAATGGGGATGTGCACAGGCCTCTCCCAGGCTCCGTTCCTTCCTCTCTCTTACATTTCCCATATAATTCCCATATCAGCTTCCCCTGTCCAAGTGAAGCAAAGCAGCTGGGCCGTGTGTGCCACTTGGGAATTGTCCTTACATTGAACAGTCTGATCAAAAGCTTGTCCAATCTGACTCCCCTGGAAAGCATTCATCCTGCTGGGAATGTCCCAGCTGCTGCTGGCCACAGGGCTGCTGTCCTAATGCTTTCTTTGTGTTTCCCTCTGGCAGGAGTGACCGGGCCCGGTGGATGGCAGCACTGATGCACAGGGAGAAGGAAAAGCCTGACACCATTCCCAAAGGAGGTACCGAGTGCCAGAGGGCAGCCTGGTTCTGCTGGGATTCCCTGGTACACTGGAGCATTTGCAGGGCCAGGTTTCTGCCTAGTTCTCCTCCACTCCTGCCTGTGGAGAGGAAAACCCCACGCCTTGCTCCTTAGGAGTTGCCTCCCATGAAGTTATCAGTCACAATTAACCTTAAATACATTTCCTGGGAGGCACAGTGGAATTCCAGGAATGCCTTCAGCTGTTGTTAAAGGAGGTTTGACAGGCTTAGAGGGATAAAGGGCAGGGACAGGAGGAAATGGAGCATGCTGTGCTGTGGAGCACTGGGTGGGCAGCTGGGGGGTCACAGCTGAGCAGGGGGCTGTGCCTGCTCACTGTCCCTGCTGTCCCCTGTCCTGCAGACCTGAACCAGGTGGAGATCACCCGTGCCTACATGGCCAAGGAGGCAGATGAGCTGTCCCTGCAGCAGGCAGACGTTGTCCTGGTGCTGGGGGAAGAGGATGGTGAGTGCCAGGAAGGCTGGGGCTGGGGCTGGGGCTGGGGCAGGCTCTGCCCTCAGCAGAGCTGGGGCTGGGGGAACCTTCAATGATCCCAGGGGACTGGGATTTTAGCAATTGCAGAAGCTTCCAGGAAGCCCAGCCCATGGCGCTGGCTGGTGCTGTGTCCCAGCAGGTGGCAGTGGGTCCTGGGGGCCTGAGGGAGGTGGCACTGCCATGGGCAGCTGTTGTGTTCCTTAGGGGTGACTCCTGTGTGCAGGCTGTGGCTGGCACCAGCAGCAGAGGCATCAGAAGTGAGAGAAAACACCCCGCAGAACAGGCAGTAAATCAGAAACCACCTCCCCTGCTATCCCTGGGTGCCTCTAGTCAGCACCTCCAGGGAGGGGAGTGGTGCATCCCCAGGATCCATGGCCCTTCCCAGCCCTGACACCTGCTCTGCTCTCTCCTAGGCTGGTGCTGGGGGGAGCAGGGCTGGTTTCCCCAGGATCCATGGCCCTTCCTGGCTCTGACACCTGCTCTGCTCTCTCCTAGGCTGGTGCTGGGGGGAGCAGGGCTGGTTTCCCCAGGATCCATGGCCCTTCCTGGCCCTGTCACCTGCTCAGTTCTCCCCTAGGCTGGTGCTGGGCAGAGTGGGGCTGGTTCCCAAAGGATCCATGGCCCTTCCCAGCCCTGACAGTGGCTCTGTTCTCTCCTAGGCTGGTGCTGGGGTGAGAGGCTGCGGGATGGACAGCGAGGCTGGTTCCCCCAGGCCTGTGCCCGGCCCATCACGAGCCGCGTGGCCGCCGAGGGCAACGTGCGGCGCATGGAGCGGCTGCGCATCGAGACCGACGTGTAGGGGCAGCCCAGGAGGACCCCTCTTCCTCAGGGAGCTCCAGACCTCTGCAGACTGAGCCCACCGAGAGGAGGCAGCAGCAGAGCCTTTCTTGTTGAGCTGCACTTGTCTCAGGTGGCAGATCTCATCGGCCAGGACGGGTGTGAGTGGCAGCTGTGACACAGCAGGTCCCTCTGGGAGAGCTGGCGCCAGGCACTCCTGGCAGGGCTGGCACTGGTGACCCGGAACAGGCTCCGGGAGCAGCCGAGGGCTTGGCTCAGCTTGGGAATGCTGGAGCTGTTCTTGGCTTTGAGGTGCCTGTGCCACTGTCTCCGTCCCTGCTGGCAGCTGGGCCAGCAGCTGCTGCACACCTGGTGTGGGGAGAGCACACCCCAGTCAGGGATTTTTAGGAGTTTAAATCCAGGTGCTTAGCTTATTCCTCAACTCGGTTTGTACTCCTGTTCATCTTTTTTCTGTCTCTCCCTCCCACAATAATTCTTGGGCCCTTTGGGCAGAGCTGTGCCCTGCACAGGTGAGGTGATGCCAGACACCTTTCTGTCACTTGATGAAATACTTGATGCCAGAGTTGTTCCCATGGAGTCAGCTCTGGGGCCAGGAGTGGGATATGCTCCAGGCAGAGGGGGAAGCAGGGGCAGGATGAGGAGCAGTGCTGCAGCTCCCACCTGCCTTTCCCTCCTAACTGAGGAGGGGGCTCAGCCCCTCACACCCCATGCAGGGGATATGGCAGCTACAATTTTGGGGTGAGCCAGCCCCATACACTGCCAACTTCACACTCACAGGGGCAACATTGATGTAAGTTTCTAACTGATGCTTGTTCATTGATGTCTGTTCTGATCAAACTGTTAAACTATAAATTAAGGTACCAATAAATCTTGGATACCAATGAACCATGTGTTCTCTGTTAGTGGTGGGTGTCCCTGGGTATGACAGCTCCAAGGAAGCAGGTTGTCCCAACTGTGAGCCCTAAAAAGAAGCTTCATTCTGCTGGTGGCATTACTGTAGCCTCTGCATGTTCTTACACAACATGTGGATCTCATGGAACACCCTGCAGAGCCCCTGCCAGCCTGCTGTCACCTGGAGCAGCTGTCAGGTGAATTTGACTGAGACAGACAAGATAAGTAGAAACTCAGCCAGGCTTTCTGTTTATTTCTTTTAACTGTGGAGAAAGTAACATTTTTCATCAGTGCTAAATTAAAGAAGATCCAGAAAGGAAGGCAGTACAAGAAAAGAGGAAGCAAACAAACTGGATTAAGAAATATGAACAGGAAAAGAACACGATATAAAAATACAGGTACAGGGCTGCTGCAGTCCTATGCTCAGACACATGGTTTGCTCTGAGCAGCTGCCAGGAGTCACAGAGCTGCAGCTGGAATGGGACAGGATGGATCTAGCCCCATGTTTAAGGCCCTTTCCATGTTCTCCTGGAGCAGGGCCATCGAGGCAGAGCATCTCCACTGGCCGCCTCCTCCTCTTCCTGTGTTGCTCTCCATCACTGGAACCTTCCTCCAATGCCCCAGGAGCTTCAAGGCAAAGGGGAGATGAGGGATGATTGTCTGGAGAATGGGCAGCACCACTGGCAGCACTGACTGGGGTCATTTGGCACATGGACAAAATCTTCCTGTTCCCTGCTTATCCCACATCCAACCTCAACAACACGATTTTGGTCCTTCACTACATACTTATATTAACATGATTTCTTCACAAGAATGATATCTAATGCAAAAAAAAAATACTGTTAAGGAAGAAATAAAATAAGAAAGGAATTAGGCCCAAATGACAAGTTATATACAGATTAAAATAAATTCCATCAGGAAAAGAAACAATTCTTTTATTATTTTCAGTTGGCCCCTGTGGGAATAATTTAAAGGCCAAGTGCCTGGGCAGGGCTGTGCTGCAGCCTCTGGAGTGGGGATGGGATGGGGTGGGACAGGAGGNGGATGGGATGGGGTGGGGTGGGGTGGGGTGGGGTGGGACAGGGCTGTTCCTCTTCTCTGCAGAGCTGGGTTCCTCTGGCAGTGGCTTCACCTGCCCAGGAGCTTTGTGCAAACAGACAAAGGGGGCTCTGGCCAGGGTGATGTGGTGACATTGGAGTGGTGACATTCTCTGCTGCTGCAGGTGGCCTGGTCCTGGCTACAACTGGAATGGCCAACTCACTCAGGATTCAGGGCTGGGCAAGGCCATTCCAGCTGGGATTTCCATTGACCAGATACGTGAGCACTTTGTCTCCATCCACGCAGTATCTCTGATTGCCACACTTGATTGAGGCTTCCTTCTTCTTGGAGTAAGTGACATGGGCAGCACCATGGACTGACAAATTCCTGGTCCCTGGGATGACAAACTCCTGGCATGAAGAACAGGCTCCAGGCCCCTGCCAAGGTTGTCCAGCACAGCCTGTTCTGTCAGCAAGGAGGCACCAGTTCTGCAGGTGAGTGCTGGAGCCCTGCATGTTCTCCCCTGGCAAATGGTTGTTTACAGTAAAACATCATGGAAAATTCAAATTTAAAAAAAAAATAATTCAAGTGAGGTGGTGCATCCACAGGAGGCCCAGGAGAGCTGGGCACTGTCAGCCATCAGTCCTGACAACATTGTGATGCAGCTTCCCATAAATATCGGTGCATAAATACCTGATTTGGACCACGATTTCAGCCCCCTCCCCAAGCCCAGCACCCAAAAATTGAAGGCCAGCAATGTGTCACAAGCTGTCAAAGTCTACAGTCCCCTGACCAGAATTGATCCCTTCTGAACTGATTATCTGGTCTCTGGCCAAAGGCATGCACTGGTGTGGGCACACGTGTCCTCACGGCCAGCCCGCGCTGGCACAGTCAACTGGCTATACTGGGCACTTCAGCCCCACTCAGACCACCCCAAAAGCAGCAGCTGGGGGGGTCAGGAGACAAGAGCTGCTCATGTGGCTCATAAATGAGTTCATTTCAGGTCATTGGCTTCTTCAGGCGGCTGCTTGGTTAAACCAAGGGGATGCTCCTACTTCTCTGCTGGCCGGAGCCCCTCTGGGGGTGGTGGTGGCCTGGTGGGTGGCAGGGACTGCGTGGCTGGAAGGGAAGACAGGACAGGTCAGTCCTTGCTGTGGGCAGCCCTGCTGCAGGGCTGACCCTCCACACTGCTGCCCTGCCTGGGGACACAGCCTCCTCGCCATTCCCCTCCCCACTGGAAGATGGGAGAACTGGTCCCAGTCTGTGGGTTTGGATCAGACCCTCCTGGCCCCCACCCAGCACCCATGGGGGTCACTCTGAGCCAACAGGTTCAGTGATGTCTGGGCAGAAATGAAGAGTGTGGGGCTTTCCACTGTGGTTGGTGCATGGGATCATTGTTCCAGCGTGCTCATTAGAGAGTGGGATTTGTGCCCTGACTTTTTTTGTGGCTCATCTGTGGTCAGGCTGCTGAGCAGCTTTGTTTCTGAGACCTCATAAAACTCCCTGGTGACTGCAGTGACAGCAAACAGGTCAGACCAACCAAGGGGCTTGGGAAGAGGCAGGTGATACCCTAAGTGACAGGATTGAGTTGATTTACTGTTCCCAAACCCAACCCCCGGGACAGGACCCCCAGCCTGAGCAACAACAAGGTCCAGACATCCCGGGAAAACCCACCAGGGTGGGTTTGCATGGATGTTTCACCCAGGATGAGGCGGGGAGCTGTGCTGGGAGCAGTCTGTGCCAGGCTGGCACTATCACTGAGGTTCTGATCCGTTCTGTCACACAGAGCAGCCCCAAAACACCCAGAACTCAACCCACACACACATCCCTCATGGCACCGGGATTTTAGGATGGGACAGCCTGCGAAGGGGATGAAGAGGGAGCAGGGGCTGCACTTGTCCCTTCCCTGGCCTCACCTTCCCGGCAGGTGTGTCCCGTGTGTCCGTCCAGGCAGAGGCACTGCCCGTTCCGGGCGTTGCAGTAGGAGCTGTTGGGGTCACACTGGCAGGACAGGCGGCAGTCGGGCCCGAACTGAGTGGGCCGGCAGTCTGCGGGGGGCACAGAGCTGCTCAGGCTGTTGCCCGTGGCAGCAGCAGGGCAGGAATGCTCAAAGCTTTCCTGGGATGCTGCAGGCAGCGCCTGCTTGTGCTGGGCGCAGGGTAGGGCAGAGAGCTTTTTGCTGTGGTGACACAGGACATCAGAGCATCCCCAGGCCGCCAGGATGTCCCTTCAGCCTTTGGTCCTCAGCCTTTTGACCGTGTCAATCTGAACACACGGGCTCTGGAGGCTGGGGGAGAATTTCCATTCAGATCTGACTACGAAAAGGGGCCAGAGAGGTGAGTGCCACAGCCCCTCTCACTCTATGAGAGGACACACACCAGAAAAAAAAACCCCTTCCAGCTTCCTGGGAGCAAAACCCCTATGACAGAGCCCCCTTCCTCCCCTGCCCAGTGGGGCTCAGCTCACCTGCAGCACACCTGGGGCCGGTTTTGCCCGGGGGGCACAGGCAGCGCCCCGTGGCCGGGTCGCAGGGGACATCGCTGGGGCAGTCGCAGAGATGCTGGCACCCCTCGCCGTACGTGCCTTCCTCGCAACCTGTGTGAGACACAAAATAGAGTCCCCTGCTCTGCGTGCCCGCCCCTCGGCATCCCCCTGGACCACGCCATACCTGTGTGACAGCGCTCCCCGCGCAGCCCCGGGGGACACCGGCAGCGCCCGGTGAGCGGGTCACAGCCGGCGCCGCGCTCGCAGTCACAGCGCTCCCGGCAGCCTTCTCCGTGGAAACCCGCCGGACAACCTGGCACGGGAAAAAGCTCATTTGTAGTGGTGTGGAGTTGGGTTTTTTAATTTTTTTGTATAATATTGTTATCAAGGTTTTGTAAGGTTTCATTCCTACCCCTATCTCCCTTCCCAGATACCTGTAGTTAAGTCACATAAAGGGTTCCCCTTTTCCATTGTATTTCCGTTGATGGCCCGGGCCCAGTCTATTGCATATTATTAATACCCAAGGCCAGTGCTTTTTCTCTCTGTTGACAGCCCTGGTTCTGCCCATTATATGTCTCTCAATAGCCCAGGCTAGCCCACTGTATGTCTCTGATAGCCTTGGCTCCAGTCGTTAAGACACTATTGTATCTTATCTGGGTACACACCCAAGGTGCCTGATAGCCCAAGCAGGCCAGGTGGCCAGACAGGCCTCAGGTATCATCCCACCCCTTCCAACCCTTAAATGGTAATGTAACACCCTCTCTGATTTGGTCACACCCCTTAATTTCCATGAGTAACACCCCTCTTCATAAGAGCAGGACAGACCCAAAAATTGCTCTCTGGTCTTCACTCTCGGACACACAATCAAGCTTTGACCACCTGGCCCTTTGCCCTGAATAAATACCTTTTTACCACCGATTCTGAGTAGCTCCATCTCTGAAATAAGCACACTTCTGCTCAGGGTCTGGACCTGCCTAAAACTTCACCATATCACGACAGAGCCCAGCAAGCCGGAGGGCTCTCTGGGAACAGTGATACTCATTAGAGCATGAGTGAGCGGAACCGTGCAGCAGAGCCTCAGCCGGCCCAGCAGGGAGAAGCAGAGAGCCTTTCCTCCCGACGTGCGCCTGGGCGCGCCGAGCCGCGGCCGCAGAGCCCCGCGTTCAGCTCCAAAGCCCCGCATTCATTTGCCACATCCTAAGGGACAGTGTCCCCTCCCAGCAGTGTCACACTCTCCCAGAACCCCACACAGCCTCAGCACCACAGGGCACCAGGAAGTGTTAAGCACTTCTATTTCTTTCCATATAAATTAATGAAGAAACCCACCCAAAAGGTAAACTTCGTTGGGTTTTTTTTTTAAAAAAAGAACCAGGCTAGGGTCCTGTCAGCTCCCCATGGCTGTATTTCAACCTGCCTGTGTATGCATAAGAGACAGTCCCAGACAGCTGTGGAGCTACTGGGAAAAAGTCCCCAAAAGTCACTTTTTTTGTGCAACTTGTCCTCTCTGCTGTGTTTTCCTCCCTGAAGCTTGTCCAGAGGAGCATTTGCTCAGTACCCAACACCTCCGGGCACTGGGGACGTGTGTCCCTTTGGGAGGGGCACCGCTGTGACCATGGGGTCACACAGAGATCAGAAATCATCTCCGTGACCGTGGGGTCATGCAGAGACCAGAAATCACCTCTCTGCTGCCTGGGAAGGGCTCACTGTAAACCCTTGGAAAAGGGACAGCCCTGCCGAGTGTGACACCAGTGTCACACCCGTGTCCTGCGGTCCTGCTCTCCAGATGGCCTTTAGAGACCCCCCTCTGAAGCATTAATTTAGAAGAATTAAGGACTTTAGTTAAAATAGGTATTGCTGAGGTAAGATAGAAAAGCTTCCCTTTTGTTAACAGAAGCTGGATTTAAGGAACTAATAGATCATGGAGCCTGTCAAACTAGGCTTTTGCATCCTGAATAATCAATAGACTCCATGAATACAATACAATCATAAATCAAAAAATCCTGGAAAAACAGTTGTCATGTAACACTAAAGGTTAAAAAGTCAAAGTGAGGAAGACTCATCTTTCTTCATCATTTTGAGACCCCGCCCCATAAAAAAGACCATCGACCCATTTCAAAAAACAAACTACACCTGCTTAATGGATTTTTGGCTAATTACCATACAAAGCAGGGAATGGGATGTACCAGAGTTATGAATATGCATTTGTGGTTTGGGTATTCCATACTCCTGCACATAAAAAGACCCTGTGATCATCTGTAAATTGTGTATTTGGGAGCGATCCCACACGCTGCCCGGCATCGTAATAAATATACACTTTCTAACTTTAAACTGTTAGAGTTTGTTGTCCAACTGTTGTCCATCATAGTTGGATGTCACCTCTAATTTTCTTGCTTTCAAGTGTTAAAACCTTTGCAGCACCGTTCTCACGCTGCTTGATGTAAGCAATGTGTATTCTTAAAATTTATCTATATGTTTTGCATGTTTTTGTTCTCTGAGAGGAGAACATAACTGATAGTCATAGTAACCAATAGAGTCAGGAGGTTCTAACCTCCTTGGGCCAATCATGGCCCCTTGTAAAAAGTGTATATAAGTAGATTAAAGTCAAATATTAAAAAAACCTTCCATGTTTGACCCTGCTGCTGCCTGTTATCCTCTGTGAGGTCCACACCCACATCGCAACATGTTACCCCTCTAAGTGCAGGGGTAACATCTAAAAACCCCAGACGTGTAAAAACGGGGTCTCCCGTCACATCTGGTGACCCCTTCGTGTCTAGGTCACAGTTGGATGTTGGTATTAGATCAATATCCATATTTTTTTTAAATAATTCACCCCCATGCCCCGAGGCGCGGGTGGCCCCGCTGCCGGCACTCACTGTGTTCACACAGGGGCCCGTAGTGGCCGGCGGGACAGCGGCAGGTCCCCGTGGCCGGGTCACAGGTGGCATTGTGCAGGCAGGAGCAGCGCAGCTGGCAGGAGGCACCAAACATTCCTGGAGGGCATTCTGCGGGAGAGAGCGAGCGGCAGAGCTGCTCAGCAGCCCCACACCTGCGCTTCAGAGGGCTGTGCTACAGCAAGGCTGGCACAGGGGGGATAATAGGACCCAGTATGTGAGCTCCACAGCCACTGGGTCCACGTGGGACAATCCATGTTACCTAATTCGCAGGATTTCCCTGTCCAGCCTGGCGCACAGGAGCAGGAGCCATCGGCGGCGTCACAGAGCCCCCCGTTGTGGCAGGAGCAGGGCTGCTGGCAGCCCGGCCCGTACCGGTGCTGCTCACAACCTGCAGGGCCAGAGGCAGAGGCCATGGGCAAAGGGACCATGAGCAGAGATCTCAGGGCAAGGAGAGCAATTCCTGCCCAGAACCTTTCCCTAGGCACTGCCTGACAGTCTGTCCTGGGTTGTAGTGTAGGATGTGCACAAAGCATTCTATCACCATCTTGACGAACTGTTGAATCCAATTGTTGGAGCAGAGTTTTCCCAGGCCCCTTCCCTCTGGGCTATCTTCTGCTAATGGCCCATCAAATGCCTTGCTGCTTAACTCATAGATAACTCCCTCCAGGAGTTATCTCTGTTTAATGGGCCATCATGGACCCCCTGTATGACTCATCATCCCATTGTGAGATGCTCCGCCCAGGGGGAGGAGCCAAGAATTCTCACCTGGATATACTCTGGGATTTGGGACAGTACACGCAGCCCTTACCCACTGGATTCCCAGAGCTACCAGACCTTTCTATGGGATCACTGCTTCAGGAAGACCAGCTCATCTGGACTGCTTCCATCACCCTGCTCAGGTTGTCTTCTGACTCCATCAGTGCTCTTTTGTATTATTGCATTTATTTTATTTTACTTTTTTTCCTTTCTTCTTATTAAATTATATTTCTGACTTGGGGCCTCTCACTCGTTTTGCTTTTAAACCATGACACAGTCCTGATGCCTGAGCCCACACTTGCCTTGCTCACAGGTGGGGCCAGCTCTGCCTGGAGGGCACACACAGTCTCCAGTGACAGGGTGACAGGGAACACCGACCCCACAGGGGCACAGCCCTGCACAGTCCTGGCCGTAGCGACCAGCGGGACATCCT
Organism: Sterrhoptilus dennistouni; assembly: GCA_013397095.1. NCBI lineage: Eukaryota > Metazoa > Chordata > Aves > Passeriformes > Zosteropidae > Sterrhoptilus > Sterrhoptilus dennistouni. The sequence continues at coordinate 269,913 of VWZU01012780.1, forward strand.
GGAGGGAGGAAAAGCTCAGTCAGGCCAAAGCAGGGCTGGGGAGGTGGGAGGTGAGAGAGGGAAAGTTTTGCACAGCACTGGAGCTGAGGGATGGGAGGCAGAAAGAGCCTCCTGCCCTGCCCTGCTGTGCCAGAGAATCATGGAATGGTTTGGGTTGGAAGAAACCTTAAAGATCATCTGTTTCCAACCCCCTGCCATGGGCAGGGACACCTCACACTAAGCCAGAGTGCTCCAAGCCCTGCCCTGCCGTGGCTGTGCAGCAATACAGCAAAGGCACGGTGGTATCAGGAGAAATCACTTAATTGTAAAATAGAGCAGAAAAAAGTGTTTTCGTGCCTAAAGCAGACAGCAAACACGGTCATCTGCATGTTCCTTCCCTGGGACACAGCAGGAGGGGACACTGCTGCCAGGACAGGTGGACAAAGGATACGAGGAGCTTTTCTCGGGAGTCAGTCCTTGGTCTGCTGCTCATCTCCCAGGCAAGGTCTGCATCTCCCACCCCTCATGTCCCCCGAGGAGGCTCCGTCCCTTCCCCAGCCCCTCTGGCTGCAGCAGCACTCACCGATGCTGCAGTCGGCACCGATGAATCCGGGCGGGCAGTGGCACATCCCCGTGGCAGAGTCACACCCGGCCCCGTTCTTGCACCGGCACCGCCTTGCGCAGTCACGGCCGTACCAGCCCGGGGAGCACTCTGAGGGGACAACAAACAGCGGCCTCAGGGTCTAAAAACACAACAATGAGGTCCACACATCCCGGGAAAACCCACCAGGGTGGGTTTGCACGGATGTTTCACCAGGAGGAGGCGGGGAGCTGTGCTGGGAGCAGTCTGTGCCAGGCTGGCACTATCACTGAGGTTCTGATCCGTTCTGTCACACAGAGCAGCCCCAAAACACCCAGAACTCAACCCACACACACATCCCTCACAGCACTGGGATCTCAGGATGGGACAGCCTGCAAAGGGGATGCAGATGGACCAGAGCAGGACTCACCCAGCTGGCAGTCAGGACCGTGGAAGCCGGGGGGGCAGACACAGGCCCCGGTGACAGGGTGACATTCCTGGGTGGCTCCAGGACACTGGCAGATCTGAGCACAGCCCTCCCCAAAGGTCCCTGGCAGGCAGGCTGTGAGGAGACAGGGCACCAAGGTGGCTCAGGAGCCATCTCACTCCTCCCTGCAAGGCTTTTTATAAAACATTTTATTTTAAGCTAGGATTTAGAGAGCCTTTTATGGCAGTAAAATTCTCCACCACCCAAAAAGCAAAGGGACTCTCATGCAAAAGGTTCATTCACTCCAGGAAATACTTGGATTGAAAGGAAAGGCAAGTAATTAAAGGAATTAGATGCCTTTTGCTGTGCCAGCCCTACCTGCCCTCACATTTCTGCAAACTCCACACACAGGGATGGCAAATCCAGCACTGTCCTCTGCGTAAGGAATGCGCTCACACACCACTGTCTCTTCCAGACTTGCTCATACCCACAGGAGCTCATTTAAATAGTGATTTATTGCTAATCCTCTGGATAAATCCCCAGCTCTGATTTCCCACTTGGCTCCCTCTGCCCCGCTAACATTCCGCAGGCATGCACCCAGCTGCCAGACTGGGAGTTGCTCCTTGGCACAGCTCTGCTCTCGGGCTGGTTTTCCTTGTTTATCTTTTTCTTTTTTTTTTTTCCCCTTCTATTTTCTGTAGGAATTGCTTCACCCATCACGTTCCCAGGGCCTGGCAGCAGAGCTGCCAGAGGATCATTCCCATCTCCGTACGTTTTTCACATCCAGAGCCGGTCAGTCCTGGCGGGCAGCCGCACTGCCCGGTGACATGGTGACAGGGCACTCCCAGGGGACAGGCACAGCCACTGGCACAGTTCTTCCCAAAGAAACCTGGCAGGCAGGCTGTGGGAAAACAAACAGTGGGATGTGAGTCTCCTGCCTGGATTTTAAGTTGTTGCTTAGGCCTGGAAGGTTCCTGCCCCAAAGCCGAGCCAGCCCAGCAGCATCTTGTGTCACGGCCTCAAAATATTTTGCCATGACTCGTAATTCTCATTAAAAATGAAGTTTTCCTCTTCCCAGGCTCTGGAGCAGCTGATGTTTCCCTGGGTTTCCCTTACCCAGGGGTGTTCCTCACCTTTCTCGCAGCGCCGGCCCCTCCAGCCGCGGGGGCAGTCACAAGCACCAGTGATGTGGTGGCACGAGACATTGTCCCCACAGTCACAGAGCTCCTCACAGCGTGCCCCAAACAGCCCCTCCAGACAAGCTTCAGGGAGGAAAACACAGCAGAGAGGACAAGTTGCACAAAAAAAGTGACTTTGGGGGGCTTTTTCCCAGTAGATGCACAGCTGGCTGGGTCTGTCTCTTATGCACACACAGGCAGCTTGAAATACAGCCATGGAGAGATGACAGGACCCTAGCTTGGTTCTTTTTTTAAAAAAACAACATAAAGTCTACTTTTTGAGTGGTTTCTTTGTTAATTTATATGGAAAGAAATTATAGAAGTGCTTAACACTTCCCAGTGCCCCATGCTGCTGAGGCTGTGTGGGGTTCTGGGAGAGTGTGACACTGCTGGGAGGGGACACTGTCCCTCAGGATGTGGCAGGATCCAGTGAGGTGATTTGTGTGGGAAAGCCTCAGCTGCCAGCTGAGCTGTTTACAGCTTCCTAAAGGGAAAAACATTCCCAGCAGGAAACCTGAGAGTGGCTGGTGGCAGCTGAGGCTCTGGTGGCAGCTCCCTTGTGCCACATGTCAGTTGGCAAGTGCTGCCACTGGACTTTACACCCTGATTTAAGGATGTGCCAAGCTGAGGTGTCATGACCCCAGAAGGGAAGAAGCTCAAGGATCTCTGCTTGGTGTGCTGATACGTGATGAGTTCACTGCCCTGAAGACCAAGAGTCTTTTCAAACCCTTCCTCATGGGGAGCAGATTGCCAGGTGTGTGTGACATCTAGGGATACAGCAAACACCGAGCCATCAAGAGACAGATGCCATGGGACCAAAGCCAGGCCCTGAGAGTCAGTGTGATACAAGGACACACAGAAGGAAGAATGGAAAGGGGACTATCCACTGTTACCTTTAAAATAATTGTGGCAGAGGAAGGTCCTCCTTTGGCATTTTGGTTTCACCACACAGCGTTGCTGCCCTGTCTTCATCCCTACTTGGAGCCTCTGGTTTTGCACTGATGCCTGGGGTTCTGTGCCTTTGGGAATCCCACCCCCCTTACACCAGCACTCCCACAGGCTGCTCTGGGTGTGCACCAGCCCTTTCAGGACAGCCCTCAGATGACAGGAACCAGATGGGATTTGAACTGGGTGCTCTTTAAGGTCCCTTCCCACCCAAACCCCTCCATGATTCAATGGAAGGAGAAAGAGCAGCAATGGGCAAAACCGGGGCACAGCTAAAGCCATGGCACTGCCAGCTCCCTGATTGTTGAAATCTGAATTTTATATCTTTGGTTAAGCCCCCAGACCATCCCTGTGCAGCACCAGGTGCTGACAGAACCACCAATGCCCAGACCAGCCCCCAGGTGCCCCACTCACGTCTCTCGCACTTGTGGCCGGTCCAGCCGGGCTGGCAGAGGCAGTGCCCTGTCTGGCGGTCACAGAGCCCCCCGTGCTGGCACTCACAGCGCTGCTGGCAGTCCAGACCATGCTGCCCCTGGGCACAGGCTGGCAGGGGCACAGGGTGAGACACTGTCCTCATATCCACCTTCCCAGCTCCCACCCTTCCAGCTCTGACCATCCCACACATGCAGGAAGGACCGTACACCCCAACCCCTTCCATGTCACCTCCAACCTCCACTAAAAAACCATTCCAAACCAGGACCTGTTTGCCCCAGAGGCATTTCCCTGGGCACAGGCTGGCAGGGGCACAGGGTGAGACACTGTCCTGGTACCCACCCCCCCAGTTCCCACTGCCCCACACGCACAGGAAGGACCGTACACCCCAACCCCTTCCATGTCACCTCCAACCTCCACTAAAAAACCATTCCAAACCAGGACCTGTTTGCCCCAGAGGCATTTCCCAGGCTGTTTCCTCACCCAGCTCACAGGCCAGCCCTGTCCAGCCTGCAGGGCAAGCACAGGTCCCCGTGGCCGGGTCACAGGTGCCGCCGTTCTGGCAGAGGCAGCGCTGGTGGCAGTTCTTCCCGTAAAAACCCGCCGGGCAGGCTGAGGGAGAAACAGGACAAACATTCCGGTCAGGACACAGCTCTGGAGGCTTGTGCCACGCTGCCAGAGCTGTGGGTGGATGGTCTGATACAGAACAACACTGATTTTGATGCCAGAGGAGGCAATGACATCCCCAAGGCTGCTCAGCTGCCCACAAAACAACTTTTGGTATTTCACCTGCTCAGGTAAGAGGCAGCAGCGTTCTGCCCACCCCAAGGAATGGCAGGGGAAGCAGGCTGGGCTGGGAAGGGTTACCTTGCTGGCACGAGGGTCCTGTCCAGCCCTCTGAGCAGAGGCAGAGGCCACTGATGTGGCTGCAGGTGGCATTGTTGAAGCAGTGGCAGGTCTGGCTGCAGTTCTGGCCGTACCTGTTCTCCTGGCACGCTGCAGGGGAGCAGAGCAGGCAGGAATGCTGGGAATTACAGCAGCCAAGCTCCTACCAACCCTCCCCAAGGGCTGGGAGAGGATCTGTCTGTGGTGGTTGGCTGCTGTGTGAGGGGGTTTTGTGGTGTTACAGGGAAATAATGTGTCCTACAGGCCTGACATTTGAACACAGACACTGCAACCATCATCTGTTTGGAAGCAGTTTTCCTGGATGCCCAAGCCCTCATTGCATTCAACCACAACATGCTCAGGCAGAGCCCCCCAGTCTGAACCCAAATTAAATTCCACACGGAGAAAATCATGAATGGGGAATGGACAATCCAGTCCTCCAGTTCCTATGACTTGGCAGCATAGACACCCCTGGCTCTCAAGTGCCCATGGAAGACAGGGTGGGCACCTCATGCAGACACCCACCCTGGGCACAGACACCTACCCTGGGCACAGTGGGGGCCAGTCCAGCCCGGGGGACACTGGCACTGTCCTGTCACAGGGTCACAGTGGGCACCATTCAGGCAGTCACAGGCTTGCCGACACTCCAGTCCATAAAATCCATCAGGGCAGGCTGTAGAAAACAAAGGAGAAATCCACACAAAATGCAGAGCTGGAGCCCTCCCAGAGGAAAAAGGGTGCCTGCCCCTTGGTGGCCAATGTGAGGCTGCACCAGTGTGACAGCCAGTGCTAAGGGCTGCAGATTTTGGATGTGAGTCCACTGTGGACATTCCAGGTACAGGAGAGGGCAGTGGTGGATCAGGAGAGTGATGGCTTGAGGTTCCTGACCACGGAGAGGCTGCTGGGGGAGCTGGATCCCTGCATCCAGGGACCCCTCCAAGAGGCTGCTCCAAGACCCTGTGTGCAACATGTACACACTTGGGGGACCACAACAGCTGTGCAACCACGGGGTCACCTATTATTTACATTTTCATAGCATTTTTTTTCCCCTAGACCTTTTCCCTCCAGAAATAAAGCCAGAGGTAGCAGCTTGCAGACTTGTTGTTCCTTCCATGACCATCCTGAGGAATTCTCTTTGCTGTAATGGGACAACAAAGTCAGACAGGGAGCACAAACCCTCTGGGATGGAGCCCTGGTCCCCAGGGTTGGGTACTCACCGTGCTCACAGAAGGTTCCTCGCCAGCCTGGGCTGCAGGTACAGGCCCCACTGACGTGGTCACAGGTGGCTCCATTGTCACACTGACACTGGTGCCGACAGCCCAGCCCAAACCACCCTTCTGGGCACTCTGAAAGAAATGAGATTGAGGAGTCTGTCCTTTCCTGGGTCTCAGAGAAGCTATCCTAAAGAAGGGGCTTGGATCCTGAATGGAATAAAAAAACCTGGCAGCTTCTTTTTTTATAACAACCAGTGGGTTCTAACCTGCCCCTTACAGATGTGTACCCACATCACCCAGCCACCTTGGGGACAGGATCAGCATCACAGCCAGGGAAGGGGACTGGGCTGGAGCTGTGCCTTTCCCTGAACACCTAAGCCCCTGGGGGGTGTGAAGGCAGGCAGGGCAGGGGCAGCACTCACTCAGCTCACAGTGGGTGCCCGTGTACCCGGCCTCGCACAGGCACTGCCCGGTCTCGGCGCTGCAGCTGCCGTCGCTGTTGCTGCAGTTGCAGGTGTGGGCACAGTCAGGGCCCCAGTGCCCCAGGTCACAGGCTGCAAAAACACAGCAGGAGCCCATCACTGGTGTGTACCCAAGAGCACAGTGTGGGCACAGCCTTCACCAGCTGGCACAGTGTCCCTTGGGCACAGGGACAAGCACTTCTGCAGAGAGGCCAGTGGCACTGCCAGCCCCAGACAGACAGAGCAAAGAAACCAAAAGGATTTCAGAGAGACTGCCCTGGCAGAGGCACAGCATGAAGATGAGAATGGAGCGATGGCAGCATGGGTGGCACAGGTCAGAGTGGCCCAGCAGTGAGAGTGACAGAGCACACAGGTGCTGTACCTCGCTGGCAGTGGTAGCCCGTCCAGCCGGGTGGGCAGCTACACGTCCCCGTCACCGGGTGGCAATGTCCCTCGTTCCCACAGCTGCAGCTCAGCTGGCAGTCGGGGCCGAACCAGCCGGGTGGACACACTGCCAAGGGAAACAGGGAGGGACTGCAGGTGGCTCTTGGAACCCTGGCCCTTGTAGGAGCTGCTGGTGGCAGAGCTGCAAGCACTGACACAGCTCAAACACCCCGAGTGCAGGTGCTGAACAGGACGAGGGGCTCAGGATTTTGCCTCCCTTTCTCCTGCTGCACAAGTTACCACAGTGGAGATGGGGCTAGAGGGACTTGGAAGTCCCCAGCCTGCACCCCAATGAGTGAGGAAGCAGAGATGTGCACAGTGCTCAGCCTGCTGTGCTGAGCGTGGCAATGCCCAGTCAGTCACTGGATGCTCCACTTGCTGGAGCAGATGCTCCAGCTCAGCTGAAATACCCCCAATCCAGCTGGAGATGGACATTCCAGCTGAGGGACCCACCCCAGCCTGCACTCACCATCCTGGCAGCGCTGGCCAGTGTAGCCAGGCGGGCACAGACAGGCTCCAGTGGCGGGGTCACAACTGGCGTTGTTGGCACAGTCAGGGCAGATCTGCTGGCAGCCCGGCCCCCAAAGACCCTCAGGGCAAGCTGGAGCGTGAGCAGACAGAGAACACACAGCACCGGGATCAGAGCCGAGGTGGCAGAGGGAAATGTGTGACCTTTTGGGCTCCCTCTCGCCCTCATTGCCATGCTCATGCAGGACGTGGACTTTTGTTACCAGCAAGCACAGCACAGCCGTGCCTGTTCCACAGGCAGCGTGTGAGCCCTCTCTAAGTGCTATTCTGAGCTCACTCCACGATTTTCATGCCAATTTTGGATTTGCATCCACTTGCAGGGAGCTCCAAAGGCTCCTCAGTGGGAAATGGTGCTGCTGGCACAGGGACTCGGCAGCTGCCGTCACACCATGGACAGAACATCAGTCACTGCTCCAGGACCCGCTGGGAGTTGCAAAGAAAGAGCAAAAGGCTAAACTGCTAAAACCAGGGCAAGAATCCTTCTCCAACTGGTCCTAAGCTGCTCCAGGGCATGGAAAAAAAAAGGCAGCTTGAAATGTATGGTAAGCACTGTGCACACGTAGTTTCATTGCTCAGCCAAACTCTTAGGAGTAGGACATCTCGATGTGACTAATACCTTCCAGCTGCTGCAATATTGCAGAATCATGCAAAAGCTTTCAATTTCAGACTCTCTAGTTCTCCAGCAGTTAAAGAGTAATCTAGTGAAGGCAATCAAAAACATGCATCAATAATGAAAGGTTCCTCTGCTACACTGAGGACTCTGACAATCAAAAACATTTTCATCTTTTTCACTGTGTTGTTTAAGATTCACCATCAAAAGCTGCAATTTTTTCTAATTTTCCACAAAGATGATTCTGACTGCACTGGGTATTTTTAAAATGAATTTTAGTTTAAAAAAAAAAGCAATAGGTCTACACCTAAATCCCTCCCTTTACACCACAATCCCTGAGTGTTTGCTCTGCTGCCCGTGCTCACCTTGGGCACAGTCGTGTCCTGTCCAGCCAGGTGGGCAGTGGCACTGCCCCGTGCTCCTGTCACAGGATGCTTCTCCACAGGCACAGGAATGCTGACAGCCTGGCCCAAATGTTCCCTCAGGGCACTCTGTGGGAGAACAGCAGGGTCAGAACTTCCCCCCAAAGGTGAAGTAAAAGAGCATTTTACCAACGTGGCCCTGCAGGCTGAAGGAGCCTCTGGGTTTGTGGGAATAGCCCAGCTGTGAGAGGTTTCCACTTATGCTCATGGTTTAGTGGGCTTGGTGTTTGCTCAAAGGTTGGACTTGGTGATCTTGGAGGTCTCTTCCAAGATTAATGATTCTGTGAGCCTGGGTGTGACCACTCTGTGAGCCACACTGGTCACCTCCAGCATTGCCACCACTGCTGTCCTGGTCCGTCTGCCTGTCAGTTCTCTCTTGTTGTGTGTCCTTTCAACAAGTATTTCTTCATGCAAGAGTGACCACTCACATCCCCAAAAGCTGAGGCCAAACTGGTTTCCAGTCTTTGGACAAAGACTCTGCCCAAGCCACCCTGCTGTCTCTGAGCTGAGGTGGGGTCACAGCCCCACACCAAACCACCCCTTGTCTTTTCCAAAATGCCATGAGGGTTTTTACCTCCCTGGCTGAATGCTTCCAGGATCTGAGCACCAGGATTTTAAGAAGCAGCCAGGTTTGCAACAGGACACAGATGGAAAACAGAAAAGAAGGAGCATCCTCATCCAGAGCAGGAATATTTCCTTCCCTCTGCCCTGGATGCCAGCGTGGTTCTGCTGATCCCAGCTCGGTTTCATCTTTGTACCCCATGCCACAATTTAGCAATGAGCTGGTGACATGCACACTGAGGGCCCCAGACCAAAGATCCTTAAATCCTCTCCGAGTCCCCCACAAGAGCTCCACGCTCACCAGAGCCAATGTTCTGTAAAGCTTCAGCAGAGGAGAACACACCGGCACTGACAAACCGCGGAGGAAACGCAGCGCCTCCATTTCCAGTGACACAGTGGAGTTTTTGTTATTCCTCCTCTTTGCTAATTGATGGCAGATGTTTGTCTTCACCCTTTAATAATTTCCAGATCCGAACAACAGCCAAGAGCCTACTATTTCTATACAAATATTTGTGTTATTTCCTGTGACTCCACCCCCCCCCCTACCACCCTCCCACCCC
>VWZU01012780.1:279152-303972 GCA_013397095.1 Sterrhoptilus dennistouni
CCCCCCCCCTCTACAGCCTTCAGCTCCTTTCTTACCCTTTTTAAAAATATCCCAAGCAGGAGCACCCAGACTGACAAGGCTCCAGGGGCCACAGAATCCCACCACGGGGGATTCAGGGCTGTCAGACCCTGCCAGGGAGCACAGCCCTCCAGGAGCTGCTCCCATCTCTCCTGCCAGCACTGTGGTAGCACTTGCATTGGGATTTTTGCTGTTTTCTGCAGCTCTTGTTCCAACCAAGTCCTTTCGGAGATGGGGCTCTGCACCATGACCCTGTGCTGGCAGATCAATAAGGCTGATGGTTGCAGCTTCTGGGCTGGGGTGAAGCAGTGCTTGGCTAAACATCAGTTAGTGCAGAAACTCCTGGGATGCTCCAATCCAAATCCAGATGCTGGCCACTTCCAATCTCTCCATGCAGTGTCTTCTGCTGCTGCAGCCTGCTTTAAGTGTCCAACTCTTTGCATTTTCTGCAGGACCCAAGCAGCTGAAGTGCGTTCAGGAGGCCCCAGCCTCACAAGAGCAGGAGTGGGTTGGTTTTTCAGTCGCCACTCAGCTCTGTGGTTGGCAGAACTTACTCTTTTCCAAGCACCGTGTTCATATTTTGTAATCATCACCTCGTGCCAATGACTCACTGCCTTTAGGTTCTCTCAAAGCACCTTTGTCTGCCCAAAGTGAAGCTCTCTGGCACACAAACCACCCCCAGGATCTTGAAATCTGCACCCTCAGAGCCTGAGTGTTGGACACAGTTAGACATACACAGAGCTGGGCAGTTCAGGCACCGTCCCATCAACTGGCCCTTCATGGGAAAAGCATAAAACTGCTCCAGGGAGGTTCATAAAGAGGGAGAAGTTTGAATCCTAATGTAAATTAAATGTAAAATTTTACTTGCAGTACAAAGTGCCTTTGCCCTTGCAGATGAAACAGAGTTTCAATAAAGAATATAGAACAGACCATAAAATGTGATACTGTTGTGCTGGGCAGGGATTGCCTGGAAGGGAAAAGACATCAAGGCCAGGGAAAGATAATTAGATCCCAATCACCTCCATCTACCAACACAGAGATATCCAGTGGCAGGGGGAAGGGAGACTTTGCTCTCCTTTTCTGAATCAGGCTCATTTTATACAAGGAATTCACTCTCCCACTTTAAAGAGGCAGCAGCATCTCACAGAGAGCTGTGGATGGCAGTTCTTGTGTCCCCTGAAGTCTCTACTGACCACCCATCAGATCATCTGCAGTGGGCTGGGGCTCTCAGGGGATTCTGGAAGTGCTTTTGTGTCATTTTATAAAGCAAAATTGTGAGGATTGGTGAGTTTCCAGCACACATAGAGTGGCCCTGCCTTACCTTGGTCACAGTGCTCGCCGTGGTACCCTGGGGGACACTCCTTGTGACACTTCCCGGTGACAGGGTCACAGGGCACTCCTGGAGAGCAGCTACACTTCTTCTTGCAGCCATCCCCATAATACCCAGGGTCACAGCCTGTGAACAACCATCATTAGAGAGAAAGAAGCTCTGAAATTACTCCTTGCCCCTGGCAGAGCCTGGTCCTGGGTGCTGAGTGTCCCTCTAAGCTCCACCACCCACTGTCACAGCTGTCCCCACCACCCACTGTCACAGCTGTCCCCACCCACCACACAGCTCCTGCTGACCACTGAACGTGGCTGAGTGGCAGCACGCTGTGCTCCTGACTGAGCAAGAGGTGAGACAGCCTGGGAGGGTGGAAAGCAAACAGAGCTTTGCCCTGGGAAAATTAATGGGGAAAAGAGGCCGTGGGAGGAGAAAGGGGGATGCCCTGGGGGTGCTTTGTGGGAACAGAATGACACCAGATGACACCAAGGGTGTGAGTGTGGATCTGCTGAAGGGTGGGAGGGCTCTGCAGAGGCACCTGGACAAGCTGGATAGATGGGACAAATCCAGGTTTAACAAGACTAAGGACCGGGTCCTGCACTTTGGCCACAACAACCCCTGCAGTGCTGCAGGCTGGGGACAGAGTGGCTGGACAGAGCCCAGTCAGAAAGGGACCTGTGGGGACTGATGGACAGCAGCTGGACATGAGCCAGCAGTGTGCCCAGGTGGCCAAGAAGGCCAATGGCCCCTGGCCTGGATCAGGAATGGTGTGGCCAGCAGGAGCAGGGCAGTGATTCTTCCCCTGTACTCAGCACTAGTTGGGCAGCACCTCGAGTGCTGTGTCCAGTGCTGGGCCCCCAGTTTAGGAAGGACATGGAGGGGCTGGAGTGTGTCCAGAGAAGGGCAACAAGGCTGGTGAGGGGTCTGGGACACAAGTCCTGTGAGGAATGGCTGAGGGAGCTGGAGTTGTTCATCCTGGAGAAGAGGAGGCTCAGGAGAGACCTCATCCCTCTCCACAACTCCCTGACAGGAGGGTGCAGGCAGGTGGGGTCAGGCTCTGCTCCCAGGGAACAGCAACAGAACGAGAGGACACGGCCTTAAGCTGTGCCAGGGGAGGTTTAGGCTGAACATTAGGAAGAAGTTCTTCACAAAGGGTGGTCAGGTGTGGGAATGAGCTGCCCAGGGAGACGGTGAAGTCACCATCCCTGGAGGTGTTTAAGGAGAGACTGGACTCAATGCCATGGTCTGGGTGACAATGTGGTGCTGGGTCATAGAAAAGACCTCAGAGGTGTTTTCCAAGCCAGCTGGAGGTGTGTGTGTGTGTGTGCCTCACTCACTGTGCTCGCAGCGCCGGCCGCGGTACCCGGGTTTGCAGCGGCAGGAGCCGTCCCTGGCATCGCAGTCCCGCGAGTTGTGCTGCAGGCACTGACACTCCTGCGAGCAGCCGGCCCCAAACGCCCACTTGGGGCACGCTGGAGGAAAAAGGGAATAGCTGGTCAGAGAGCCAGGGTGAGGGGCAGGAACCTCCTTCCCAGAAGGGCTGGAATCCAAGGGTAGCCACGAGGACAAGCGTACCCAAGTGGCAGAAGCGGCCGTACAAGCCAGGATCACACAGACAGGCTCCGTAAATCCGATGGCAGTGACCCCGGTTGGCACAGTTGCACTTCTTCCTGCAGTGCTTCCCAAAAAATCCCTTGGGGCACCCTGGTAACAGAGAGAGGATTCTTGGGAAGATGAGCCAGTTTCAGCAGGTTATTTCAGTTGAAAGAAACACACTGGGACCAGAGCTGTGTGAGGCCAGGGATGCAGGGAGGGAAGGGATGCAGGCAGGGAGAGAGCCATCAGATTTCCTGCACCAGCTCCAAATCAGCTGTGCACTGTCACAGGGGATGCCACTTGCTGTGAGGGTGCTCCAGGGCACCCATCAGCTCTGCACTCACTGTGACCAGCAACTCTGCTGGCTGGGACAGAAATAACCCACACACAGGGCTCCTTGACCACAGAGGTCAAGGCTGTCCCCTGTGAGAAAGCAACCCATGAGGCTGCTCCTGTTGAAAAGCCACGGGGATATTTGCACTATTAAGTGAATAAAATTATTTTTTTTTCTCTGTTAAGCTAAAGATCTCAATATTGGAAGCACATGGCAGACAGGCTGTGTCAGCAGAGTGCTCTGGCCAGCAGCTGCCCAGCAGCACGTGCCTTGTCCCTATGAACAGAGGAGCTGAGGAAATGCCAACCCAGAGACAACAGAGCAATTCTGCATTGTTTATTTTAATTCTACCTTCCTGCTTTCTCTCTGTCCCCCTCAATCACCTCCTTCCTACAGAAAGAAGAGGTTGAGGTATCTCTTGTGTTCATTTGCATTCTGCTTCACTCTCCTTCAGTAATAGTTCCCATATGCTCCCAATATGTGACTGAAGTCCTTTTGTCTGAATTTCTGATTGTCTCCCTGTTTCTGGTTTTCAAATTATGCCCCCCAAATTTTAACCCTTTGGGAGCAAGATATGAGCACCACCAGCAGTGACACCTCCTTTGGGTACTTTGGGAAACTACTGCTGTCACAGCTTTCCAATGCTTTGGGTGGAAAATACCTCCACGGTTTCCATGGAAATTAACCATGGAAATTGTGGGTTTGACATTGTTTCCTGTGTCTGCCACTGAATGCCCCAAGAAATAGAGATCTCTGCCTCCAGTCACGGATGAGCAGTGAATAGGGACTACAAAGGTTTTTGAGTGCAAACACAAGACAGAACACCTGGAGCACTGTTTTGTGGGGGAAGAGTGCCATTTACCACTCCTTTTTGCTTTTTAAAATTATATTTTTCCACACAAGACTCGGTGGCTGATGGACTCAGATGTGGCAGAAATGTGTTTGAGCTGCTCTCACTGGGATGGTTCAACAAGAGAGCTGAGAGATGTTGCTGATGAGCAGCTACAAAAGGAGCAGTGTAGGGAAAACACTTCCAGGCTTCAGAGAAGCCCATCTGGGACATCAGATGTGCACCAGCAATGGCCAGAACCATAATAAATATGTTTTTTTATATAGAGATAGATATAAAAACCCCATAATACATATATAGACCAATATATATATAAACCATAAATGGCTGATGCCATTTATCCAGTGATGGCACCAGCCCTCACAACGCTAAGACACTGACACCAGGAGGGAGGAGGAGAGGGATGGCACCACTCCTCACAGTGCTAGGACACTGACACCAGGAAGGAGGAGGACAGGGATGGCCCTCAGCACCACAAAGAGGGTGAGGGGACGCTGGACTCACCATCCTGGCAGAGCTCTCCGGCCACTCCGGGTGGGCAGCGGCAGGCGCCGGTGGCCGGGTCACACGTGCCACCGTTCTGGCACCGACAGCTCTGGCTGCAGTTGCTGCCAAAGGTGCCGGCCGGGCAAGCTGGGGAGGGAGAGTGAGATGAGGCTCAGCCTGGCTGCAGCCTCGCAGGGCTGCATGTACTGCACATCCAGAGCAGAGGACAGAGCTGCCACTCACTCTGGTTGCAGAGCACGCCGGTCCAGCCGGGCGGGCAGAGGCAGCCGCTGCCCTCGGCGGTGCAGGTGGCTCCGTTCTTGCAGTCATCACAGGTCAGGCTGCAATCGGGGCCAAACGTGTGCTCCAGGCAGACTGCAACGAGAGGCACTGCAGGTGAGAACCTCCCCCAGGCTGCTGCAGCATCCTGGGGAGTTTGGGCAGAGAAACCCCCGTGTGGAGGCTGCAGCAGAGCTGAACACAGGAAAGGCACTCAACACACGCCTGGTGTGGTCACCAAACAAATAAACCCAGCCTGCATCGTTATTCCTGAAGAGTTCCAAGCAAAGCGTGGCACTGACTGCTGCTGCAAAATGCCCACCGAATTTCTCTGACAGCGTGTGCTCCCCTCGTGCTTCCATCTCCTCCTCCTCTTCCTCGTAGTCATCACTGAAGAGCTGGGTGAACTCATCTCGCAGGATGGCCACGTGAGGGATGGGCCGGATGACGGGGCGCCGGCCATCCAGGGCCTCCACCGTGTCCTCTAGGGCTGGGGGAGAGGGACAGAGGTGACAGCGTCACAGTGGGAAGGGACACAAGTCTCTGGGAGGTGAACAGTGGGGCAGGACCTCTGCAACAGCACAGGGAAACCAGAACTCTCTGTGGGTCTCAGGTTTGCAGCACTGATCTCGCCCTGTTTTGATTCCTCTAAAGCTTTCACAGGTTGTTTGTTCAAGGATTTTTTTGGCTGGAGTGGGGCCAGGTCAGATCTGTGACCTCAAGATCTCTGTACTGCTACAAAAAAGTAATCTATTAATTCTTATAAGGAAAAGCTGTAGGGGCTGGTGGCTGTGGAAGGGGCTCTGGCTCTGTGTTTAACGTGGAGGTGTTGCTGTGTCAGAACTCTCTGCACTTCTTTGGACAGTGCTGTGATCAGGGCTGAAACAGGACTAGTCCAGTCTGGGAAAGTTTTCCAGGGCTGGGGTGAGGCCCTGCCACTGCTCAGGTGCTGTGAAGGAGTTGAAAGAGGTGAGATGCAGGGCTAGGGAGGTGCAGTCTGTGTGGTCCTGGCTTGGACAGGAGGCAGAGGAGGGACCCCCTGCCCAGCCTGAGGCAGCTTAGACAAGGCACTTACAGATGCAGCTCCTTCTGTCTTCATCCAGCTTGTGTCCAATGTTGCAGCCACACTGGAACGACCCTGGCTGGTTCTGGCACGTGTGTTCACACCCTCCGTTGTTTGCAGAGCACTCGTCCACATCTACAAAACAGGGGACACTCCAGTGGGACAGGAGCAGTGACAGGGGATCAGCCAAGCCTGGCCATGCAGCAGTAATAGGCTGGTGGCATCCTCTCTGCTAAATATGTGAAGCTATCGACTCTAAAAATGGAGTTAAACCACCTCAGGGATTAGGGATGCCTGGGTTTCAACAAAAAAATGTGTTGGGCTTCAGTTCCCATCCATTATTAATTGTGCAGGAACAGGTGGGTGTGTTTGGCTTCTTCCCCTGGGAAATGTTGTTGAGAGCTCTGGAAGTGAGAACAATTAAGAGGGGGATTTTTTCCCCACATTCTTTCTGTTGAAAAGGTGACTCATCAGAAAGCTGGCAGGAAAACTGGTAGGAGCTGGGAGAAACTGGAAGAAATGCCTGGCTGTTCATAACCAGGTGAGACAATTTCTTGTTCTTCTAATTAAAAGCTTCATTAGTCACGATCTTGGCTGTGTTTTATACAGACATTGTTAATTGTCTTCATCCCTTGGGTGAAAGTGATGGGCAGCCTTGCCCTCTGGAGTTGAAAATCAAATGGTTTTTGTGAATCAATGGGGTCAAGCCTGGGCCAGCTCACTCTGAGTTAGCCCAATCTCACCTTGATGTGTTCAAAAATCCTACTGCCCCTCTCCAGCTGGGCTGGGCTTAGTTTAGGGGTTAGAACTGAGCTGCCCAACACTAAAAAAAAAACTGAGGAGAGTGACAACAGGCAAATCAGAATTAGAGGCACCTATTCTCTGCGTGTCCCTGGCTCTGCCTGGAGCCCAGTGAGGTGCTGGCACTCACCATCACAGCCACAGCCATCCGTGCTGAGCCTGTACCCGGCGTGGCAGGAGCACTCGTAGCCCCCAGGGTAATTGTAACAGTCTTGCTGACAACAGTGAGAGCCGGTGTCACACTCATTGATATCTAAATGAGAAACAAAGGGTGTTAATACACTGCAGAGTGGTGACAGGAACTGTTAAACTGCTCCCCGACTAGTTCTGGTGAGCTTTAACTGATCTGCTGCCAAATGCTGAGCCAGGATTCTCTAAGTTCCTCTTGAAATCAGGGAGCTTTGTGTTAGCAGATCATCCTCCCCATGGAGGGAGGAATCCTGAGTCCTTGAGGGAAGCTCACTGTGATTCCCAGTCAGGGATTGTGGTTAGAGGTTTCGTGTCCTTACAGGCAGGGTGATTCCACCTGACTGACTCCTGCTTAGGGCAGTTTCATCCAGGAAAAACTAATTAGTTTGGAAGTCATAATTGCTGTCCAAGTTATAAGTGCTGTCCAAGTATATCCTGAGGGAAGTTTGGGGATATCTCTGAGAAGAGCAATATTTCATCTGCTCCCACTTTCCATCAGTTTCTATCCTCTTTAGCCTGTTTGAAATGCACATACACAGCAGCCAAGAGGGATCCTGACCTAAGATCCCAAGAGGGATCCTCACCATTACCTGGGATGTGCTTGGAAATCAAGGTCTGGCTTTTTCCCGTTCCTTACCAGTGCACGACTTCTGGTCCTCCTCCAGCCGAAAGCCAAAGTTACAGGTGCAGACTGGGCCAGAGCTGGTGTGGTGGCACACGTGGGAACAGCCCCCGTTGTTGGCTTCACAGCTGTTCACAATCTCCATCTCTATGCCTGGAAAAGGCAGCCTGGCTTAGGATCCTGTGGGACACATCTGCACGCACCACTGGCCTCTCCCTGCCCCCCGGTGCTGAGCCCCCACCAGCTCCTGGCACTGCATCCCTGCTGGAGAAGGGGATCTGCAGTGGGAAAGGATGGAAATAGCTCAGCACAGAGGCCACTGCTGGGCTGGGAAGTGGGGTATAAAAAGAAACCTCTGGATCTCACGCAGCCTCTTAGGGACGGGGTCGTGGAGCAGGCTCTGGACAATCTCTGGGATGAACAGGCTGCGGATGAAACTGCTCCTACTCCTGCCAAGCAGCAGCGTGTGCTGCCAACCAAAAGCTGGCTCAGCCCCAGAGCAGAGCTGTTGTGGTGCCAGGGAGAAATGGGAGCAGCAGAACACAGCTAAGTAGGGAAACATCCAGATGCCTACAGCGAGAATCGTTAGCTCCTGACATGTCAAGAGTGGTCGGCACAAACATCAATTGCAGCCATAGATCATCCGAGCTTGGCAAGGTTTCTCTAAACTTGTCTAGTTAATTAAGCTTTCTTAAACTAAAAGGAACTTGTTTCATGGAGCTTTGACTCAGTCCTGAACCTCAGGAAAACAATTTCTGCCTTCAAGAAGACTGAGTTTTTCGTGCATGCAGGCCCGAGGAGGATGAAAGAAAGGGAGTTTGATGCTTCCCAATGGATCTGTGCTTGTCAAAAACAAAAGCTGTGCACAGTGGAAGGCTTTTTCCAGATTTCACAGCATGACTGTCATCCCTCTCTCCCCTTTTCTTATTAAAGCAGCACAAACAGGGTTTTGCTTAAAAGAAAAGTGCTAGGAAGGGCAGGGAGAAACACCTCTCATGTGGAAAGGCAGCTTTGCTGACCCCAGGGCAATGTCAGTGGTTATGGTGTGAGATTGCCTGGGTCCCTAAGAAGAAAACTGTGTACATACTCAGCCTCTTAAATCTCATATTATCACCCTGGTGCCCCACATTGCTTTGTCTGATGTCTTTCAAGAGCCATTTATGGCCTGCAAAGCCTTGCCCTCATACCCTTGCCAAGCTCCAGCAGGGCACAAGGGGACCCTCGGAGCTCCCAGTAACACCAGCTGCCAGCACTGGGACTGCCACGGTGGCTGTCATCTGTGAGGGGCTGGTGGCTCTGGCTCAGCCTGGCCCTGCTGGGGTGCACCAGCTGCATGAAGCTGTGAGGACAGCCCGGCTCACTCTTGCATCACAGAGTTTATTTCTTTCCTTGATGGGAGCAGATGTGATCCCTTCCCTGGCTCAATTCCTCCAGCGACACATCTGCAGCTGACTGAGCTTGTCCAGCAGAGTCCCCAAGAGCAGAACTCGCCTTATTCAAAGCCAAATGGCTCCAAATCAATCGCCTTAACCAGCTAAAGTGGCTTCATGATGATTTTAAAAGAGCAGACCAAGATTTTTATCTTTGCGGGGGAGTAAACAGCCCCAAAACTTCTTGTGAAATACTCGAGCATAGATTACCACAGCCTGGCCCTGGGGATTCCCAGAGGGCAGTGACAAATATGCCTGCAGCAGCCCAGGTGTGCTCTGTCCTGCTGGGCAGGGCTGAGCCTGCAGTACTCACGGTAGCATTGCTTGCCATCCGCCCCCAGCTCGTAGCCCGGGTTGCAGGTGCACTTGAAGGAGCCCCTGGTGTTGAGGCACTGGTGTGCACACATGACCAGCCCTGTCAGGCACTCATTCACATCTGGGAGAGGGGGAAAGGCATAAGATAAGTAGGATGAACCTGAAAAGTCCTCCCAAAGGGACTGTTGTTATGATATTTGAGGTCTGCACTGGTTTCTCGCACCCTGAACTCTTCATTGGGGCCCAGACCAACAAAGACACAGAGTTAAGAGTTTGGAATTGCTGTAAAGACCAACAAAGACATAGAGTTAAGAGTTTGGAATTGCTGTGAAGCTTGGCAGGAGGTTGGATCACATGGCAGTGGGGCATTCACAGAATCACAGAATCAATTAGGCTGGAAAAGATCTTTGAGATCATTGAGTCCAATCTGTGACCTAAAACCACCTTGTCACCAGACCATGGCACTCAGTGCCACATCTGGTTTATTCTTAAAGAACAAAAGATAGTGACTCCACCACCTCCTTGGGCAGCCCATTCCAATGCCTGATCACCCTTTCAGGGAAGAACTTCTCCCCAGTGTCCAGCCTAAACCCCGCCTGGAGCAGCTCTCTGTTGTTGTCTGTTGAGTGGGGCTCCCACCTGAGCTGTCCAAGGCAAAGCATATACTTCCCTCCATTCTGTTCACACTGAGCACTCCCTCATCCATGAGACACAGGGGTTTTCCTCCAGGCAAGCTCTGCAGGGCACTCACCTTGGCAGGCCTTGCCATCAGGGGCCAGCTGGTAGCCGGGGTGGCACTCGCAGCGAGCGCGGCCGTGGTGGTTGTGGCAGCGGTGCATGCAGCCCCCGTTCCTGTCCGAGCACGGGTTCCTCACTGCAGGCAGAGCACAGAGCCCGGGTCATCCCACACAGATCCTGCCCCCTGTGGCACTGTGGGGGAGCAGAGCACAGAGCAGCAGGAAAGCCTGCAGTCTGTGAAAGTCTGTTCTGCACCAGGCAGAAAATCCCTACCCTGCCTGTCTGGGAGGATTTCCACAGTGTGAGATCCTGCAAAAGGCTGGCATTAAGCTGGGTAAAACCCTTCCAGCAGAAGCTTGGCACAGGCATATCCCTCTGCAGAGATTACAGAGCAAGTACTGGCAATTTGCTCCAAGTGCTCCTACCCAGAGGTTTGCCAATTCCTGACCCACCCCAGGACTGGGACAGATGCTCCAAACCCCACTGACTGCTGCATTTGTAATATCCCAGTTGTTCCTTTTGCTGTAGCAACTTCACAGCTCAGGACTTCCCTCCTTTCTGCCTTTTGAATGCCAACATCTATGAATGAGAACAACCTTGTGTTCTGTTCCCTTCAGCTTCTCTCCCTCCTGAGCCAGGAGCAGGTCAAGCAGAGAAGGACAGGATCCCACCCCGCTGCCACACTCTGCTGTCCCTCCATTCTCACAGAAGCCTGTGCCTTCATGCAACTTCATTTTTGTTGGCTACACTCCTCCAGCTCTTCCCATCCCTTGGAATAAGCCACAGGATATGTCCATGACAACAAAACATACAGAGTTTTTACTGGAAATCCCCCAGTCTGATGTGCTGGACATCTGAGCATCCCAACCCCGCAGCTCCCAGCTGGAAGCCGTGGCTCCCCAGCCCCCCAGACATGCCCCAGGGACTCACAGATGCAGCGTTTGCCATCCTCATGCAGCTGGTGGTTGTGCCAGCACTGGCAGCGGTGCTGGGCCAGGGTCACCTGCACACAGTCGTGCTCACAGCCACCGTTGTTCAGGGCACAAGAGTTCAGAGCTGCAAGGCAAAGGGGCACAAGGTTTGGCACAAAAGAATCAGAATCAGAATCGTTAGGTTAGAAGAGACATCTGAGATCATCAAGTCCAACCCAACCCTGACCTCAACTAAACCATGGCACCAAGTGCCACATCCAGTCTTTTCTTAAACACATCCAGAGATGGTGAGTCCACCACCTCCCCAGGTAGACTATGCCAATACTTTATTACCCTTTCTGTAAAAACTTTTTCCTGATATCCAGCCTATATTTCTCTTGGTGCAGCTTAAGNGTTACCTTTCAGGGAGTTGTAGAGAGTGATAAGGTCACCCCAAGTCTCCTTTTCTCCAGGATAAACAACCCCAGCTCCCTCAGTCGTTCCTCACAGGATTTGTGTTCTCAGCCCCTCACCAGCCTCGTTGCCTCCTCTGGATGTGCTCAAGCATCTCAATGTCCATCCTAAACTGAGGGGCCAGAACTGGACATAGCACTCAATGTCCTTCCTAAACTGAGACACCCAGAACTGGACATAGCACTCAATGTCCATCCTAAACTGAGGGGCCAGAACTGGACACAGGACTCAAGGTGGGGTCTCACCAGTGCCAAGTACAAGGGAAGAATGACCTCCCTGCTCCTGCTGGACACACTATTCCTAATACTGGCCAGGATACCATTGGCTTTCTTGGCCACCAGGGCACAGTGCTGGCTCATGTTCAGTCAGTTATTGACTGAAAGGATGGCACCTGCATGAGTGAAGGGTACCTCTTACACAGGGCCAGGGCAGACTGCACACACTTAAAGTTGGTGAGAATTTAAGACTGGAACACGTTCAGTGACAAGTTCATGGCCAACTTGATGAGCAAGAAGGGTGTTAAATGGGAATGTTGCTGCAAAAGCCTGTGGGCAGATCAGGAGAGGCCACCCACCACCGTGCCAGGTGGGCACCCTGCTCTTCAAGGTAAGATCAGCTCAACAGTGTTGTGTAGGAAATTAAAATGGTTCTTCCCCACCATATGAGGCTCCAGCACTCTCCCTGAAGGTGATTTCAGGACACAGGGAGCTGGGTCAGGTCCTGTCCAGCACTACATGGGAGGGAAACAGGTCTCCTGCCAGGAATCCTCCCTCTCCAAAGGGCACCGTGTCAGCAGCCAGGCTTCTGTGCTATTGCTGAAATTCCCATCCCATTGTTCCAGGACAGCCCCTGCAGGTGCAGTGGCACAGCTGGTTCAAGCCATTGCTACTCAGGCAGTTGTGCTCAGGCACATTCAGGCTTTCCTGTAACAAAAACTGAGTTTCTGGCTCTGTGGTGTGCAGAAGTCACCAATCACACAGGGAGAAGCCCAGCAGCTGCTGCCAGTTCTAGGAACACTCAGGGGAAAATGTTTTAAGATGCATCCTGTGTGTCCATACCTGGACCAGGTGTAACAACCCCCAACTCAGGGCTCTGACCAGGAGGTTTCTGTGTGGAACCTGGGGACACGTGGGGTCCCTGAGGCCGTGACCAGCAGTGTCACCCAGACACAGCACATGCAGATATAGCAGCAGGAGCTCTGATTTCATCCTCAGTGCAGCCAGGACTGGGAATTGAGCTTCCAAACCAGAGTTCCTGGCCGTGTCACAGCATTTCTGTGTGGCCTTGCGCAAGGAGCCTGGAGGATCCCCAACAGTCAGGAAACAGAAGGTTCTGCCTGGGCTACAGCACAAAACAGACCCCATGACCCAACACGTGGACTCCTCACAAGCCTGATATCATTAATCAGCCTGGGAACAGCCTCCTCCTCCTGCGATCTGGGATGTCTCTGCAGGATCAGCAGAGGAGCGGGATGTTTAACTGGGATGCAGCACCTCGCCAGCAGCCAGGGGAATGTGTCAGGAGCTTTGTTTTTACTGCAGCTCTCCAGAACCATCAACTGCGGGTCCAGGAGGAATTTGAGTCGGGAAACAAAACAGAGAAGGACTTTCTGGAGCTGGATTCGTGGACTCTGTTAGGGAAGCCATTGTGGGATAATGATATGCCTCCAAAGCCATCCAAGCCCCCTTTTGGAGCATTGGATGTCTCCTGAGTTAACCCATCCAACTCCTCATGCACTGAGCTTCTCCAAACAGAGGTGTCTCTTATGAGAATTGGAAAATTGGCCTTTAAACCCTCCTCTGTCTCTTAGAGCCACCAAAGTGTCACAATCCACTGGGCTGGTGGAACATGGCTCAACCCAGGCCTGGTCCAGGATGGAAACACAGCCCTGGCTCCCATAAGCAGAGCAGAATGATGAGCTGCAGCCTCACACATTTCTGACCTATTTTTCAAACTCCAGAATAAACTAATGTGCTAGCTCAGAGGAATCTTATAGGAAAGCTAAAAATACCTCTAATGAAAACCATCTCTCCCTAGGCTGATCCTTCAGGTGATCACAGTGCCCTCCACAACCTCCAGAGCTTTGAAAGCAGGGGAGCCTGGAAAACAGCTGCCAGCAGAAGTCTCTGCTTGTAACACACCTCTGAATCCCAAGGCAAGTTGGGTCCTCGCCCTTGTATATTAGTGAAAACAAATATTTGGCTCAGGACAAAAATAAAGGCAAAAAATTACATATTTTCATTTTTTTTCTGCACACAATTCCCCTGAAAAAAAAAAAAAAAAAAAAAAAAAGCTTTAACTCAGAGCTGTGGATCACTCTCATTCCAAATGTTAAAAAACCTCAACTTCTCATTTTATGCCTATAATTAGATAAACAATGTTTGGGGGAATAAAAACAGCTTGACAGGGTCAAGATTTTGCCATACAAAACATAAGGCTGGAGCAAGAACTTGGGGTTTATGTTAGTTGTGCTGGCATTGTTTCCTTTAAGCCATTTGGAAGGAAAAAACAGAAATACTCAACGTTCCTGAAAAGCTCTGGGTCAGAGTTACACTACTCAGGCTCTAGCAGAGATGGGTGGTCATTTAAAAATATTCCAATATATTTAAATGTTTAATAACATATATTCAAAAATAGCCATAAATAACGTGCCTGTTGGCAAGCATTTTTTTTTAAATAAAAAAGAAAAGAAGTCAAACAATGCTGATGCCTGCCAAAACATTCCTTCATCTAGGAAAAGCACTAGGCCAACATGGAACAAGCCAATGCATCCTGTGTCTAAAATAACCTCCCAGGATGCAGTTATTTGGATGAATTTGAAGTCTAAATAACACCTGCCTTGCAAACTCCTACAAGACAACTGAAAAAAAATCAAAAGTCTGGGTTCTTCCACGCAAGATTTCAGGAGAGAGAGCCCATGTGAGGCTGGGTCTCCTTAGCTGGCTCCTCACAGAGTCACAGCCAGCAGACCTCGCTGCTGGCCTTGTTTTAATTACTGCTCGGGGTTTTTATTCTGTTTACAGAACCACTCTAAAAATATTTCCATTCCCAGATGCTTTGCCGAGCTTAACATTTCTGTGACAAGGCTGCCAAGCCCAGTGTCATCCTGTACATCACACAGATTTTTGTAATTACAGCTCAGACAGATTTTCCACAGATGATATTTCAGTGTCTGCGAGAGGGAGGTTCCTTCCAGCCCCACTGTCTGAGGGGAGTGCGGTGCTGCTGGAAGATGCTGCTCCCAGAGTCTGACCCTCTCAGGCCTGGGAAATGGATAAAGAGGGATGGAAAGGAGGTTTTTGCTGCTGACTACACCTGGGAAGTAGATCTGTGCAGCAGAGGGGTTGATTTAACACCTGATCTCTGCACCCTCCAGCTGCTCTTCTGACTTTTCTTCTCTCTTCTCACTTCTCTTCTTTCCTCTCTCTCACCTTTCCTTCAGATCCAAGTGATTTGCCACCAGAGTTGATACCCAAGAGTGACTGTGAGCAGCTGTAACCAGAACTGAGCAGGATGTTCTTTCTGCAGCGTCACACAAACACCATCAGTTCTAAGAAAAGACTGAAAAATGTGTGACTGGGCAAAGAAAAGGTCAAATTCCCTAAAATGTGCGAGTTGTCTGCAAAATGAAAAGCCCCAGCAGGCACACGTGGTCGCTGACTCCCTGCACACACAGTTCAAGCCCACACAAACCTCCTGGCATGGTCCTTCTGTTCATGATATCACCCCTATTGCTGAGATCCCTTCATTTGAAGTTCTCCTAATATAAATAGGGATCCGTCATGTAATCCCAAACTGATTTATGCTAACCTCAGACAACTTCCAGAAACATGTTGTGTGTTAATCCAGACCATCTCTCCACTCCTCAGGCCAACAAAAGCAATTGGCTCCCATTAAACCCCTCTGCCTGGCCTGCATCCCTCTGCTGAAACAGTGGAGAAGGACCTGGAGATGTCAACTTCCTGTCTCCTGCCCATGTGGTTCTGATAAAGAAAGAGGTGATTTCAGGACGCCCAAGGCCTCTCTTTGTTCTCTTTCACTCGCAATGGAAGCGGCTGCTCCTTTTCTCCCTCTCTCTGCAGAGATCTGAACAAAGACACAACAAAAGGATCCTGCACAATGGAGCTGCAGAGCACCAGCAGTGGCTGAGAGTGGGACACAGGGAGGGGTTTAAAGGGATTTTTGTGCTCTCCTGAGTCACAGCCCCAGGTACCAGCTAACCCTGGAAAGCTGCCCTGGCCACGCCAGTGCAGTGTGGGGAATTCTCAGTGCTGTCAATCCATCATCCGAGCCTCTGTGGGTTTTGTGGGGACCAGAAAGCATTCAAAGAATTAGATCCGTGATTTGACAGCCCTTAACTAGAAACTTGACTGCAAAGGCTTCCTTCTGTCTCCAGAACACTCTTGCTGAGGCGGCCAGGAGCTTCCTACAGCCCAAATTTGTGCTTGTCCCAGCGTGGAGCAGCGAGCTTCCCTGAGCAGAAAAACAAAGATGGATGGATGGATGGATGGATGGATGGATGGATGGATGGATGGATGGATGGATGGATGCTCACTGTCTCCTGTTCCCTTCATTCCTGGTCTATTCCCTAAATCTAGTGGCAATATTTTGTGTTTTAACAGCACAGAATCTCTACAGAAAATGAGAAGAATCTTCAATCCCAGCTTGAAGAGAAAAACAGCTTTGAGCGGTTACCCCAAATCCCTCAGAACAGACCACAAGGCAACCTGGTGTCTGTGGGTACAACAGGACAGCCACAAACACCAGCAGAGAAGTCACCTCTGAGCTGTCTGTGTTCTGAGCTTTTGTAAGGAAAAGATGTTCCACCCCTCCTCATATCTGGTTCAATGGGTTTTTACAGAGCTCTGTGAAGGTGTGACATATAACATGGACAGGCACAAATGTGTAAAGAGAAAAAGCCACCAGCCCTGAAATGAGAAAGACACACTTTAGATCCCACTCTGTTTATATTCCAGAAACATTATTAAATTATGCAGTAAGAGGTTTTTATCTGCCCTGCCTGCTCTGCTTTGCTTTCCTGGGTGCTCTGGATCCCAGGGGTACCAGCACCACAAACTCACTGCAGATCCTGCAGGCTCCACTCCCCAGAGCTTCAGGAACTGCCCCACTTACTCCTGTGGATCAGATTTCATGAACAGAGACCCCTCACTTTTGGCATTCCAGCACTGCACGTTATGGCCAATACTTGCTCACAAGTTTAATGCAAAGCAGGTTTGCAGCGCTGGGCACGGGCAGCAGGAGCAGGGCAGCCCTGCCTGGATCCTGCGGGAATGCTCAGCTACACCAGCAGGGAAGCCTGGAGACTGAAATAAAATTACAGAAATTCCTCTTAAAGAAGAGATTTCCCCCTAGAGCGATCCATTTTATGCTTTCCCTGAAAGCTGTTCCACCTTCTGTGGCTGGTGCTGCCGAGAACTGCCGATGTCAGCCCATCCCACGGTTCACTCCGCGAAGCACAGGCGGGATCGCTGCACGCCGCAAGAAAGGGAGCAACATATTCCAGAGAAAATTAGGAGATGACAGACCACAGCACACTTACATGTGAGCAGCAGTCACCCCGACATGAGTGCTGGAGCAGCAGCAGGCTGCCAGGCTTGGCTTTGTCCCTTATTTGCCACCCTTTTCCTTATGGATTTTTCCAGCGAAATATGGGGCGCCTGGAGACCTCAAATCTGACTTGTTTGGGTGTCATTATGTACTGGAGCCAGCTGTGGCCAGATGTGCATCAGTGCAGAGCTGGGCACAGTGGGTACAGCTTCCCCGGATGGGTTTTCCCTGCTCACATCACCATTCCCAACTGGAACACGCAGGCTCACACAGCAGGCTCTGGAGTGTGACTGTGTTCCGAGAAAACCCAGCAAATGGTCTCTGCAAACACCATCACCCGGGAATTCTTTCCACTTGCATGAAAATATCCCTCAAATAATGGAAAAATGTGTCAAATGAAGCTCTGGGGGAGAAGTGGTTTAATTAAAACAGCCACAGATGCTGGAGGCACAACTCTGAGTTCCACTCTGAGCCTCCAGTTTGGGGCAGACAGACAATGATATTTCAAGGAACTGGCCCCAAAATCAACTGCAGGATGAACCTGGTGCCTGGATGGTGATGTTTGGACAAGCACCATCCAAGAGGAAGTATAATCAGCATCCCAGAGAAGAAGGTTTTGGATTATTACGGCCACAGTTCCCCACACAGCCATGTTTATTGTTACTTGTCTGCCATATCTGTTGCCCACAGCATGGACTGGGGAAATACGGAGGTCAAAACAAAGCCTGACTTGAAATTTCTCATAATTTTATTTATGTATCTATTCTGAGAATGCCATATCTGATTTACCGTGAACCAAAAGCAGAGGCACGAAAGCACTTGGGAGTCACTTCTCCTGAACCAGAATAAACTCAGGGACAGCAAAACAGCCCCACTTGTAGGTGAACACATCAAAGAACACCAAATGTTTTGAACCCAGGGGCAGAAACTGTGAGAGAAGACACAGGAACAAGAACAACGCACAACCCACCAGCATCATTTCATATTCCAGGCACAGAGGATGGGTAGGAGTGAGGAAATCAAGGTTTTCTGTACACTGCCATGGATTTACTGGTAGGAAAAGGGCTGCAAAGCACAAGAGAAGAAATTTCCAAGGAATTTTCAGGGGAGCCTTACCGAGGCAGGTCCTGCCATCCGTGTGCAGGCGGAATCCAGGCCGGCACTCACAGTAGTAGGAGCCCAGGGTGTTCACACACCGGTGCTGGCAGCCCCCATTGTGCACCTGGCACTCATCAACATCTGCAAAAAAACAAGGGAGAAGTGGACAAAAACTCAGGGGAGTGGACAGGAAGGTGTTTGAGCTCAGGAATATTCACCCTCTGTTGCCCGACTCTGGATCTGAGGAATGAATGCAAAGGGAACAAGATTGACCATTTTGTTACATTCAGTCAGTCAAGCTACTTGTGGAATTCCAGGGACAAACCTGCAATCAGTGAACGACAACCACAAAAACCTGATCTTATTTGTCAGTCAGCACAAACCATCCTCATCTGACCACCTGACAATGGTCACCATTCCCACTGACTCCAAGATAACGGATTAATTCATATTCTACACTTCCTTGCTTGTCCAAGGAAATTTTAAGTTTCTGAGGCAGATTTCTTCCTGTGCCATAATCAGAAACATGGAGATGATGCGGACAGAGCTGCACAGTTCCTTAATTCCTGCCATTTGTGGGTGTGCACAGGTGTGCACAAGGTGTGCACCTACACGACCTTTCAGACTGGAAAGGATCAGAGAAGGGGGAACCAGATCTCACCCACACCAACAGCAAAGCACCCAACCAGCCATTTCCTTCCCCATGGAGAGAAAAACTTCAACAAAACTTCAGAAAAACTTTGGGTCTCTTCGTGTTTCTCTTTGCACTTTCTGCACCTCCAGCTCACCCACGCCCCTCCCAGCCAGGACGGCCCCTGGAGCCGAGCTCAGAGTTCCCATCTCCGTCCCATCCACGACTGTTACTAAGAAGATAAAGAAACATTTCCTGAGTGAATCATGGCAGGGCGGGGACCCAGCTGTGTCCTTGCACGCCAGAGGTGCAGGAACGTGCCCAGCCCAGCCCAGCCCCATGCCCCAGCCCAGCTCTGCTGGGCAGGCAAAGGGCACACACACAAAAAAGGAGCAACACAGCCTTGGCTGAGCCAAATTTTACGTTCATCACATTAATTGCCAAGAAAAATCAGCCAGCAGCAAGGGAAGGTCCGGGGTCAGGGATGGAACGGGAAGCGAAGTGGGAAAGGTGACGACTGTTTGAGTCGGTGTTTCTGAGCTCTGCAGTGATGATGCAAAATTAGCCTTTTCTCAGAACAGTTTTCTTAGCAAGGCTTAAAACATTGAAACCTAAAGCTCAGATGTCATAAAAAGTCCTCCTGTCTCAGTGATGCCCAGGGAAGCCCCAGCCTTGTCTTGGGGTGTCCTGCTGCAGTGGCCATGCTGAGCTCCTCCTGCAGAGCTCCCACTGCAGCTGTGGTCTCCCTCAACCCAGCAAAATGTTAATTCCTGTAATGCCAGCCCTTTGCTTTATTCACTGGACTGAGCCTTTTAGGAGGTTTTGCTGTTTTCTTCTCAGTTTTTTTCCAAGACACTTAATACTGAAAGAAGGGAAAATGAATAGATTTTTGAGGCGAAACATAAGCTTTGAGTGATGCTTTCTGAAGAGTGAGCCAAAGCCAAAGTGGCTTTTCAAGGGGAAAAATGTGATGGCATGAGTCTGAGATGCTGGTCAAAGCAACCTAATTCTGATTAAATCATTTTCTTCTGCACACACTTGGGATACTGCAGAGCCCTAGAGCCCCTGAGGCACTCCCTACTCATCTCTGTGGGCAGGATTAGCTATTAATACACAGAACTGGCTCTATTCAGCTCCAGAACAGGAAAACTGGGGTTTGGGAAGGTTTTATGTAGCATAATAAAGTTTTTTGGTCTGAATTTAAATGACTATTCCACTGCTTCCCTTCAATTCTAATCTGAAACCATAGGGAATTTATTGTCCAAGAAACTTAGTGATGTGTTGAGTAAACTTCTTGCTTTCACCCCATTACTCACACTCAGTAATTTTACATCTCCTCTCTCCGTGTCGCCTCTTCCCCTTTTGTACTTTTCACCCTCTAAATCTCCGTGATTCCAGAGGGCTGTCCCCATCCCAGCCCCCTCCTGCCCTGGGAGAGCGGCCAGTCCTTCCTTGTACCGTGGCCGTAGAATCACCCATCACCTTTCCTGCCACCACTCCCACATAACCCACCCCATCCTGGAGCCTCCTTGATATCCTCTGCAGCACCAGGGAGATTTTGGGGCACCCTGCACCATGGTGTGACCAAAACAAAACTGTCCCCAGGGGCAGCAAGGGGGCAGATCCACCAGCCAACCCTGGCAGCGGCAGCATCTCCAGGCGTGCCCGAGGCTCACCAGTGAGGGAGACAGCTGGGAATAGGGAATAGGGAATTGGGAATAGGGAAGCAGCAGGAGCTGCTCCAAGGGCCAGGAGGAGCAGCTCAATGAAGGGTCACATTGCCCCTGGTGCAGGTGCTGGCAGCAGGACCCACAGCCCTACGTGACACTGAGCGAGCTGCGGTTCGTGGCACGGCGGGGTTGTTTTCCTGCTGGAGAGCTGACAAAATCTGGTTGAAATTAATAATACCAAAGGAGAGAAAATGAGAAGCATACAGGCTTCTCTTCAGCTGACTCTGAGCAAGCCAGAGTCGTGCCAGGATGGAGTTTGCCAAGCTCTGCTCTGCATGCACAGGGCAGTGGGTACCGGGCAAAGCCAACTGAGGCAGGAACTCAACACAGCAAGGGCTGGGAAGTGAGGCTTGGATCACTGGGCAGGAAAATCTCTCTGCTGTGTAAAGAAACTGGAGTTCTTCTGCAAGGAAGGCTCATCCCAGCCGAAACAATCCCTGAAACCTCAGACACCTGCATGGACTAACATAGGTAATATAGCAATCAAACATAGGGGAGATGAACACAAAACCAAAAAAAAAAAAAAAGGGGCACAGAGCCAGGAGATGGCTTTGGCTGGCTGCACTCCCTGAACAAACACAGGTCCTTCCAGAAGGAATACTGATTTATCTCCGACAAGAGCTACATGTCAGGGGGAAGAAAGTGGCAACAGCAGCTCTGCAAAGCATTAAATATTTGGTACAGAGGCAGTTTATCTCCTTGCAGGGCTGAGGAGGAGGTGATGGATCCCAGCTGGAAGCACAGGCAGGAGGAACACTTTACTCTGTCTGGCCAAGCAGCAGTGCCAGGCTTTAATCCCTGCAGCAATTAGCCTGGATTACAGAGCAGGGCTGCAGGGAAAAGGTTAATTAAAATCCATCGAGATGAGCATGTGTGGGATTTAGTGACTTTATCTTTCCAGTACCAGTTTGTTGAAGATAATTCAGCAATTTCAAGAAGTAAAAAGACTGGATGGAGAGAGAACCCAATGGTCCCTGCTCCTGGGCAGGGGAGCACGGCCATCCCACACTATGGACACAGATTAGAATGAAAAAACCCTCTGCATTACTTAATTTCCTGAATGTGTCACACAGTCCCAACATGAATAACCTGAGGAACTCAGATGCCCTGTTATTCCACACTCGCTGTGTGCACACAAAACAGACATGGCAAGGTCCAACAGTGCAAGGAGGCCATGAGTGAGGACAAAGCTTCATCCCCTCTCTGCTACCCTGGAAGTTTTTTCCTCCTCTAGGTTGAGAAACGACGGCTGGGAAGGTGAGTGACTCACTGAAGGGAAGGAGAAGGTCATTTGGGGCAGTCAGAGCTCCTCCACATCCTCAGATTTAATCTCATCCTAAACCAGGCATTCGAGAAAGCCCTGAAAGTACTTAATGAGCTGCAGGGAGTTATTGAGGCCAGTATTCCTTCCACTGCAGGTGGGAGGTGCCCAGAGCTTTCCCCACCACCTGTGCCATCCTCAGCAGCAGATTCCAAAGGCACCTCAGGAATGGATGCATCAGCTTCAGAACAATCTGATGGAGTGAAAACACTGCTTTGCCTCAGTCCCTGGCTTTGTCCTCAGCTCACCTTTTCCTGCCCTGGAGCACCAGGGCTGGGAGAGTCGCCCAGCTCCCACTTGGGCTCCCCTGTCTGCCTCAGGATTGGGGCTGTAATTAGGAATTACTCAGTGTGGAGCAGAGGTGCACGCAGCAACAAGCACCTGGACTTGCTCTGGACTTGCTGCTGCTCTCACTCTCTCCAAACCTCTTTCATCACAGTTTTACCCCATTCCCCTGTGCAGGCTGTCAGTCTGAGTGAAAGACACCCCTGTACCATGCTGTGGAAGCCAATGAATTCCCAGACACGGACCTGGGAATGGAACCCCCGGGCGGGAATGCAGGTCGCCGTTGAAGCAGCTAATGGAAAATGATCAAACAACAGCTCTGCTGGTTTCTGGCTGCTTCAGAGGTTCACTAAGAGGGTATCACAGCACCAGGTCCACATCACTGTGATGATGGATTGAAAGTCCCCAGCAGAGCACAAAGCTCCTCCTGTAAGGGCAGCTGTGTCAGGACACAACACTCAGCGCTGCCATCAGCCATTGCCCCGACACCAGGACCCAGCAGAGCCCTGTCTGTACACAGGGGGCACATCAAGGCACTCAGACCTCAGTGAAAGCCCCACTGTTGCTGCACAGAGCCCCTCCTCACCCTCCTGTCACACACGAAGCCGCCGGTGACGCGCGCACAGCAGAGCCTTGTGCCGTGGCAGCTGCTGCTGAGGGGACTCGGCTGTGGGGACTGCACAGGAACCAGAACACAAAAATCACACCAAGACAACATCTGTGACCCTAAAGGCACACCAAGACAACATCTGGGACTCTAAAGGCACACCAAGACAACTCCTCTTACCTGTCAAAAAGAAGCTTGGGGGAAAAATTAACCAAATTAATTAAACCTTCAGCGATACAAGTTCAGGATGAGTCATGAGATGGATGAAGGTGAGAAAACCCCTCAGCTGTGCAGCCTCAGAGCTGCTTCACACCAAGGATAAAGCCCAGCATGCACAAAGCTACCTGTCCATGGAGCTGAGAGGAGCAGGATCAGGATCTGATGAATTCTGAGTTAGGGAAGGGAAGGTTGGATCCAGCACAAAGCTGGATCTCGGGAGCTTGTCTTGGAGAGCTCCTTTGAGCCAACACAGTTGGATGGAGACAGCAAACACAATCTGAGTTTGAGACAAACATCTGATCTATAAATAACAAAGCAGCGACTCGCCCCTTCCTGAAGGTCTGGCACATCTCACAACTATTCTGATATCACTTTTTTAACCGACTGCTTGGGGCATTTATTTATTAGCATTATCTCAGGGTGAGATAATGCATTCCTTGATGTCTACATTACGCCCAAGCATCCCAAGTCTTTAATGACCTTCACATATTCACTATTATTTCCTAAATCTCTAGAAGCTTTTCCTGCCGTGGAGGCAGCCAAGCACACACAAAGAAGGCAGGAGGGTGCAGAACTCACACCTGGCTCCACGTCCCCATCTCCCACTCCACAAAAGCCACGTGCAATGGGAGCACCGAGGGCTCCATCCCCTCCACCTGCTCCATGGGAAGTCTGGCCAGGCTCTTCCCACGCTGCAGCAGGCTGGGAATTGGCTTCCAAAGGACACTGAGGCTGAATGTTCCAGTGCAGTGATCCCTGACACGGCTCCTCTGCCCTCATCCCCCAGCCGTGCCCAGCTCTCGGCTCCGGCCGCTGCTGCCAGAGGATTCCCCTTGCACAAAACCCAACCCCGAGTGACACCAAGCCCTGTCCTGTGTGAGACTCTGCTGAGAACACTCAACAGCCCCAACAAACCCACAGCCTCACCGAGAGAGAAAAGCACCATTTTTTCATGTTAAAAACGTATCAAATTTCACTTTTTTTACCCTGGACTGGGGCGAAATCCTTTGGAGCTGAGGGAAAAATGAATCTATGCACCCTAGCAAAATGCATGCATTTGGCTTTTTAAGGAATGTGGCACAGGAGCTATCTTTAACCCAGCTGGACAGCAACAGATGTGAAGAAACTCCTGTTTCTCTCCCCCTCTGGCAAGAACTGATTTTCCAGAGTAAGAAATGCACTTAATAGAATAACAATAATAACAATAACAACATCAATAATAATAACAATAACAATAATGTAAAAATAAACATAATAACAGAAAGCACAGGCACATATACAGTATATATAGCCAGGTCTCCAGTCTGTCACTTGGGTGGCCGCCAGCCTGGGACCTCCACCCTGCAGCTGGGAGATCTGGGGACAAACCCCTCGAGGCAGAGCCCTGTAGGGAGTCCCAGGCACAGAATGTGACAAGAGCCCGGTTCTGAAGGGACCTTCCCAGGCCACCTGGTCCCCCACGTACCTGGCCGCAGGTCGGAGTACCCCGCTCGCCCCAGGTAACAGGGGTAGCAGCTCCTCCACAGGTAGCGGTAGTGCTCGCCGGAGGAGCCCGGGATGCCGCCCAGGCAGCCCAGGCACCACAGCAGCGCCCAGGGCCGGCCCATCACCGCGGCACGGAGCGGGACAGAGCGGGGATGGAGCGGGGATGGAGCGGGGATGGAGCGGGGATGGAGCGGGGATGGAGCAGCACGGAGCGGGGACGGAGCGGGGATGGAGCGAGGATGGAATGGGGACGGAGCGGGGACAGAGCAGCACGGAGCGGGGATGGAGCAGGGACAGAGCGGGGACGGAGCGGGGACAGAGCAGCACGGAGCGGGACAGAGCAGGGACAGAGCAGGGACAGAGCTGGGACAGAGCGGGGACGGAGCAGAACGGAGCAGGGATGAAGTGGGGATGGAGCGGGGACGGAGCGGGGACGGAGCTCAGAC
>VWZU01012780.1:304372-314844 GCA_013397095.1 Sterrhoptilus dennistouni
AAAAAAAAAAAAAAAAAACCACCAAAAAAAAAAACCAATACCAGCTGCTGAAACAGCACCCAACACCAAATCTGGGCTGGGCTGTTCTTAAAATAACGACAAGAAGTAAACCTTAATCACCAAATTTAAGCTGAAACGAGGAACAGCCACCGTGGCTGCTCCAAAGAAAACCATAATGCTCGTTCCCGTTTCCTGCAAGACGGAGAATTTTATTTTACCTTTTTTCATTAAATAAGAAGCAGGAATAACTTATTGGATTTTCCAGAGGCAAGCTCAAAAGCCTCATTTAACTTTCTGGAATGTTTTGAAACAATGTGCTCACAAGGGCTGAGCTGGGGGGGGGGAAGCAGGCCCTGCTACTTTGAGACATTTTCACAGTATTATTTGGCCATAGTAAAATTCCAAATTAAAACTTGTGGTTTAGGCTGCAATGAATAGCATTCCACAAAAAAAAAAAAATTTTGAAACAAGCTGAATCCAGGAAGAAAATAGGGATTTCATGCTATTGCAGCAGCAATTTCCAAAGGAAGGTGGACTCCAGTCACGAGTCCCCTTTGCTGATTGTTCCAAGAGCAGCTTCCTCACATTTCAAGGGACCACTTCAACTCATCTTAATGTTTACACAAGGCAACAGCCCACATGCTTCTCATTTATGTTTCGATTTTAACAAAAATAACAGACAAATTTTTGAGTCAGTTACTTTGTGGAGGGAGAAAAAAAAAAATGACCTCTCTGAAGGATGCTGTGAATGTTTGGAAACGGTTTGGAGAAGTCCAGCCTGATGTGCTGCACACACACCTTGCTCAGGCTGCCTGGTGGAGCCACCAGAGGCCCCAGGGAGATGCTCAGCACTGAGGAACCAAAGAGATGGGCAGAGGAGGGACAGGAGAAAGGGAAATGTCAGAGGGGTCACTGAGAACCACCAGAAATTCCAGCTGCACTCCCCATGTCCCACAGTGAAGCCCCTGCCCTGTTGTGCTGCCTTCCACCAGCCCTCACTGTGCACAGACACACTGTCACCCTGCCAGGAGCCCCTTTAAATCTATTAAATACTTTACCCACTCCAAAATACCCCGTGGCAAGGCATGGATTGTCCTTCCCAACCCAGAGCAGGGAGTGCTGCCTCCAACACAAGGCACTGCCATGGGGAGCAGACACTGCTGCTGTAAACATCTCTGGAGGTGCTGACAAGCAGAAATGTTGCCACAGAACTGTGGAAAATGGGTCAGGCCAGCTTCTTGTGTTCAGAAATGTTACCAAGACTTGTGAACCTTAAATTATCCTTGCCTGGAATGCAGATGGGTCAAAGTGAGCAGCTCTTTAAGGGACTCCCTGACTCCTCAGGCAGCCACCAAAGAGACCTTTCCTGGGAATTCCTCCTGCAGCTCCCAAAAAACAGCCCTCACTCCTCAGCCCACAGAACAAGTGTGACTTCTGTGACAAACCTGCTCAATCCAGTCTCCTTGGACTGTGACAAAAACCTAACCCTGGTCAGAGGCTCGGGCTCCTGCAGACGGTTCAGAGGTACAGCACAGGCATCAAAAGGGCTTGAACACAAAGTGAGCCCTGCTTATGTAATAAGTTATGCTTGGCCAGGTCGGAGCCAGCTCCAGCTTCCTTGTCACCTAATTTACTTCAGCTGATTAAGTACCAAGAGTTGTTTGGAGTATGGCAACACATGAGGATCTGCAGCAGGTCATTACTGCTGCCTGGGGAATGAGCCAGGGGAGCATCAACATCCTTCAACGGGACAGAGATGGGCTGAACCTCTCAGACTCTCACAGAATTTCATTCAGATTCAGCCTTAAAAATCTTGTAAGGACCCAAACAAATCAGAGCTGGCGATGTGGTGCTTCACAGCTCAGCAGCATCATAAGCCCCAGAGTTAATTCATCCCTGCACAGACACAGTCAACCTGCCCAGGTAAACAGGAGTGCTGGAATCTTCATCTTAAACCAACCCAAAGCCTAAACCATCTTTCTTCTGACATTAAAAAAAAACGGACTCCAGATAAAAGGAAATGACCAGATGGAGACTGGGAAAGCAGAAACATGCAGGAGATGGAACGTGGAAGAGGCAAGGAAAGGAAGAAGCTGAAGGATGAGGTCTGTGATTTGGGGCCAGCACGCTCAAATATATTCCAGACAGGTTTTTGAACTTCTCTACGTGTAATGTTAGCTGGGAACTAAACTGAGATTCCCATGAGCTGAATCAGGTTTATTATGCACAATCCAGCTAAAATGTGAATTTTCATTTACTTTTGGAGCTAATGCCCTCATCCTATGAAGGCCACGAAAAATACAAATATACTTCTCTGTGTCAAGTGGTGCTTAGAGGGATAAAATAAACAAGAGCTTGTGAGAATTGTGGTTTAGGGGTTGGTTTATGATGTTTTCTAAGAGCTCTTCACTGCACTGCTCCAACACGCCTGCAGCTGGGGCAGAGCCCGGGGCACATCAACACCTGAGCTACCCTAGAACCTGCCATGCCTCAAAAACCATTGTAACACAGCAAAGCTGGTTGTTTCCTGTAAAAAACCCAACACAGGACATCCCCAAACCACTCTGCAGATGGCTTTTCCACTGGAGATCAGATTAGAAATACAGGCCATGCCCATGGCTCCTCCTGGCACTGATTCCAGGAGCAACTGGGCATCCCTTTGGATGCAGAGATAAGGGGTGCCAAGCCCCAGCCCTGCCTTGTCCTCCCCCAGCTGTTTTGCTTCCCTCACTGCTGCTCATCAGGAAAACAGCAGAGGAAAAAAAAAAAAAAAAAAAAGGTATGAAATGTTTTGTTTGGGGCAGAGACCAAATATTTAAGGGTTTCTCCCAAACTTGTTGCATTTGTGATTCTTCTGAGAGTGTTCCCTTCTTCTCTGGGGAGTGAGCCAGCATCTGATCAGCTGTGCGCTATTGATATTGGTAAAAGAGAATTATTAGCACATGAACTGCCTTTCTCTGCCACTCTGGATCACTAATTCCAAGCTGGTAAATAAAGGTGGGAGCTGGTGCCACCTCAGGGAGGTTCTCATACCAATCCCCAATGGCACAGCACTGACTGGCTCCTCTCCTGGTGGCTGGAGCAAAGCAGCCCAGCTCTGGGTAAATCCCTGCCAGCTGTAATCCCTCTGCCTCAGAAGGGAACACAGACTGGAGGGGCAAAGGCTGCTGCTGCCAGGCTGTTCCAGGGCAGGAATCACCCCAAAACAAGGTGCCAGGTGAGGGATGACCAGCAGTGCACACCCACATGGACATGGACCCCAGTCCTGAGTGGGGTGGGGACCAGCTGGGGGGTCCTGTGGCTCACAAGGGGTCACATCCCAGCACCCCTGACAAGCCTGCTGAGCTCCCACAGCCACACACAGCCAGAGCTTTTGGCTTCTCTTTGCAGGGCTCAGAGTCACCCTCCATTTGATGTCCCAGACTTCAGTCAACCAAGCATGAAAGGAACTCCTGGGTTTGCCCTGTGATCCTGCAGTGGTTCCCCACCCACTGCCTGTGTTTCTGCTGGGGGTGAATCAACACAATTTAGGCAATTCTGGGCAGGAAAAGCAGCACACTGAGGTACAATATCCTTCTCCTTCTGACCAGAGGTCAAGTTGGGAAGCTTTTGAATGGCTGAAATGAAGACTTTTCCTTCAAAACCTCTCCTACCTTAGCAGCACACTCTGGTCCATGGTATTGTCCTGCCTCTGCACACAAAGCTTATGCTATTGCAGAACAGTTTGTTTAGCAGACACTTCAGAGAGAACTCTGAAAGTCCCAGCTTGATGTCACTCCGAGCCAGGAATCAAATCCCAAGGATGAAGCCTTTTAACTGCTGATCTCTGAACCCACAGCTCCTCTTCTTGGGCCACCCTCAGGAGAGGTGCGAGCTCCAAACCCTCCCAGCCAACACAGATATCCAAATATCTGACCCTGTGGTTTGGAGTTCAGGCAGCTTTATTCAGGCTCCATCAGGACTCTGACCAACACAAGCTGAATATTTTTGCAAACTGTAAACATTAATCAGTGCCTAAAACTCTCCCCGTCTGCACAAACACAGATCCAACCCTGTCAACTCCTGAAAACATGCAAGAGCATGTGGGGAGTCTGGAAAGAGCTTCTTATCTGATGTAAAAAAGAGAAATTAATGTAAAAAGTGGTGAGGACAGCAGGGTCCCCCTGCTGACACAGTAATGGGGTTGTTTGAGAAATGCAGCCATGGGGGAATCACCCAACACCCACTTTGCTGGGGTGAAAAGATTTATACTTGAGCAAAGCAGGAGCGAGGCAGCCCCAGTGCAAACTCTTCTCTCACTTAATTTAAGGCTTAATCTTCCCTAAATGTCCTGTTTTGGCATGATGAGACCTGCAGACAGGGCAAATCCACACAGGATGGATGAGGGGCTCCAGGAGGATGAGAGCACTCAGGGCACCCACTGCCCCCTGACACAGAGTCAGAGGCAATGAGGGAGCAAAGAGCTACAAATTATTCCAAGAATATGGGCAAAGGGATTCACACTGTCCCCTCTAAAAGTATAAGAAATAAAGACAAAAAAAATGGAAAAGAAAAAAAAAATTAAAGGATTGCTTGTTTCCACCAAAATCCTGAACCTCTTAATCATCAGAGAAGCTAATCCTCATCAGGGGAATTCTGGGGAAACTGGAAATATTTTCGCTTGGCTAAGATAAGGGCAGAGCTGTTTATTTCACACATCTCTACAGTGATACAGAGCCAGGAAATACTTTTCAGTTATTTTCAACAAAACAAGACAAATGTACCAAATTGGCAAGAAAGTGACATTTTTCTGTGGAATTCTTTAATGTCCGAACCGATATCCACAGAAACAGCTCTTTCCCCGTTCGTCAGCAATCTTTGTTAATTATTTGAATACTTCTGGCCTTCTTGCTAAGCAAACCAGTGCTGAAAATATGCAAGAACTCTGCCACAAAGCCACGACCATCCAAAGCAACCCTCAGTTTGCCCTGGGTGGGTGTTCCATTGTCTCTCCAGGGAATCTGAAGGTTTGGGGCTCTGCTCTGCAGGAGCCTGGGGAAGGTGCTTTTCTTGACCTGCCCATGGATCCTGGAGCTGTGACACGATCCAAAAGAGCTGTAATCTTGTTCTTGGCTCTGATGAGCAATGAGCTTTTTGCATTTCTCTGCCTCTGAGCTGAACCAGCAGCGCTCTCACAGATGGAGGCACCAGGAAGGTCCCACCCGGAGCATGGCAGGGCACATTCCAGCTGTGGGAGCCCAAAGGACCACCTGGAGCACATTTGGTTCCTCTCCTGGTGGCTTGAGCCTGTTTGAGGGGATGTATGGATCCAGATGAAGCCCAGCATACCTGAATTATTATTATTATTATTGTTATGTTTAACTGCAGCTTTCATATAAAATTCCCTTTAACCTTTCAAACACTGGGCTCCCACTGAGGATTTGCATTTACAGACCAACACTGGGGCTTCCACTCCATTTCAGGAGCAGGTTTAAGGCAGAACAGGGAACAGCAACACAGGCTGGGAAGGTGAAATCTCATCTCTTTTGAAACAATAAAACACAAGGCATGGCCACGATTCCCACCTTGATCACCACAGCCACTGGCCCTGCCTGTGCTTGAGATGCTGCACAAAACCAAACCCAACTGCTTTTGCTGCAGCGCTTTTTCCCATTTTGAGCTTTCAGTGCCAGTAAGAAAAAGCAACATTAACAGGTACAAAAAGTTCCTTCTTCTTCCTTGCCCAAACACTCCAGATGTCACCCAAAAGATTCCTGTCCTGGAGGGACTCACAGGGATAAGGACACACCTGTTATCCCAAATCTCTTTCTCACTCTCTAACAACCTTCTTGTTCATGAAAATAAGATAAAACTTCCCTGCATTATAGACCCGTTGTTTTAGAAGTTTTCCTTTCCTGTCTTAGAATGATTATCCCTTTCTACTAAAATTCCTTCAAATAAACACACACAAGTACCCTGGATAGCATTAATTCACAAAAATCTGAACTAAAAGACTGAAAAATATAAAATAGACACCTTGTACACATATTCTATTAATTTTTGTAACTCAAGTTGAGAATTACCCCACGGAAACCAGAGATCTCCCTACCCCTGAGCAGGGTATGAGCCAGACCTCGAAGGCACAGAGAGCACTTTTCTCAAATTACCTTTTATTAGAGCGAGTGACTAATCACCAGGTGAGAAGGGAGGAATCACCACCTCCTTGTTACTGGATCCCTCCCTCCCTCCCCTCCTCAGCAGCTCCCACGGATTCCACTGGGGAGCTGAAGGAGCTAAAACCTTCTGGGGCTTCTCCCCCAGAGCATCCTCCATCCTCCCCAAAATCCCCCTGGAAGCCAAGAACCAGCCCTGAAGATGCTCTCCACCCCTGCATCACTGCTAGGCCACTCCATTATTTTTGGATACAGATCAAAATCACCTCAAGATTAGGAAATTCCAAGTTTCAGCTGGAAGTGTGGAATATATGGGGCGATTTCAAAAAGATTTATCAGTTGCTGGCAAATCTTTGACATTTGGCACCGAGCAAGGCACTTCAAAAATGTATCTGCGCTTAAGAAGTTGCATTTTTTTTTTTCTTCCCCTGTAAAACAGCATTTCCTTCTTACAAGAGAGCAGAAAAATGGAGACAAATAGGGTTTGAAGGCATTTGGGCTGGATGGAAGAAGAATGGGCTGCAGCTGTGCCAGGAACGCGCTTCAGCCACGCCATGCTCCGGGTTTCCTTCTGCTACTGCAGATAAATCTTGGTTTTTCCCTTGCTCACCCAGAGCCAGCCCCATTCCCATCACTCCCAGATCTCTGCTGCTTCCAGGGCCAGCTGCAGAGGGAATCTTTTGACGATCCATGGGGATGGGAATGGTGGCAGGAAGACCCTTGCAAGGCCATCCCTGGAAGTGACACTTTTAAATTCAGCACAAACCGGGGCCCAGATCAGCCCTGCCATGGCAGCAATGAAAGGTGGCTGCAGGCAGCGCACAAACCTGTCAAGTCATGAAGAATTAAATGTATTTCCAGCCAAGAACAGAGCTGGAGAAGGACAGCCATCAAAACAAGGCTGATGTGATCAAAGAGCCCCAGCGTTTAATTCCCTCAGTCTCTTCTAATTCGGTCCTGTCTGGGCTCGGAGCTCCCTGGCTGCTCGGAAACACCAGACCGTGCAAGTTTTGTTTTACTTTTCAGAAATCCTAAGACCTGCTAGAGCTTAACGAAATCCCCAAGGGTTTATATTTGTTTAATCCCCTCCCCGCAGCAACCTGCCGACACTCGGAGACAGAGGCTCATTCCAATGGCTCCGGGCAGGGCAGGGTCCAGGCAGGGAGCTGGAGGAGGCCAGCCCAGCACTCCGGGCAGTTTGCACTCTGCAGGAGTGCAAAGTATGGATTGCAAAGATCTAAGTATGGATTCCGTAAATCCATAAATTCTAATTACGTTTTCACGCAGAGAAAGTGCCTCAATGCAGGGTCTGTTTGAGGGGAGGTGTGGAGACAGAGGAAGCCCAGCATACCTGAAGTATTATTACTATTATTATTATTATTATTATTATTACTGTGTTTAACTGCAGCTTTCATATGAAATTCCCTTTAATCTTTCAAACAGACCCAGTCTCAGCAGGTTCCCTGTAAGTTTCTCCAGCAGATACAGCCAGAGCCGGAATGATCCTTGCCTCCACATTTTGTCAAAATAAGCTTTGTGGT
Organism: Sterrhoptilus dennistouni; assembly: GCA_013397095.1. Classification (NCBI taxonomy): domain Eukaryota; kingdom Metazoa; phylum Chordata; class Aves; order Passeriformes; family Zosteropidae; genus Sterrhoptilus; species Sterrhoptilus dennistouni. The sequence continues at coordinate 312,066 of VWZU01012780.1, forward strand.
TGGGCTCTGCAAACACTCCTGCAGCTCCCTAGAGCTTGTATTTATCAAAGCATTATGGAACTTCCTTCCTCCATGACAGAAACACACGATCCATAAATAAAACAAGGAGTGTTCCTCATCCCTCAGGTCACCATGGGCTTAGCATCACCCCTGGCTGAGAATGAGGATTTTCCTGTCATGACTTTAGGGCTCTTAGACCATCCTGAGTTCTGCGAGCTTTGGACAGACTCTGCAGTTCAAATCCAACCTGAGGGACTGATCCTGGCTTGGACTGGACGTGGCACAGATGACTCAGGTGCAGCTGCTGTGTCCAGATCACTCCTCTCCTTCACATCACCCAGAAATGTAACTTTTCAGGTGATTTTTCAAAACAAAACAAGCCAGTATTCAAGAATGCTACAGAGCCACCTCAATCCTCAGCAGTGAGGGGTTGGTTTATCTTGTGCTCACGGGTTTATCGTGGTGAGACACCAAAGGACTCGTGCAAAAACTGGAGCAGGCACAGAGCATTGTTCACTCCTCCTGGAGATTCCCACAGACCCTTGAAACCAAGTATGGGTCGCCTCAAATCACCCCACAGGCTCCACCAATACTTGATTTCCAAGGTCACACACCGTGGACGTCGAGGAGCTCCTGGAAAGCTTCTTAGTTTTATTCAAAGTGCCATGTGAACGTAAATAAATTCAATATGAAACTTCCTCCACGATTTCTGTCAAAACTGTTTTGAATAATCTGCTTGTCAAATACCTACATTTGCTTTTTGTTTTCAGGGAAGAGTTAGGAAAGAGAACGTTGCTCTGAACTTTCACCCACATAGCACATTTTTTCCCAAATAATCCGTGCTCATTTAAAAAAGGAAAAATTCTTCTTTGGGGAAGAATCCCATCCTGCTCCTGCAGCCTCGCACCTGTGCAAGATTTGTTTCAAATATATTCTGAGCACAAATCCCTCCCAAGGAAAGGACTGACAACATCATTCCCTCCCTGGGGCACAGCACTGTCCTGTGGTCCTGCATCCTCCTGCAGGAACACCTGCACCAACATCCTGTTCCTGTGAGCAGACAGGCCCTGTTTGGGAGGATTTACAGGTAAGCCTGGCTTAATCTGGAGGGTTCAGTGTTGAAACCCTGGAAACTTAGATTTTAAGGATTTAGGCTGTAGTAATATATGTAGGGCAATATGGAGGATTTGGGGCGTTGTCTAAGTCCTTTTTCACCTTCTTTTCCATGGTTTTGGGTGGTTTTTCGTATTAGGTAAAAGAGTCTGCATTGCAGACCTTGGGTTAAAAGTATAAATAATATAGGTGTCATCTTGTTATTGGGTGATTAGTGATTAAAAAGACCTTGGAAAGAGTTAGAGACATCCATACACCATTTTCTACCTTGTTAGTTAGAGCTCACAACACATGAGAGTGTAATATAGATAAGAATGAATAAACTCTGAGTCCAAACACAAAACTGTGACTCCTGTGTTTTAATCCCGGCTCTAACATGAAGAAAAGAAGATAAGAAACAAATAGTTCAGAGCTTCAGGATCCTGGCTAGACGTGGTACCCACCCTGCAGCAACCTGACTGCTCAGCCCCGGCATTCAGCAGCTCCCCCTACGTGACTCCTGCAAGGAAAAGGTTTGAAATAAAGTCCTGGTAACCCCGGGAATTCCTGTTCTTTATGAGAATTCCCAAGTCGTTTAAAGGAAAACAGAATCCGAGCACATCTGGTGTTTTATTTATGGAGGTTGCACACTCCCACATGAAAGCAGCCGTCCACTTTTAACCTGGTAACAAACCCCCACCTCTCCCTGTGCCTTCGGGCTAAGACCATTAATATTCATGGCTATTGTCGGGTGGTTTTACAGCCCCGCTAAAAGAGGCCTGAAGGAAGCTGAGATGCCAGAGGCCCCAGTTTGGCTTTCCCTTGAACAACTTCCCACCTTTCCCAGAAAGTGACAGCCAGCTCCACAGCACACACCTCAGCCCAGCTCCGGGACTCAGGGCAGGGAATTTGGGAGGGAAAAGGAATGTCTGTGCATTTTCCAGGTGACCCCAGAAGGTGAGAGCTCCAGAGTACACAAAGCATCTCAACCATCCACATGCTCACGATTCCCTGGGAAAGAGGAGCAGGGTCGATTTGGGGCATTGTCTAAGTCCTTGGTCCAAATTTTGATGCCAATGGTCCAACCCATCCCAGCAGGTTCCTCACCTTGGACAGAGCAAAGAGGTTGGATTCATTCCCACTATTCAGGGAAAGCCTGAATATATGTAGGGCAATATGGAGGATTTGGGGCATTGTCTAAGTCCTTCTTTTTCACCTTCTTCTTCATGGTTTTGGGTGTTTTTCCTTATTAGGTAAAAGGGTCTGCATTGCGGACCTTGGGTGGTCAATTATTGGGTTAAAAGTATATAAGGAATATACCCCAAGATCTTCTGGGAGTCCAAAATCAAGTGTTCAAACCCAGGATTATTGTCCCAAAAGGGTCAGGGCTCCTGAACTCACAGCACACACCTGGGAGCCAGCAAAGGCTGGAGGCTGCCCTTCCAAATTCCAGATCAATTTCTTTAAAAGGATGGTCCTGAAGTAAATAAAACATGTGAAAATCTGTTTTTCCAACAGATTCTGCACTTAGATCTGCAGTGTTGCCTACATACACATACAGGTAACTCTTATTTGCAATGCTTTTTAGGGTTATTTTTAATTTCAATAATCTTTTAAAAAGCTTTTTTCCCTGGTGGTTTGGTTGGATGGTTTGGGGGCTTTTTTTTTTTTTTTTTTTTTTGAGGGG
>VWZU01012780.1:314865-338214 GCA_013397095.1 Sterrhoptilus dennistouni
TTTTTTTTGTGAAGGAGGGGGAGAGGTTGTTTGTTTGTTTGTTTGTTTGTGGGTTTGGGGGGGCTTTTTTGGTTGGTTTTGGTTGGGGTTTTTCTGGCTAGTTGGTTGGGTTTTTGTTGGATTTTTTTGGAGGGAAGTAACTTTTCACAAGACAAAAAAGTGAACAAAAGTTTCTGCATTTTGTTTGACCAAAAAAAGAAAAAAAAAAGAAAAAAAGAAAATAAAATTACTAGAGTTTATACAGACTAAAAGTGGTTAAAACTGGGGTAAAACGGCTTTTCTCTCATTCCAAAGGGACAACTGTGCAGCTCTTGGATGGGAGACAGGCACTGCAAAGAGCAGCTCCAGGGACAGATCCCGAGCAGAGCCGAGCCCAGCAGAGATGCTCTACCCCCTCCCTCTGGCCGAGAGGACACCTCACAGACTCCGGCTGCTCCAGAGAGAAGCTTTGGGTAATTATTCCCTAAAAACGAGGCTGCTGTGGAACATCTTCCTGAAACCAGCTGTACTGGGAGAAAGGCTGTGACATCCTGGGGATTTGAGCCCTTAGAAACCCATCAATATTCCCCCAGGAACAAACTCTCCAGATATCCTAAAGGATATCAGACAATTTGCTTTCTCCAGCACTAAAATGCAAGGAGTTAAGCACAGGACTGGCTGTGGGTCCTGCAGGCACTTCTTCCTGGCTGAATTTGGGATGAAAGAGGAGCCTGTCCGTTGTTTCTCTGAAATTGTGCCAGGGGGATGAGCCAGAGCTGGGCTGCACAATCCCCCCAGTGTTGGGGCTCTGCTGAAGTTTGCCAGCACACAGGGATTACACACAAAATCCAGCCTCGGTGGGGTTTTTGTTTCTTTGTTGTCTTCCTTCTTCCTTTTTGAGTTGTTTCCCCTCTCTCCAGCCCAGCACCCTCTGGGATTTGGCACTGGGGTATTTCAATCCCTGTCTCCCATGGTACCTCCAGGAGATCCACCGGCAGGGGTGGCAAAGACAAGTTGGAAGACATAAAGGTGTAACCAGACTCATGAAAAAGAGAAACCATAAGGGTATATTTTAGATTTTTCCCATATCTCCAGAATTCCTACCCAGATTCTCCTCCTTATTAATCTAATACTCTGTTAACCCAATGCCTTTCTATGGATTATATCAAATGCTGAGGCCAGCCCAGCCTGGCTCCTCCTGACCTGCAATAACAGAGACATCATAAAACAGCTGTGACAGACAGCACCTCCAGGAAATCTCTTTTCTTGGGGGAATAAAAGGAGGCTGTGCCTGCTGGGAGCTGGATGGTTTGCAGGGAGCAGATTATCACTCACAGCTCTGCAGCTTCCTGCAGTGCTCAGATAACACTGACTCCGTGCCATGGGCACTGCTTCCCACAGGCTTTCTCCTTCTCCCCGTATTTCTTCCTTAATTTCCCATCCAAACTGATGTCATCTGTAATCTTTGGGGAGTTTTTTCAAACGCTGCTGATGTATCTGGTGCTTTCTAGTTTGTTTTGTTTGTCGTGGTCTTGAACCTGACAGGAGGGTACAGCCAGGTGGAGGTCGGGGTCTGCTCCTGAAGAACCAGGGAGAGGACAAGAGGAAAAAGCCTCAAGCTGTGCCAGGGGAGGCTCAGGTTGGATATCAGGAGCAATTTCTGCATAGAAAGGGTGGTCAGGCTTTGGAAGTGGCTGCCCGGGAGATTTGGATTCTCCATCCCTGGAGGTGTCCAAGGAAAGCCTGGAGGTGGCACTTGGTGCTCTGGGCTGGGGACAAGGTGGGGATTTGGCACGGGTTGGACTCGATGGTGTTGAAGGTCTTTTCCAAAATGAATCATCCTGTGATTCTGTGACATTTTCCTCATACATGACCAGGGCTGTGCCTGCTGTGGCAGGAAAGGCAGCGTGAGGCACTTCTGGGATATTGCTAAGCTGTGTAGATGCAGGGAAACACAACACCACACGTGGAGAGATCCCACATGCACAAGCACACTCACATACGTGCCCTGTCTGGGTTTTGGGGAGTCCCAGGAGAGATGGAGAAGGGACCACAGGCTCGCTTTATCACAGTGGCATCATTCCCACACATACCAGCTGTGCATGAGCAATCTGACACCCCCTCTTTAGTGCAAGCCAGCCTCCCCAGAGTGATTGCATTATCAATCTTGGCTCCCTCTAAACTCCTCACAAATATAAATATTTCAGATGGCCAAATAAGGTTTAATCAATACCACAGTCAGGGCTTTCAATCCTCGTGAAGTTAGAAGTTGCATAAGCAAGTTGTCTGTAAATTTTGCAGGTCTTTTGGAACTCGACTGCTTGACACAGAGGTTAAGGTGTGAAAAGCTGTGAAGGGTTTTATCTGCTCTTTAAGGTATTTATTTTTTAAAGAAGAGGAAAACCGAGCTCAAATATTTCATTGGTTCAGTTCTGGTAAACACATTTCTGCTCATCGCTTTTCCAGCTGCCTTCCACCAAGGCAAGGTAATCACACTTCCAGGGAAACTGCCACTGGGGAGCCTTCCTGACCTAAAGGAGACATCTGTGACCTCTTCATCTGCCTCCATCCCAATGGAATGTGTGTGCCAGGTCAGCACAAGGTGCTGCTTTAGGCTGTGCAGTTGTCCTGGGGGAACATCCACAAGAGAGACCAGACATGGACCCAAGAGCATTCCCATATCTGTGCCAGGTGTCTTCCACACAGCTTCTGTTAATGGGCGAGGCAAAGGTGTCCATCAAATGTCCCCTCTCCACTCAGATCACACATTTTTTCCTATGGATGTCACATCATTTGTTGTTTCCTCAGCTCCTTGACCAATAAGAGCCTCAGGCAGAATCACCAGAGACCTCCTCCTCCTCCTCTTGCCCACTCCTCCATCCTGCTACCGCTTTCTACCTGCTGCCATGCTTGAATTATTGAGAATTTGGAAAAATTTCTGCTTGGTCCTCCCAAGGTTCCTCAGGAGCTGGAGAGGTGGTACAGGTCATGACATCCAGATGAACTGTTCCTTTCCCCAGGTCACCCTCAGACTCCCAGACCTGCTCCCGTGGAGCCAGAGGCAGCAGCCTGGCTTGGCTTAGCTGGGGTAACCTGAGACACTCCACTTCTACCATAAAACCCTATGGACTATAAATATCTCCCCATAGTGGAGAGAATTCTTTTTTGACACATTATATAATGGATGCAATAAAAAAATATACTGTGCCTGGCAGCCTTTCCGAGGCTTTCCAAGGCTTCCCTTCAGGAGCTCAGCAAAGCACGGCTGGGCTTTGATGGTTTTTTTCCACTGTATGGCCAAAACTGTATTTAATGGGAAAACGGGAAGATGACTCTCCTGGGAAAGAACCTGTATTCATTCCCCTTATAGGGAAGGTGAAGAGACTTCCTTCAAAGTTTCCAATCCTTTGAAGCAACCTCAGCTCTGTGAGATCACAGAGGCTTTGCCAAGGCTGAGCATAGGGAGGTTTGAGTGTCTCCAGCAGGTTTGTCCCATTTTTGGTTGTTTCTCACAGCAAAATCTGTGCCAGGGTGAAGCTCTGTGCTCACCAGGCAACTGGTGACCTTCAGTGGTGTGTCCCCACAGCAGGTGGCTTCTGAATGGACACCAGTGACCAAGACTTGCTGCCAGCCTGGCAGTGAGGAAAGCACAGAGCTTCCTTCTCACCGCTTCTGAATCCAAGGAGATTCATACAGAATTAAGGGGGAAAAATTAGCAAGATCTAATTGGAGAGTCCAGAAGAAATGCTGTAGCACCAGGCTAAGCTGTAAAGGGTTCAGACAGGGACTGAAGGAGTGGATGGCTCTGAGCACCACACGTGCCCCAGGCAGCAGGTCTGAGCTCCAGACACATCCCTGAACTCATTCCCACAGCCAGGGCTCATAACCCTGGCTCATTCCCATTTTTCCAGCTAAACATCAAAAGCCTCTCCCACCTCCTGAGTCCTTCTAGCTCTGATTCCTAACACACGGAGCCTGTCAGCGCCCATCTCTGCAATGGGGGGACCAGGCTTGACAGGACAAAGGATAAATCTGTTACCAGAGTGAGAAATGAGAGCTACAGACATGGCAAGAAGTCAGTGTGACATCCAGATGTTTCACCTATCAGGTTTAAACTCACTCACATGAGTAGGAAGCCCCAGAGGCCCCAGAAGCTCCAGAAGCCACACTGTCTATCCCAAAGGAAATCCTAAACCAATACCTTTCAAAGTGCTGCAGCATCACTGCTCATTCCAGCCAGCTCCCAGATTTTGGCCAGAACAGAGCCAGAAGCTGAAATGCCATAAAGAAGAGGATGACCTCATGCAGAAGGGCTGTCAGGAGGGGTCAGCTCTGCCCCCTCACTGCCTGTGCCCAGTCTTTCGAGGCACTTGGCAGGGTTTGGGGTGTCTGTGACACCCAGGCAATGCCCACCTCTCCCTCGAGGCCGCTCACTCGGCTGCCAGGGCACAACAACAGCCCGTGTCTTACACCGAAAAACTGGCACATCCCTGGGAAAAAAAGAGTCTCCTCCAAGTCTCTTTGTCTCCATATAATTAAGCTCAATACAACAAAGCATCCAAGTGGGGGGAGCATTTTGGAAGGGTCTCAAGAGCCATGGTCTTGAGTGTTTATGGTGCAGGAAGGTCTGTATGAAACTATTGATCACCGATCTCATTATTTATATTTCCCCACAAATATTGCTCCTCACATTCCCCAGATGCATAATGGGTGTCAAGAGTAAGAACCTTGGAAAATAAATGGAAAAAGTTACACTAGCAAATGGCTTGTTTATGCCATAATTGGTATTAGGCAATTAATGGTGGGATGAAACATCACAGTGCTGCTGAAAACAAAAAGCAAAGCTGGGTAAAGAGCATTTAATGAGCATGTTTTATGTCGTCCTCAGCAAGTTTACTGCCAAGCCACAAAAGACATTTATACACACTCCCTTTTGTCTCTAATGAAAGGGTCAGGGCTACTTGCTTCTGGGGAGATTCACGAGTTTAAAAAAAAAACAAAAACACAAATGTAATGTTTTAAACTGGAAATTCACCTCCTCGAAGGAGCAGTTGTTTAAGGTGGGAAAGGTTTCCTGGGCACAACATGGATTCTCACAACCAGGTGCAGATCAAACACTTCCCCACAGAAAGATGGGGCTCAGTGACAGCCAGCCACAGGGACCTATTGTACAGCTCCAATGGCCAGATACGCCAAATATCTGACATTCCAAAATCTCCACTATTAATGAGGTGAGATCCTGAGCAACTGGGGAAAAAGGAGACTGAAATAATGTAATTTTTTGCCAGGAGTCACTCCTCTGCTGTGCAATCCAGGGCAGGTTCCCAGCCCGTGTGGAGGGGGATAATGCCTAAATCATTTAAAACCAGAAAAATTACCTGGTTTGCCGCTTCCCAAAACTCATTTTCTACATCTGTTTCTCCTACGCATTTCAAGCCACCTCCAGTCTCCACTGAGTATTGGGAAAGATCAAACCCAATGCTGCATTTCCAACCACAGAATGTGCCAGGACAGCAGCATGGAAGGGACAGGTACCTCCAAAGACATTCCTTAGAAGAGATCCAGGTCCTTTTTCCTCTCCTTTCCTGCATCTCTGCCACAGGAGCCCATGGAATTCTCCTCACCTTCCTCCTCCTCACCCAGACACAGCCCCAAGGCAAGGCCAGCACGGAGCCAGGTGGGAACAGCCACAGGAAGTGCTCAGGAAAGGGAGTTGCTGCTCTTGTTTTCCTTATAATGAACCTTTCTTTTAGGTTTGAAAAAATAAAAAAGGCCTTTCAGGCCATTTCCAGAAGTGAGTTTGCTAAAGTGTTCTGTCTGGGAGAGGCAGGCAGGAAGGAATGAGCTTCCAAGGGCCTGGAAAATGCTGTATTCACAGGACTCAGCAAGTGCCCTACAGCAAGGTATCAAACACACGGAACCTCAGGCTCCTGCTGGAGAAAAGCCTGGGTAAAGTGTGAACATTTTCCTAATGAATTTATCGCTAACCATGAGCATTCTGTAGTCCTATTTTTTAACCATTTCTTCAGTTTTAAAACACACATTTTTTAGGAGCATATCCTGTTGCACCAGAGACCACAAAGTGAAAAGCCATGTCTTCTTCTCACATAAGTACAAAACCATCTCCAGCATTCCTCCAGTGAAATCCTTGGAGTTTTCTGGGGATTCATTCTGAAAGTTAAATGTAAAATGTAATTTTATGGGCAACTTTATCAAGGCAAATCCTAACTGAGCTCCTGAGAAAAATACAAATCAACACACAATGCCTGATTTTGCCACACTTGACTGGTTTGGGCTGCACAATTCCATGACCTGCCAGCCAAAGAGCAGCCCGACAACATCTGAGGTGGCAGGAAATAGCGGGAATTCAAGCTTCTCCCGATGAAAACAGCAGAGGAAGCGACGGACAATTTGCAGCTGGTATGGAGAGGTATCCTCTAATGACACACATCTGGCATCCATCGCCTCGGCATCTGCGGGGCTGAAACCCAACACCCCTCACACAACACAATGGCATGCCAAGGAAAGGGACAACATCCCCGGGTCCTCTTGAACTGCTCAGAACCCTCCTGCCCCTTCCTCCACTTAACCCAGCAAGGGGAGCCCGGCCCCCGCCGGCCGCGGCCTTTCTTACACCGGGCTCGGTTATTTTGGCCCTTTGATCTCTGACAGTCATTTCAGGACCATGAATCACAGAACTGACTCCCATTATCCGTGATTTGAAACAGCTCCTGGCAAGGAGAGCTGCCTTGGACCTCTGGGAATGGTCTAGCCAGTCTTTAAGCAAGCCACATAAATCTCTGAAGGAAAAGAATCCCTATTTTAACCAGCAAACACGACTTTAATTTTACTTCTTTTTCCATCAGCAGAGCCCATCTGCAGCAGGGTCCCACCTCAAACCAAGGCTCTGCCACCTACAAGACCTCGTGGATATGGCATGATGATTGAAGGCACCTGGGAAAGGCAGATTCCCTTAGTGGGGTTAAAACCACCAAAAATCTTCCAGCTGCTTCCAGCACCAGCCCAGTGCCTGGTGGCCACTCACGTGTGGGAACTGACAGTGGTCACAACATGGATTCTTAGACTTGAGGCCTGTGGGAAAACCAACTACAGAACTCACTCAGTCTGGCCTGGGAAATTATAAGAAGGAACCCGAAACAATCCTTGTAGATACCATCCCCCTGACACCTGGCGTTTTTCCAACTTGTTTACTGGTAAAGATGTTTACAAAAAGGTGGTGCCCTAAAAGACCAATCCTGCTCATTGTACCCAAACACTGTATAAAAATAATCTGTCTTTCAATAAACTTTGCTATAAGCCCTCTGAAGGAATCAGAGTTCTGGGTGTCATTACATGAGCTGTCCTGAATTGTAACAGAGGAGGACAACAAAGCTGGTGAAGGATTTGGAAAATAAGCCATATGAAGAACGACTGAGGGAGCTGGGGTTGTTTATCCTGGAGAAAAGGAGACTCAGAGGTGACCTTATCACTCTCTACAACTTCCTGAAGGATGGCTGTAGTCCACTGGGAGTTGGTCTCTTTCTGCAGACAACAACTGACAGAACGAGAGGACGCAGCCTCAAGCTGCCCGAGGGAAATACAGGTTGGATGTTAGGAAGAAGTTTTTCATGGAAAGAGTGATTAAATACTGGAATAGTCTGCCCAGGGAGGTGGTGGAGTCACCATCCCTGGATGTGTTTAAAAAAAGACTGGATGTGGCACTTGATGCCATGATCTAGTTGAGGTGTTAGGGCTGGGTTGGACTCAATGATCTTGAAGGTCTCTTCCAACCTACACATTCTGTGATTCTGTAACGATACTCATGGGGCTGGACCAGCTGATGGCCCTGTGCAACACAAAACCCCACAGGCATGGCAGTGCCCGAAAAGCTGCAGCGTGCCAGGCTTTCCAGCCAGCATTCCAGGATGAATGGAAAGTCAAACACAAAGGAATGACTTCAGAGAGCAGCTGGGGGCCAGCAGCCCCAGCCCGTGAGCCTGAGCGACGCCTGCCGTGGAGAAGGAGCTCGCTTGGCCTCTTGGCATCCTGTGCTGGTCCTGCTGCTCCAGCCTGGAGTGGAGCCTTTCCAGATCCATGGGTTTATGGGCTTGGAGGGGCGGGAAGACAGGCAGTCAATATCCGTTAACGTGCCACAAACTAGAAACACCTGTTGGCCTCCAAAATTGGGTTTTGGCTGGTTCACAGAGAGCGAGGGTCGAACAGGTGCCCCTGTGGCCAGCAGGGATGTGGAGGGGTTGCAGGGGCCCCACAAACATTGAATCATGCAGGGGGAAAAGGGGCCACAACGTTACACACAGCACATGTGTCACTGTCTGCAAGCTCAGCCACGGGAAACTGCAGCCCCATAAAATTAAGTGTGTCTGGGAGGAAACCAGCCATGCTGGGACTGGGGAATCTCAGCCCAGAACGGTGAGGGTCCCCTTGGACTCTCCTTTCAGTCTAGAGATTCCTCTGCTGAGGAATGTGCAGGGAGAACCAGTCCCAGGGCCACAGCTCCAGCCCCAGCACGGCTTTGATGATTCTTCTGGGTCCCTTCCAAGCCAGTATACTCTATAATTCCATAATTCCATGATAAAGAAGCTGCAGAGGAACAAATTCCCTGAGCTGGTGCTTTGATCCTGGTGCCACTGATGCAAGAGGAGTCCCATTTTCCAAGGTAACATTTTCCATTTGAACTTTGTAAAACGGTAAAAAGTGACCATAAAAAACTCCTTCACTGGCTGGTGCCACTTGGATTTCTTTGTGGGGGTTATTAGTGGGAGATTTTCTTCCTTCTCCACCATCAAACAACTCAGTTTGGATCCAGGCTGCCCAGAATATCAAGCTCCAGCCCAAGGGAAAAACACAACAGGAACTCTCACACACTGAAACTTGGATCAAGAATGTGTGGAAAGTGCCCTCCTTTTCTTGCATAACTCACGTGGATTAGACCTCTGGGGAGGGAGCCCTCTGAGCATCTTCCCAGAAAAAAAGGTATTTGTAATGACTGGAATCTCAACATGGGTTTGTTTCTGAATTATTAAACCAATTATACTCTTGTGCTGAGCCCATGCAGCATGGGAGACAAAACAAAAACACAACAAACAAGGAAAAAAATGAAAGGCAAACCTGTTGCTGTGGTGGGGATAAGGCATTTCAGAGGCTGCTTGAAAGATGTTATCACCTGCCAGAGAATACGGTTTTAAAATGATGCCTCAGAGAAGGCAGCACTTAATGAATTAAAAAAATGTTTTCCCCAACCTTTCCAAACCCAGAAACGGAAAGCATAACATACCAATGATTTATTGCGGAGTGGGCTGTGTGTTTAAGCATAAATTAATTCTACAGATTCCAGGCAGCTTTGCAGCAATGCTTCTCGTTCCTGCTGTGGCCCTCACTCCTCATCTCACTCACAAATCCTCCTGTTTTGGTTGGAACCTGGCCCTTGTGCCCATGGCTAGTGTGGCTCCCACACCACTGATTTTCAGCAGATCCTTTGAAAACAAGGGAAGATCCGGTGAATGATTTGACTTGATGGTCTTAAAGGTTTTTTCCAACCTAAAGGATTCGATGATTCTGTCACAGACAGGGAGTCAAGCTGCCCCCTGTCATTTCTCTTTTGTGAATCCACTGAAAACTTGAAGATTTTAGTCTCTCACTCACAATCATGTTCTCTCTCATTGCAAAAGAACAGTAATTGGCAAGGAACTGTGAGCTTGGAAAGGTCCTTGGCTACCTGACCAGGGGGATGGGCTCAATCCTCTCCAGAAACGATCCAAGAATTCAGCTTTAATTCAGTCTCCTTTGCCTTTGTGTAACAAATCCTTCTTATTACCAATTACACGATGGGATCCCAGTGGTCCAGTTACACTGGAGCATTTCACATTGCCTGGAAAATAACCCATTCACTTCCATAAATGTCCCTTGACTCACCTCCGAGCTCACAAGCCTGGCTTTCCCCGGGTGGTTTTACGGGAAGAAAACACCTCGGGCAGCCTTCTCTGCTCTCAGAGCCATAAAGCCTGCGCAGCCCTCACCCAGCTCTGCGAGTGGCTGCGGTTTTGCAGCCACGGCCCCTGTTTAATTGGTCACAGCTGGCTGGGAAGCTCCAAGGAAATCCTTTGCAGGGAGATTAGAGCGGGGACTGCTGCTCCACCACGGGACCGGCACTGCCACGGCGGAGGAGGGATCACAGGAGGTGCTGGGGGGCTTCAGCCCTCACTTTGAAGATGCCATCCAGCACTTCACATGACTTGGCCCAAGGTACCCATCACTCACAGCAAAGCAAGGGTTTTGTCTTCTTCAGGTGGCTCAATGAGTCATTTCCTTCCAAGTTTTCTTACCCTTGGCAGATCTTAACATGAGGAGCAGTAAAGATCTGTGTGAACGGTTCAAATCAGTGAAAAGATTCCACTCTGATTTATTTGCCAAAACCTAAGCAGAGGGCTACAACTCATCCAAAGGACTTGAGCCGTATATTTTCTTCCACTCAATATGATAATCTCTTTTAAACAATAATGAAATCCTTAATTCTTGAGCTTGGCCCAAGGAAAGCCAGAAAAGAACAAAGCCAGCCATATTTCAAATCCACCAAAGCCCATCAGATTTTAGCTCTGCTTCACCCACTATCGTGTTCCTTTAAACAAACGGCCGGCAATGCTTTTGCCTCTGCACGTGCTCCATCACTCACTGATGGAGCTGGACAGAGCTGGGCAATGTCATACACATCCAAAAGGCTGCTTGCTGTACTCCAGTTCACCTTTAGAAACTCAAATCACATGAACCACTCAGTTATTCACAGAGTTCTTGCCCTGCAGTTACACAGAGGCCAGAGGTGGTGCCGGGTGCGATGAACGGCACCGCGTTTGACCAACACATCTCACTGAGGGACTCTGGGCCTGGGGTCACCCCACAGGTAGTACAAGTCCCTTTGTCCCAAAAGACACTTCTTTTGCAGGTACAACAACAGCCGTTCCCCCAGCTCCAGCACATTCTCTCTTTTCTTCCAAACTCCCTCTTCAAAAGATGTTTTTTAGCTGAATAAAGCCCCTGCATCGCCTTGGCTTGTTTCCTCTCACGGATTTCTTCAAAGAGCTCAGCCCTACCTGTTTGCCAGCTCTTAAATACCACGCTTGGCTGATGGACAAGCCGATAGCACAGGATGCGGCCGAGCTCTGCACAAGCCGCCCTTGTTCCACTGCCTTCCTGAGCCAAAATACAAGAAAATCCCAGCAGGAATCTCCTCTGGCCTCGGGCTCCTCTCCCCTCCCAGCAGAAGGCTAAACCTTGTGAATCAGGAGGCTGCTTATAAATAAAAGTATTCGGACTTCTTGGCTGCTTGGAGAAGTGCTCTGCTTAATTTAGCCCTGGTATTATTAACCGTGGATTCTCTCCAATGAACTGACAGCCGAAGAACAATTGCAGCCATTTAATTCCACAAAACGGATTTTAAATTGGCCTCATGAACTGGAAGCATCCATCACAGTGTCTTGCTACCGTCATTCTGAAGTCTGCACCGGGCTCTCCTTGGACTGGGGAAGTCACCTGAGCCTGAACTGGCGCTGTCACGCGAGTCTCCCCGTCTTGGAAAGAGCATCTGGCTCCTGGATCCAAGAAAATACTGCCTGTGCTTTCCTTTGCTTCCAAGGACTAAACCCTTCCCGTTTTGACTTCCAACACCTCTGGGTGTTTCGCGGTCCCATGTTTCTCTGGCCTCCAGCAAACCCCTCTCTCCCAGCCCTAACACGTCCAAAAGCTTCCAGCTGAACAGCTCGGGAAAGATTAACAGGAGAAATCAGGTCCTTAGTCAATCAAACAACACCGAGGGCACGTCAAAGGCTGGGTAAATGAGGGCAGTGCTATAAAAGAAAGAGACAATAATGGTCTCCTGAAGCAGGGGGTGACAAAGCCAGCCAAGCTGACCTCCAGGCACAGACACTAATCACGGCCCTGCCACCACAGCTGACCTCTCCTTTGTGCCGAGCCAAAGGAGGTTTGGGCTGGCCCATGCTTCAAAACACAGCCGGGCTAATTAGGAACGGTCCTGGCCCCCGGCAGTTCCCACATCAGAGCCCCAGGAGCCTGAGTGTTGCTGAAACGATCCACTCTGCTGCGAGGTTCCAGTAAGCGAAGGGTGAAGCCGAGCAGCTGATTTACAGCAGGACAAATAACAAATAACAGCCACCTTCACAGCCTGGTCACAGTCACCTCCCACACACACTGTCCCGTTTTGCTGCACTCACTGAGGGCTGATGGGTTCAGCAGCAGCACACCGCAGAGTGCTGGGTGGTCCAAGGATTCCCAGGAAGGCTGGGCAGGCTTGGAGCAGAGCCCAGACTCTCTGACACCCCCTCCCTCCAGCAATGAGCCTGAACTAAAAGGTCATTTACGTCCAAACCCCCTAAAACGAGCTCTAAAGGGAGCCTCACCCCAAACTTTGAATACTCCACTTACAACACTTTCATCTACCAAGGATGGAAGATACCAAAGGAGTTCAGGACAAGCCAGCTGCTTCCTCAGCCCCAAACCAGTCTGTGGTCACTGTAATATTGACCAGCTCAACCCCTGCTGCAGTTTGCTGCAAAGCAAAGCTCACCTGATGGCAGGTGGACAAGCAGAGCAGGAAAAAAAAATACCAATTTCCACACTGACAGGATCAAAAAGCCACTAAGAGGCAACAGAAAAAGGTGTTGAAACCGGAACAGGCACACAAGATGCTCTGCAGAGCTTCCTGCACGAGCTCCCACAGCCCCAGCGAGGGCTGTGCCTTCACCACGGGGTGACTGAACCCAGAGGGTGAGCAAATGTTGTCCCTGTCAGCAGCTCAGGAGAGCAGGAAGGACAGCACCTCACCCTGGAAGGCGAGCACTGCGGAGCCGCCGGCTGCCCAGCCAGGGTAAACACCCAGCTGCCGCTGCTCAGGGCTGGCCAGCAAAAATATCCCGTGCTGAAAGCTCTGATAGGAGTCTGGTCAGCACAGGGAGCGTCCTGCCTCTAAAGCAAACACGTCTGTGTTTCTTTCCAGGCAAGAAAAAACGGTTCCGTTCGGGTCAGACCCGGATTTCTTGAAGACGAGTGACACATATGGAATGTCACAGCTTCGCTCACAGGGGTTATTTTCATGTCCTTTCCACCAAACAGCTTCGTCCTGCCCACATCCAGAGCTATTCCAGCCCAGTGCTCCACAGCTCCATTCTTTCTCAAGGAGGAACCATCATCTCAAACACCAGGATAGCTCCTCTGACAGGTGACAGATAAGGAAAGAATGAGTCAGTGATGAGGTGTCCCTCCCCAAAGCAGCCTCTCAATCCTGTTAGGAAAATCCAGCACAAATGTTGACTGATGAGCAAAGCCAACCACCCAGAGCACTTTTAACAGTGAAAGAGAAGATGAAAATCCAGACAATTAGGTTTCTCACCAGAAATTTGTCCAAAAAAAGTATTTACCGAAGAGAACCATTGACAGGAGTCAGTAGGACATGAAGATGAAGGGAAGGAGGATCTTGTAACTGGGATTTTCCTGTATCCTCAATCAGCACATTCTCTGTGACAAGGACTGTGAGTTTTGAAAAAAATGCTACAAATAACAAAAGGCATCAAGAAACAGAGAAAAAAAAATTCTGCAAGCTAAGGCTAATACAGCTGTTTCATTGGTCTTTTGGAATTTTGCAGGGGCAACATCTCTTTAAAAGTCAGATGGCAACCAAAGTTAAAATGAAACTAATGTCAGGAAAGCTTCCTGAAGGTGCTTGCAAAATGACCACTGTCCCCAGTCCCCTGTGCTTCACCTGCAGATAATTAAAATGCTCAAACCTTTACAAATGATGGGCCTGGGAAACAGCAAAGTGTCGTCTGGCAGGAGGGAATGGGATGGCAGGGGGTCATCTCTGCCATGGGTGTGAAATATAAATCACCCAGGAATGAAAATAATTTGAGGTTGCAAATGCAGAGGAATGCTCCTGGTTCAGCTGAGCTTTCCTCTGCCAGGAGGCAATAGAGCAATTAATGCTTTACAAACTCAGGACAAGCAGCACAAAGAGTGATTTATCCCCTCCACTTCACATTCTTCCCTGTTCCTTGTAATTAGCTCACTCCAAAATACCAGAGTTTGGACTGGTTCCTTCCTTTAACTTCAGGTAGCAGAGCCATAATTTGTGTCCTTGTGTGTCCTTGGCCATCCCATTTTCACCGCCCACTCTGCCAAAATGGTGTCAGTGGGATCTGACAACAGATATCCAGGATGTCAGACATTTATTTAAAATATGACAAGCGTGTTAGACCCAAAGCCCCAACTTCAGGTCTCTTTTGCAAGGTGAGTAACGTCAGTGCCACTCCAGTATTTTCCTCTTCTCCAAATCAAGCCAACCATTTCCATTTTAATAAAATATTGGGGGTCTTCAAAATGTGTGTTTGGTTTTCAAAGCTGCAATCAATTGCTTTTTACCTCTCAAGCTCTGCAGGAAAACACCCAACATTTACCCCATCAGCTTGGATCAGAGAGGACATGTGTGTTCCCTGCACTGATTAACTCACACTTCCCCTTTTTGTCCTTGGTTCTGATTACTCAGGGTTAGGGGAGTCTGAGGTTTTGATAAAATGCTCTTCTTCAGCTCTTCCAGGTCAGTTATCTTACCTCCACATATCTCTGGTTCCAAAGAGGACAGAACTGAGGGTCTCAAAAGGAACAGACACAGTCATGGATGGTAAAGAAAAAAACCTCATTATTTATTTTGGTGCTATAAATCATCATCTGAAGATGATGTGAGCAACCACTACTTCCCTGGACCTTGCAGACTCAGCAGTGAGAAGGAGGAGAGAGACAACTGTGTGTCCCTGCAGCCCAAGGAATTCAACCCAAGGAATTCTGCCCTGTTCTCAGCCCAAGGAACATCCCAGCTCTTAGGGGTTGCTTGCTATGGACTATCGTGTTCCCAAACCAGAACATCTGTGAGCCACCAAATATAAGAAACTCAATAACCTTCCAGAGGGAGGCTTGTATATCTCACAAAGGTTAATTAAATAAAGCTTAGCAGCCCCAAAATGCAGCCTGGCCAAAGACAAGAAGACATTCCTTTCCGAGGTGGCACTCAGTGCCACACTGCCCAGCTCTCCCCACAGGCTGTGACCCCCAGGGTTCCTTTGTTTGACCCAACTTTAATCAGCTTCCTTCTCCCATTCCAGCAAATCCCGCCGCGGATGGCAGCCAGGAATGAAGGCTATTGTACAGCACAGAGCTGTGTTTCACAGCAAGTCATGATAAGTATTTCCTCTCCAAACATCCAAGTTCCCCAAACGAAAGCCAAGAGGAGATTGTTGGAGTTTTGCAGATAAAACAACGGTGACACTGAAACGTAAATAAAATCAGGGCATCCCTCACTCCAAAAGCCTCTCGTCTTCCAGCTCAGAATTAAAGGAGGAATTTGGCAGGGCTGCTTTCTGTGCTGGCAGTGAGGGCCCTGGAAGCCAGAGGAGCAGTGACAGAGCTGTGAGGATCCCTCTCAGCAGCTGCCACAGTTGAGACAAATGCTGTAACCACAGGCAGCTCCTGCAGCAAGGAGGAGGAAGAGAATGATTCCCACACTCACCGTCAGAAGGGCAAACACCCCATCCCTGGTGACATGCCCAAAGCCCCAGAGAACACTTGAATAGTCACAAAAAACCAGCGTTGAACCATTTTGGAGAGTTGATTTTTTTTCCTTTTGCTTGACAGCACAGTGCTCAATGCACAAAGCCTCAAAATTTAGGATAGGAAGGAAATTACCTCAAGGAATGTCTAAGGGCTTTCCTTGAGAATCACAGGAAAACATCAAGGCTGTGGTGAAACGATGCTTTTTCAGCCAACAAGTGGGTAAAAACAGTCAGAATACGACTCATGCAAGATCTCAAGGCAACAAATACAAGCTACTTGTGTTGAAATTGGAAGGATCTTTCTAGAACAGTCCACTGGGAGCTGCTCCCACCTCTGCACTGAGCTTCCCCGGGAGCTGCTGCCCCATCGTGGCGTCACCTTCGGGCTGCCCAGAGGATGAAATGGAGCTAAACTGTAAGTAAGCCTGAGCAGCCACGTTTCTCTGTTCTCACCCAGCGGAGTGTAAAATGGACACGGAGACACAGAATGCTCAATTAGGCTTCTGAAATCCACCTTTCCAAATCGTCCCCATAAACCCACTAACAAGGTTATGGTTTTTCCAGAGGAGTGTGTACTTCACATAACCCATGAAATGCAGCCCATGGTTTATATTTCCCTCTGGGAAATGCTGATCTCAAAAGCAGAAACGTTGTGAGCAGGGGCACTGTCATGTGTGTGGTGCTTTGTCAGGGGGTAAGGATGCAGAACAAGCATCCATCTTCCTTTTAAAATCTTTTAAAGGATTTACACAATGAAATTTTCTCTCTGTTCACTGATCTGGACAGAGCTGTAGTGATGGCCAGCTCCTCTCTTCATTCTTTTTCCTTCACCTCCTCTTTTCCTCCCACTTGTCATTGAACAAACTGCTGCAAACTCCAAGAGCGATGGGACTGGTAGGAATACATCTCACAAAAACTTGGCAAACCTGGAGCAAAGAGCATCAAGTGATGACACAGAGCAAGATACACAGTGGTGGCCCCTGGTCCACCCCAACCCTGTGCTGAGCCCAGGCTGGACTGTGGAGAGCCCTGGGCTAAGAGAAGCCATGGGGACCAATCTATTCCAGCTGATGCATCCCAGGAAGGAACACACTGCAGCCACCAGTGGTGTCACAGGGCCTTCAGGTCAGTTACCAACTAAACATACAAAGCTGTGATTAAATTGCAGCCCCTGGTACAATCTGGGACCACCTGGCAACAATTACAGCAGCACTGGCTGATCCAAGGGTCCCCCACGCACGTGGGCTGTGCTGGCTGCAGCTTCTCCTTCCTATTTGCAAGTTGGGAGCACCCCTGGCTTCTCTCCCCATTCCAGCTAAAGCTGTAACTAATTAGTGACAGAAAAAGCAGGTCTGTGATTACACATTTCATTCTGTGTCATTATAACTGGCACCCCGCACAGGCTTCCAAAACGGCTCCAGAATTCTTGGCACAAAACCCCACGCGCCAGCTCCAAAACACAAACTGTGCACTCAGGGAAAAAGGGATCACAGATGGAAACAGTGCAAGGCAGGGGCTGCAGGTCTGGGGCAGGACAGCTTGTGCACACCAGGAGATAAATCTGCAAAGTTCTCAATTGTCAAAGACAACTCAAAAGTCTGAGGCAGCCACACGAAATCCAGGCTGGGAAAGGACAGGGATTACCTTCCCAAAAAGGAACTCAAAGCTGGTGGGTGTCAAATTGTCACGCCTGAAAAATCAGTTCTAACCCATTGTACATGGAAATCTAATAACCACCTTACTGCATTCCCACTATTCAATCTCCCATATATCAAATATTGGCTCTGTTTTTTTCCTACAGGAACACAATTGACTTCCTGATTTTTCCTCTGTGCTAAATCCTGCTCCTGGCTCACACAACACCTTCTGCCAAGGCTGCACTGACTGGGGAAGTTTTGTGGTTCAGGAGGTTTTGTGATTAGGGAGGTTTGGTGAAGGTTTAGGTGAATGTGCCATTCTCCAAATATTCACATTTGCCATCAAAATACACCCTCTTGCCAGACAGAGCTCTGTACCTGCTTAAAGGGCCTTTCTTCTATCGATTCTTTTACCACACAGGAACACCCTGGTTAGGCCAAACTCCACAAACTTTGCACCTTTGATGCACTAGAGCTAAAATCCTTGAGCCTCAGCATTGGGCTCTTTTAAGGACCTGATGATTTTTCAAACCCCCTCCCCCAAGAAGAGAAGATTATTTGTAACACAAAGGTAGCATTGAAGGCCAAACACTCGTCTCCTCGAACTAATGAACCCGTGATGAAATGCTGCTTCACAAAGCCAGTTATCTTCTCATCTAACGCTTTAGTCGCTTTCCTTGGCCATGTATCCCTGGGGACTGCAGTGATCCTGTATCAATCCCATGCTGGCAGGGCACTGGGACTTGGGAAGCTCTTTGCCAAGCATCCTGCTCAGCCCAGCCGTGACGCCTGTGGATTGCAAATACTTCCCTGCACAGTGAGGCAGGAACAGCTTCCCATCCCCAGGTGTGTGCCAAGGATGTTCTAGGGCTGCAGCCTCCAGGTTTTCCAAGCTCTGATCATGCAAGAGGGGCTGTCTTTTGTTTTAGTCCTTTCCTTCAGGCCTCAGCACCATAAGAGAGAATGGGTTGCCTGGCCAAATTACACAGTGGTTTGGTTTTTCCTGAATCTTTCACCTTAAACACCTAAAACCCCACAATTTTCATGAGGGTCCCAGCAGAGCCAAGGCTGGCTCCAGTTGTGTGCCAAGGATGTTCTAGGGCTGCAGCCTCCAGGTTTTCCCAGCTCTGATCATGCAAGAGGGGCCTGTCTTTTCTTTTAGTCCTTCCCTTCAGGCCTCAGCACTGTAAGAGAGAATAGTCTGCCTGGCAGAATTACACAGTGGTTCGGTTTTTCCTGAATCTTTCACTTTAAACACCTAAACCCTACAATTTTCATGAGGGTCCCAGCAGAGCCAAGGCTGGCTCCAGGGAGCCCAGCTCACCAGCAGCACTCAGCTCTCAGAGCAGCCCAGCGAGACCCAAAGCACAACAATGGAAAATATTAGAAGCAATTTCAGCGACACAAATCAGGGGTTAGAAGACAGGGGTGTTATTCTTGGCAGTGCCCCAGATTTCCTGAATGAGCCGGACAATTCCCTGCTCTGTGCTGCAGGCTGGCACATACCGAGTGGAAATCATAATAACCTACTTCCCAGCCCGGGGGCTGGTGGGGGCTGCGGGTCTCCCCCTCTGTGCCCTCCAGGCCTCCTGCAAACGAGCTCCTAATTCAGAGCGACAGAGTTTAATGCGATGAAATTTGGGAAAAGGGTAATGACACTGTTCAGGCAAACGGGAGAGAATGAATAAATTATGGGAAGCATCACCGCCTTCTGCTCAGAGGCCAGGCTGTGTCCTTTGTGAGGGTTCAGCGAGGCGGGATCCTCGGGAAGTCGGGGATATGAGACTGATTTAGGAGGAAGAGCCATGAAGAAAAGCAACGTTTGGGCTCCCTGAGGTACAGCCCGGGGAGCCCACGATGGACCTTTAACCAGCACTGAGCTCCACCGCAGGAAGAGGTTCAGGAGTTCAGTCACAGCCTTTCAGCTGACTAAACAATGAGCCTGCAGCAGCCAGGAGGTGATGGACAAAGCAAAGCCGCCTCTCAGGGAAATTAAACTGTCAGCCGGACACATTTCCTGCAGAGGCTTCCAACCTGGATCACAAGCCTGAGCTGCCTGCCCTGTGATGGTGCACAAGGTCAAACTCTGGGGCTGTGCTGGGCTCCAGGGCTGTGTTGTGTAGGAGCATCTCCCTGCATGTGGATGGCAGGGAGAAGGAACTCTGCAGACTCTGAGATATTCTAGAAACAATATTTTGGGTTTATTTCAAGGGTTGTGGGTAAAAAGGGCTTTGCCTTCAGCCTTCAGCCAGGCTGAAGGAAAGCCCCAAAGAGAGAGGGAGAGAGAGAGGGGGGGTATGAGGTAAGGGAGGTAAAGGAGTTAAGAGGGGTAAGAGGCGTAAGAGCAAGAGAGCCAGGACCTTGTTACAATACATTCTGTCTCCTTTTGTGTTGAATATTCTAATTTACAGTGACCAACCGGCACGAGATACAAAACCTACAAACTTTGCATGCAGCCTATGAGAACTGCTATATCACCATATCATCCTATATTCTAAACTCTAAAGACTACTTTTCTTATCTATTTTTTCCCTGATGCCTTGGCAGGGTGGAGAGGGGCTGCATATTTGGGTCCTTTTGTTTTCTGTCCTTCAACCTATCTCCACCTAATGCCCATCTTCCTGCCTGCCATGATCACATCTCAAAGCTGACCTTCATTTCTATTTCACTCACAGGTTTTACATCTCCAGTATTTCTTGCCAGGCAATCATATTCGCAACCCCTTCCTGTCTCATCTTTCCCAACAGTGTTGGGCTCCAGGATTCTGCTAGTTATCAGAGCCTTGTGCCAGGCTCCAGAGCCATGCCAGGTACCAGAGCCATGCCAGGCTCCAGGGCCATGCCAGGCTCCAGGGCTTTTCCAGCTTTGAGGGCCATGTCAGGCTCCATGGTTGTGCCAATGAAGCCAGGACAGCAGGGCCCCATGTCACTCCTTCCCTGCTCACAGGGTGGTGAAAACTCAGTGGAGTTGGCAGAAAGAGACCCAGTTCATTGTGGGGTAACTCACTCTGGAGCCTTTTAACAGGCCATTTGTGACTAAGTTTTTTTTATTTTAGTGGGCCAATTACAATTCAGTTGCTTTCTGCTCAGCACTAGGGATGATCCCATGGGTTTTCATTGTGTCTCAGACTCTGGTGCTTCCTCAAATGAGCATTAATTCCCTTCCTACCTAGGGCCAGGCTTTACCTCCACCTGAGCTGAAAATCAGAAGACAGCAGGACCTCACCTGGATAAAAACTTGAGTTCAGGACAACTTTGACCAGGTTTAGACCAGCAGCTGAGGCAGAGCTTCTCCAGACCATATCACAACAGTGACAGTGTCACTCACACTAAATCTAGTCATGGTCTCCTCTTTAGCCTCTTTACAGCTCTCCTTGGTGCCTTTCTGCCCCACCAAGCGTGGGGATTCACGAGAGTGAGACAGACTTAATTAGCATATCTAGTCTGGTGACTAGGATGCTCTGGCGAGGACAAACAGAACTTTGAGTTTATAAGAAGATAGGATTAGAAACCTGCTTACAGAAGAAGAATCAATTAACCCCTTACGATGAAGATGTTGAAAAATGTATGAGTTGTTTGTATGATCTTTTAACCTAATTATTGTAGTAGAAATTATTAACCTTACTGAAATAGTACATAAGTTCTTAGAAAACCTGAGTAAAATCGGATTCTGATCATGGTCAGTCTCCCCATCTCTCCTTCAACCACCGATAACCAGCCTTCTGAAGGTGGCAGGGGCTGGCCCAAGAGCACAGACAGGCTGTGGGTGGCTGAGCTCCAGCTCCTCCACGCACATCAAGAGTTACAGACTCAGAGGGACTCAGCTTTTCAACATCTCCAGCTGAAAGTGGAGATCACAGAAATTACCAGACATGCAGGCCCCTCACCTAATCACCCAGGGCTTTACCTGTGTTATTGAAGCCAGGTGGAATTTAAGTAGCATCTCAGAGGCCACTTGAAACCAGGCAGCTCAGTCTGAGAGTTAAACTATCAGAGATCAGGTAGGGAAAGAACTTGATGCCATCCTAAAAATGCAAAGGGTGCCTTGACTTCTGACCTTTCTACTTCCCAAAGAGATGAATGGTCCAGGACAGAGGGCAATGGAAGGCAACAAATCCTCACCCTCTGCTACCACCAGAAGAGAAGGGACAAAAGACAGAATCCTGCAGGGTCAGGGCTCCCTGCCTTCACCTCTGACAGCCCTGGGGGTGGCAGGAGCAAGGCCAGCTGTCACCATTTCAGAGGGCACATGAGGAGAGGAACAAATCCAAATACTCTGTTAGACCAGTGAGATCTCCATTTCAATGAAATTTTCCATCTCTTTCTGAGCTATTTGCTCCTAGCAGAGCCCACACCCTCCCAGTACTGTCCCCACAGTTCTGTAGTGGGGACATTTCTTCACCTGTAAGGGCTCAGAGACACAAATCTGCATGTGAGGAAAGGGGAGGACACCCCAGGTTTGCTACAGACAGCCTCCAACCTGTGCTGACAGTGAGCAGGGCATTGCCTGCAACAAGGCAAATTCCTCTTCCAGGCACCAGGACAGCTCTGAGAGCCCAAACAACTCCCCTGGCCTGGGAGGGGGTGCTGGGATCCCATCTCATAACAGTGTTTAGGATCACCATCAATGCCAGCCAGTGTCATCATCTTCAGACAAGAAGGTGCAGAGGGCCTTGGCTGGTTACACACAAGCCTGTAGTGCTGAAAAATTCCCCTCACATGGGTTGGGTTTTTTATTTTCAAGGAGAAATGATGACCAGCAAAGAGAACTCTGCAGTGAGGAGATGCCAGTCCCCAAGGGAGAGCAAGACATCCTCACTGGAGAGATTCCACTGCACAGCAGCCCTAATTAAACTGTCAGCAGAGATGCCCTTTCCCTGCTCAGTACTCCTGGAACACAATCAGTGATCTCTGGAGGGAGATAGGAAGGGCCACAAATCCCGCTGACATGTTCTGGCACAGCTCTGTGGCATTCAGCAGAGCCACAACAGCAAACACAGGCTGACCCCAGAGTGCTACACACCAGCCAGAGGAACCTCCAACATCCATAAATAATGGCCTGGCTGTGTGCCCCTGCCCCAGCACCTCACTGATGGTCACTGACAATTCCCTACCAGATCTTTCTACAGCTCCTCTGCTCCAGAAGGACACTGGTGCTGAGACCAAAGCCACCAGCAGGAAAAGCCATCACAGTCCTGCAAACCAACACCCAGGAGCTCCTCAGGGTGAGGGTTTAGTTACACAGAGCCCAGACACATTCCCCAGGACAGGGCAGAGATCAGGACAGACACCCTGGCCTGGGGCAGCTGCAGGGGCCAGGCAGAGCTGTTTTGGGTTGGAGAAAACATTTTCCCACCCATTTGCCCGTGGGATGCTCCTCCAGCTGCTGCCTGTGGGGGTCTGCAAACAGGGAGCACAATTCCCACTGCCCACCTCAGCTACTCTCCTGCTCTTCTCAGGGGCTCAGAAGATGATTCACAAAGCAATGTTATTTTATTTTCTGCCCCTGCCTGCAGAGATCAGCTCCCTGTTGGGCCTGTTGCAGTTGAGGTACATAAATACCTATTTTTCTGTCCCAGAAATGAGGCTGCAGCACGTCCTGGGTGTGAACCCAGTGGCATCTAATTGGGTTTGAAGGGCTGAATGGGGACAGAGCTCACCATCTCCAGGTCATGATCCACCTCAACCTCCCCAGCAGCTCAGCAGCAATTCCTGCAGGAGTTTCTGGGCTGGTGTCACTCTGCTTTTGGCACTGGCTGTCCCTCTCTTTTTCACTCCAGCCCAAGCCTGCAGTGAGCAGCCCCTGAGGGCCATTCCCAGCCCCAGTGATGAGAAGGATGAGTTCAGAGCATGCCCTGAGCAGCTCTATTTCCTTTTCTCTGCTTCCTTCCTGCATGGAATTACTCATTTCCTTGGCAGGAAAAATCATTACAGAAGGTGCTTTTCTGAGTTCAGCTGAGGTTATTATCTGCTCACTGACAGGGGTTACGAGGCACCCCTGGAGCTTCCTCCCCCCAGTGGGTTGCCCTCCTGTACCACAGCTTGGAATAGGAGGAATAAAGACTGGTTGTTTGACACACCTTTTTATGCCTTTAAAAAAAAAAAAAA
>VWZU01012780.1:338223-348519 GCA_013397095.1 Sterrhoptilus dennistouni
GTCACAACGTTTTTTAATATAAAAAAAAAAAAAAAAAAAAAAAAAAAAAAAAAAAAACTTTGCTACAAGCATCAAAGCCCAGGGAAGGTACAGACAACCTCTTCACAGAACAAAAGGCAAGCAGCTGTGAGAGGCATCTTCCTGTCCTGGAGATCAATCCCAACCCTGACTGCCTCCACAGCAGAGCTGGCTGTGATTCCCCTGATGGCAAGGCAAGACAGATCCCCAAATTCTCTGCTGGTTCTCCTGCCTATCACTTAAATCCAAAGCTGCTTTTCTGCAGGGAAGGTGGAGAGCAGCTCCAAGGTCTAAATCAGAAAAGAATCAGGCACTGAGGCAGGGAATTGATCCCACAGCACAAGGAGTGTGTGGGGCTCTGCACAAGGTGACATTTGGTTCTACACATAAGTTCGGTTCCATTCAAGAGGATTTTCCTTGCTCTCAACACCTCAGAAGCAGTTTCCAGTTAAACGTTTCCCCAGCTGGACGTGGCTGCAGGTTTAGGGGAAGGAGTGACACAGCAGCTGCCTCCTGTGTCAGGCAGAGAATCTGGAGGGGAACGTGGGGCCCACAGGGATAAAGCTGCCTCTGTCTTCTGCAACAACAGCATAAAATCATCTTATAGGCTGATATTTGCACATCCCCATCATGTGCAAACCTGAATCCATCTCGCAGCTTCCCCCACAGCTGGAGAGGACACGCTTCCATGCCTGTCTGGCAGGGAATTGTACTGGAAAAGAGCAGGAATCCAGCCACAGAATCCCAAATCTTCAAGTTTCTGGGTCTCCACTCCAGACCTGAGCAGTGCCACCCCTTCCCCTGTGGCTGTGTGTCCCCTCCTCCAGGCTGGCACTGCAGAATCACCACCCTGAGCCCAGCTTACCCTCTAGATATGAGAGGGAGCAGGCAAAGGGTGGATGAGATCCCAAAGAGATCCCAAAACTCTTACAGCAGCAGCTCAAACTCAGCCAAACAACTAAAATAACAAACCCAGCCCCTGACAAACCTTCTCAAAGGAGCTTCCAGAGCTTCTGCCAGTGGTGCCATTGGAAACATCAATTTGGCCTTGATTTTAAACGTTTAGTAGCATTTGGCAAGTGGATGAATGGCTGGGACCCTGAATGTAGAAATTCTCCAGAAATGGAAAACGCTGCACAGTGCTTCCCAGGAAGCCAGAGCAGCATCCTTCTGATGCAAGGAAATAGTAATAGTAATAATAATAATAATAATAATAGTACCACAAGGAAAAGAAAACCAAACTAAAAAAACCCATGACAGTTATTTTTAAAACATATTTTAAAGCACATTTAAAGACATTTTTAGAGCATTTTCTGCAGGCACAGGACTTGAAATGAGCCAAAACCAAGGAAGTTGAGCTGAGCAGAGCAACACTTACTGTGCAGGCAGCCAGCATCCCCTGCGAGCTGGGACCATCCTGGGCAGCACCTGTACGTGGTCTGGGACCTCACCTGGTACACCTGCCTGTAGCCTGTGTAATACACAACCCTGAAACACAAAAATCCAGCCAAAGTCAGCTCCTGCAGGACAGGGAAACCAGGAAGGACAGAATTTGTAGCCGTGGGTGCAAATAAAATGAGGAATTGGGTTTGCAAACGTGCTGCCATTGTCTTCCACACAGCCTGGCAGTGATCACTGATGCTAAGAAAATACTCCTAATTTACTCTAATTAGTAACACAAGAGACAACACCCAGGTCTTCACAACACCCCAGATTATTTTTTTCTCTTTTTCTAGACTATTTACAACTCTGAGCTCCTCCCTTACACTACTTGATCACAAGGGAAATGTAACTTTTAAGAACAGGTATTTCTGCTTTAGTGAGCAGGAGCAGGTGTCTCTAAGGGGCTGGATGAGCTAAAAAAATCAACATAATCCTGATGGCAACACCAAAGTACACCAAGAGTTGTGTTGGACACAGCAAAGCTCCACAGCTTGGCAGGGAACACTGAGGGTCCCTTTAACCACTCCCAGTAGTTCCCTCCAGGGTGAGAGCTGGGGGAGCAGAGCAGGGACTGATCTGAAGCGTAAATAAATAAAAGCGACACATTTTTTTCCCCGGAAATTTGGTGTTGTGTGTTTGTGAGAATTGAAACACAGATAATACTTCTGAAGCCGAGTTTTAAAGAGCTCCATTGGCAGAACATGAAACTGCTCCACCAAAAGCAAATCAGGCAAACAACAACAAATATTTGGCACAGCAGATGTGTTGTGCATGTCCACTGAAAATATTTATCCTAACTCAGTCGACTTGTTTGATTTTGTCTGAATGTCCCTACAAAGAAAAACCCCAAGTAACAGTGAACCGTTAATCCCTGGGAAGGAAACCTTCGGTGATTCCTGCGTGCCAACCAGCACATGGAAGCACAGCTGAGAGAAATAAAAGAAGATACCATTTTTTTAGGGGTTTTTTTTGTTTTGTTTTGTTTTGTATGAGCTGTTTAGAACTTATGAAGGAAATTGTTTTGTTCCAGAAGCAGCTGAGAAAGCAATTCACAGGCTCCAGCCCACCGGGATCCTCTTGGTACCAGGAGCTCTCTCCAGCCCAGCAGGAAGGAGAAGGGGAGATGGTGGATGCAGAGTGGTGTGAATATGACAAGGAGGCTCAGAGATGGGGAGGAAAAGCTGGAAATAGTGATGTAGGACATCTCAGGGCTCCTTGTGCCCCAGCAGTGCCCTGAGCAGCCTCAGTCCCACCCTCCTGGGCAGCTCTGTCAGACACTCCAGACCCTTCAGCTGCTCCAGGCAGCTCTCAAGGACAGGCAAATATTGTGACAGCCTCAGTGCCTCTGGGTATCTGTATGCTGCAGATGAAAAAGAACCACACAGGAGATACTTTATCTTCAGTGTTTCTCTTTTATTTTGCGTTTTAAGGAGTCCCTGGCATAGAAAATGGGGAATGAGCCAGAACGAATGGAACTCAGGGAATCCTGCTGTGTCCTGCTGCTGGAAAATCCCCTTCCAGCCCCTCTGGGATAGCACTGTGATTCCTTCAAGCTTGGTTATGGAGGGCTGAGCAAAGCTACCTGCTGTCATTACTGGCTGGGAGGCTGCACAAACCCATCCCTTCACCAGGAACACGGAGCAGCGCAGCCCGAGGATGCTCCAGCTGAGCAGATGCTGCTTCTTCCAGTCACCTCCAGGAACTCAAAGGCACCGAGGCCAATCTCAGGCCAGATCCTGGAGCTGTGAATACACTTCCTGAGCTGCCAGAGCCAGGTCCAACTGGAGCAGCTCCAGGTCCCTGTGAGCGCCGACACCGCACGCTCCACTGCCTCGGCTGCCGGGCACAAGGGAACTTGGCAGGACAGCTCCCAGCTCTTGGAAAAGCCTGCTGCAATGGGAACTCCCAGAAGTTTAGAGAGAGGGGATCTGGGACAAAACCTTGGCCACGGAATGTTCTGCTGATAGTCCTCTCCCTGTTTGGATTTCACAACTCCTGGGGTGAAATCCCTCAGTGGCTTCCTCTCCGTGCTTCCATCAGGAACAGTTTTAGCACTGGGTTGTTCTGATATTTGTTACAAAGCAGAACACAAAGTTATTTCATTTCAGTCTCTTGATTTATGATGTCAAACCCATCCGTTAAGGAGCTGAAGAGACTGCTGGGGCTGAAGAGCTCCCTGGCTTTGAAGTGGAAGCAGACTGAGCACCCATCCTTTCAAAGCCTTCCCTGAAAACACAGCCAAGAGTCAGACTCTGTTTGCTCCTTTGTTACCAGGACACAGATCTCATCACCAGGGTAATTACCAGCAATTACAGGTTAGGAGGAATTCCTAAAGTCAGGACTTAAAAGCTGTCTTGAGTCCAAGATGTTTCTTTGAAACAACAACTATCATTTTTATTCTGCAAAGGCTTGTAACTCCCTAATGAGGCCGGAAAAGCAGGTGGAGGATGGAAACAGCTTGGGCATGTTGTAGTTTGGCTACTGGGTAGGTAAGAAAAGTTCATTTTTTGTGCTGTAACACATGTTCAGAGCCCTCCTTCCTCAAAGCCACTGCCCAGGCTCCCATCTCTGGCCAGCTGGGAACTCAAGGGATGCTATGATCAGGTGTACAAGCACTCAGGGTATGTTCCAACTCTGTGCTCAACTGTGCAAGCCCAGCTCAAGCTGCTCTGACATGGGGCTGAGCATGGTCCAGCTCATGGAGTGAGAGGAAGGTGGTGACCCTGCAGCAAATCCTGCTGACCACCACCCCAGCAGTGCCTGCCCTCACAGGTGGTCCTGCACCACCTCATCCCCTGCACCACAGCTACATTTACTGTTATTTTAGCCAATAACCCTCACCTGGCCCCAGCTCCCGCCATCAGCTCTGTCAGACTGAGGGGCTTTGAGGAGGAGACACCCAAAGATACAGGAATAATGCATGTGATGAGAATAAGTCATTCCATTAATGGCTGGATCATAGGAAACAGATGTCATACATTGTCTGAAGATGGGAAACAGCCCACCATGAGGACAAAGCCTCTTCACATAGAAAACAATGGACAGACCTTATCTTTGGGAATTCCCTCCTAGCTTAAAAACTCTGAGCATCACAGAAATGCCAGGTTGAACCAGAAGCCCCTCCAACAAAATGCCCAAACCTCTTGTGGTCTCCTACTTTTAACCAAGAAAAAATATCCTGTGAAGTAGCTCTACTCCTTACTGAAAGTTTGTGGGGTCAGGGCCACATCTCTGCTGATGGGACTGTTCATAACAACCTGTAAAAGAACTGCTCTGTCCCCTAATCACAAAATCATGGAATCATAGAACCACAGAGCCACAGAATCACAGAACAGTTTGTGTTGGAAGGGGCCTTAAAGATCATCTAGTTCCAACCTTCTGCCACAGGCAGGGACCCCTCCCACTAGCCAGGTAAATGCCAGGCACCAAGGGTTTCCTCCAAGGTGTTTCCTCTTCTTTCCCTTGAGAGCTGTGGGACATCCAGGTGAGCCCCATCCACACTGTCTCACCAGTGAGACTCCTTAGAGGGCACCAAGGCATTCCCTGGCTATTTCCCATTCCAGAACACAGCCAGGGGAGCAGGATGGGTGCACAGCTGGCTGTCCCCATCCCTCCACAGCTGTGCAGCCGCTGCCGGTGAGCACCAAACTCACTCTCCTGCTGCTGCTGAGGAGTGAGAGTCATTTTTCTTCCTACAAGGAGCAGCCCAAGGTGGAGGAAAGAGCACCTACCTGCGCTCGTAGCCCGGGCACCAGCGGCCCCCACAGTCCTGCTTCCACACCTTGACAGCGCGGGTCAGCGCCTGCACACACGGCTGCCGCAGCCCCACGACCCCCAGCTCCTGCTCTGCACACACATTCGGCCTGGGACACAGAAATACAGGCATGTCAGGGGTGCAGGGGGAGCAAAGGGATGCAGGGGACCCAGAGGGATCCAGGGGGATCCAGGGAGTCCCAGCTGCGAGAGGTGCAGAGGTCCCACTGCCTGAATTTCCTGCTGACAGGGCAGGAAGGGCTTGGGCACCCCCCTGCATCCACCTCCTCTCAATGAGTTCAGTCACTGCAGGGAAAAGAAACGGTGCCAGGCCGAGCAGGCACAGGGGTGGTTTCTTGCTCATTCAGAGCTAAGGGCTGCAAGGGTAATTCCAATAAATCAAAGAAATGTACTTTGTTTCTTCTCTAATCCCAACTCCTTCTCCAAGCACAAATCAGTGGGTTTAACTAAGGATGAAGAGGGAGACATTTGTCTCCAACTTCATGAGACACTTGGTATTTGGAGCTGCTTCTGCTGCTTCCAAGGGGACCCAGAGTTTTCACAGGGATACTTTCTATAAAAGAAGTGAAAGTAACTAATTTGGACGTGGTGAAGCTTAGAGGTCGCAGCTGGCATCCGACTGCTCCAGGCCACTCAATTCCAACCCCGGAGTGCTGGCACAGGGCTCTGCTCCAGTGCCTCGTCCAAGAAGTCCTGAAAGTAACTGTCAGGGCAGGAGCACAAAAACACCCTGACGTGGGGAGAAAAAGCTGCTTCTTCCAAAACCTTTATCTGCTAAAGGACACCCTTTTTTTCTGAAGAATTAAAGCCCTCAGGGAGGGCGGCTTGGAGTCTGCACCCCACACCACACCGGCTCCATGGACAAAGGGAATTACAGTGATCCCCTGGCTCTGAGAGAACATCTTCTGGCAGGAGGCCAAATTTGCAAGGAAGTTTTCCAGAGCAGCCAAATGATTAACACCAAACTGTAACTGTAAAATGTAATTAAAAAGAGCAGCCTACGTGCTGCTGGAGTAACAGGAGCAGGCGGGGAGGAACGTGGAGTAAGAAAGATTTGTGTAGTGAAATAAAAGCAGCAGGTCTTGGAAGAAAGGGCAGAGTATTCAGACAGGAATCCTCTCTTGCACTCAGACAACAGTTACAGTTAAACCCAGGAGTTCCCTCCTACAAGAAAAGACTATCCAGGTTTTCAATTTTCTATTCCCCTATCTGCACATCCAGTAGTAAATAAAGAAACCCCCAACAGCTTTCTCCCCACTACCCCTTCACTCTCTGCTCCTCGCTTCACCCTTGATTTGAAAACACGGCGTTTGGCTCCTGCTTTTCCATTCCCTGCCCGACAAACCCCTCCAGAACTCTTTCCTCCTACTCACATGTGGGGCTGCAGTTTGCTCCCAGCCGCCAGCGGAGACATTCGCAGCGCCACGATGAGTGACAGTGCCACGGCAGGAAACTCCATCGCAGCTGCTCCTCTCCCTCCAGGTGCTTCCAGAGGTTATCCCAGGAATCCCACAGCCTCCTCCACTGGTTCTTCCTCTTCCCCACAGGCTCCTGCTGCTCCCAGCTTGTCGGTGTCTCTCCTTGCAAAGGACAAAGCTATTGGAGCACAGGGGAGTCCTCGCAGGGGGAGAGAGGATTTATCATTCCTGGATGCTTCCTCCCTCTCGGGTTCCGCTCAGTGAGTTTCTTCACTCCATTGGAAATCACAGGGCAGGCTGCAGCTGGGTTTTTCTCCCAAACCAAACCTGGCTTCTCATGCTCGTTTGCTCGCAGTGAAATGCACTGAAGTGACTTTTCCTTCTGGGATTTGCTTCCTGGCAAAGCTCGAGGAGCTGGGGGCTCACAAGACCTGTGTTGTGCCCAGCAGAGCAGGCCCATGTGGGCTGAGCTGCTCCGGAGCTGAGATCCCCTTCCCAAGGCACTTTGAAATCCAGCCCTTGGCAAGGGGAAGGAAAAAGGAGGAGTGCTCTTCTGGCGGGAGAATCTCACCTCCCAGGGGCTTTTCCTGAAGCAGACAGGGTGATCCTTCACGCCATCCACAGAGGTGCAGGCATCCTCCTGCTGCAGCTCCTCACCTTCCTCTGGAGCCAGGAGCGAGGAACTCTCGCACGCCCACACAGCACAGCAGCTTCCCTGCGGTTCAGGGGAGTAACAAAACTTCCCCCTGCCTTTCCCAGGTCCAGCTCCTTTCCCTCACATGCTCTCTTGCCTCTTTCCTCGCTGTCAGTCAGAAATCCCTCCCACGAGCTGTGCCCAGCCCCGAGCAGAGGAGGGGGAGGCCCTGCTCACAGGGATGGAGCAGCGGTGCTCCGGGGCTGTTTCTCCACAGGCAGCTCTTCTGCACTACCCAAGGCCAGCTGTGGACACACCACCCCAAATCCCTTCCCCAGAAGCTCGAAAAACATCCCACAGAGATTCCATCTTCCCCAAGCACTCCAACAGATAACAAAATTGATCACTTTCCAAAGAAATTCTGCTGGCAGGGACACCACCAACTGCACACAGCAGCCTGCACAGTGGGATGGGGAGGAGAAGAGAAGAGCAGAGCAGGGATGCTGCACTAAACATCTTAAGCCCCTGCCAGCAAACCCTCCCCAAGGTCCAGGAGGAACCAGAGCAGCACCCGGGCACCTCTGAGCTGCCCCAGGGCACCCCAGAGCTCACTTGGCCTGGAGCAGGTGCTGATTTCTATCAGAGAAGCAGGATAAGAAGGTCTGGAGGAAGGCTGGGATGGCTTCATGGACATATTTTGTTGCTGAAGGACAACCATTAATCAAGACTAAAGTCCCCAAGGGCCATGCCCAAAAGCTGCTGGCTCTTGGAAAAAACTGAAGCAGCTGCTCCTTACACCAGAACTGTCCCAAGGTCACAGCAGTGCCATAAATCCTCAAGTAAGAGAAAAGAACAGGTGAGGGGGGTTAATGCTTCCACTTGGCAGTAAAATATCAGCCAAGCCTAACGGATGGGAAGAAAACATCCTTCATTCTTCCTCGAGAAGAAAGGCAGCTACATAAAGGTGCTTTATAACAACAGAGAGAGCTCCAGGATACAATAAATCCAGGCCTCTCTTTTTCTATCTGGGATTAAAAAGTTAGGAGTTTCTTACAGTAGGAAACAGGCTGCCCCCAGTTAGACTTCCAGGGATTCCTCCCAGGGGCAGAGCCGGCAGTCGGGCTCCCTCTCCAGGACACGGCTCGAGGCCAAGGATGGGGATTGATCGGTCCAGCCACAGCTCCCAGGCTGCCTGAGGTGACAATCCTGGCTGTCACACAGGTGGGGACACAACTCACTGCAGGGTCCTGGCTGGCCTGGCATGGCCACTCTCCCAGCCACAGCCACCCTGGCCAGGCTGCCTGCAGGGAGAAAATGAAGGTCTAAGGGGAAAAGCTGCACTTTGAGAAGTGACCCACCACAAAGTCAGCTCTGCAGTCCTTTTAAAGTCCCTTTAAAGCCAGCAGTGAGGTTTCCCACCTAAAGAGGCCCGTGTGAGCAAGGGCTGTGGAGAGCACAGCGGGGGATTCATGGGACACATGTGAAAGACAGATATCTGAAACCCTACCCTGTCTGTGAAGTCAATTTAGTATGTTTTCAATTTTATATAATTTCCCAGCACAGCCGCCCGCTGAGGATGTCATCCTCTGGCTCCGGGTAAAACAGCCCTGAAAGTGGTCCAAGATATGATACAGTTCCATAAATACTGATGATAATATCTGCAGTCATGCCAGAGACCACAGAAACTGAAACATTAACGTGCCATTCATTCCCCAGCATTATTTAATCTTCGCTATCAAGCGTGCTGGATGTGATATGGGCGCCAGGGCTCTCTGTGCACAATCCTGTCCCTATCCCACACTGCTCTGGTGCCTTCCTGAGCTCTGTCCTGATGATATTTAAGGATCTTGCACATCTGACCCAGATCTGCTTCACAGCAGCTCTGGTTGGCCTCTGTAGACCTACAAATCTTGTTTCTTTGTGGGTATATGAGAGTCTTGCCCAGACCACCTGGGCAGAGCAGAGCATCATTTTGGCTGAGCTCAGGGCCTCCCACTGTACATTGTGTGTGATGTGTGTGGGTTCTTGTCTCAGCCCTGAAAATGCACAGCAGAGCTGAGACAGGCCTCATACACCTCTGGGTGTGCAACTGTGGTGGCACCTGGGACCTCATACAGCCCCAGGTGTGTGACAGCAACAGCACCTGGTACCTGTCACAGCTCTGGGCAGGGGACAGTGACAACACCCACCATCTGCTACAGGCCCAGGTTTGTGATGGTGACAGTGGCCAGTACCTGGTGCAGCCCCAGTGTGTGACAGTGATGGCATCGGGTACCTAACACAGCTCTGAGGAGGCAATGGTGACAGCACCCAGCACTTGGCATAGCCGGGTGTGCGATGGGGACAGCACCTGATACCTTGTACAGCCCGGGTGTGCGATGGTCACAGCACCTGATACCTTGTACAGCCCGGGTGTGTGATGGGGACAGCACCTGATACCTCGTACAGCCCGGGTGTGTGATGGTCACAGCACCTGGCACAGCCCTGGGCACGGTGATGGCACCTGGTATCCAATCAGCTTCTGAGCAAACGATTATCGGCGATTGAAGGAGAGACGGGGAGACTGACCATGATCAGAATCTGATTTTACTCAGGTTTTCCAAGAACTTATATACCATTTCAGTAAGGTTAATAATTTCTACTACAACAATTAGGTTAAAAGATCATACAAAGAACTCATACATTTTTCAACATATCCATGTAGGGGGTTGATTGAATCTTCTTTTTCTAAGCAGGTTTCTAATCCCATCCTCTCATGAGCTCAAAGTTCTGTTTGTTCTTTCCAGGGCATCCCAGTCACCAGACTAGATATGCTAATTAAGTCTGTCTTACTCTCGTGAACCCCCATAATCGATATTAACGGCATTCACCACTTGGTACAGCCCCGGTGGCAGCAGGTGCCGGTGTGTAACGATGACAACACCCGACGCTCGGGTCCACCGGAGCCCGGCACCGGCCGAGCATCCCGGGCGGGGCTGCAGTGCCGCCTCCCGGCCCGGCGCGGAGCGA
>VWZU01012780.1:348846-367989 GCA_013397095.1 Sterrhoptilus dennistouni
GGGCCCGGCCCGCACGGCCTGACCTCTGCCTTCTCCCCCCGCAGCCCGGCACCATCGAGCAGGCGGTCAACGAGATCCGGGTGGTCGTGCTGCCCGCCGAGGACGGGGAGGTGCAGAGCGTGTGGCTGCTCACCGAGTGAGTTCCGCGGCGGGATGGGACGGGACGGGCGCTCCGGGCCGGGGGAGATGGGAGGCAGCGCAGCCTCGGCCCCGCGGGGTTGGTCCAGAGCCGCACAGCCCACGGCGCTCTTCTGTATTAAACCTGTGAATACTGACGCGCGCACAAGGCCGGGAATGGCCCAAGCTGGCTGCAGCCATCATTATTTCATGATTTCTTTATAACCCAGCCCTCCAAATCCAAACCAACGCTCCCCAGTTAAGCCCTTACGAAATCCAGTCCCACAGAAAACCCACTCCTGCAGTAGACCGCGGGCGTAGCTTTAACAATGTGACTCAAAGGCCTGTGTGTGCAGCAGGGCACAGACCCTCAGCCCTGCACTGGCCCTGCCTGTGCAAAAACAAACAAACAAAATACACCATCACTAAGACTTCAGATTTGTTCTCCTCAGCAACTTTTCTATCTGCCAAGCTGTTGAGTGTTTCTAGCCATGAGTCAAAACCACTTAAAGCTCTGTCCTGTTCTCTCCCCAGAATC
This sequence comes from Sterrhoptilus dennistouni, assembly GCA_013397095.1. Classification (NCBI taxonomy): domain Eukaryota; kingdom Metazoa; phylum Chordata; class Aves; order Passeriformes; family Zosteropidae; genus Sterrhoptilus; species Sterrhoptilus dennistouni. The sequence continues at coordinate 349,502 of VWZU01012780.1, forward strand.
GATCACTGGAACAATGAGAAGGAGCGCCTTGTCCTCATCACAGACTGGTCCCTCCTGGTCTGCAAGTACAACTTCATCAGCCTGCAGTGCCAGCACGTCACCAGGATTGCCCTCAGCGCCGTGGACACCATCTCTGTGGGGGAGTTCGAGTTCCCACCCAAATCCCTGAACAAGTAAGCAGCCACAGTTACATGTAAGGCTTGCACAGTTATTGGGAACAGATTGAGCTGTCAGCCTGCCCACTGGAGTGGTCTGAGAATTCTTCTTTTGCTTGCTTAACTTTGCAAACAATTCCTGAAGCTTTTTTGAAGACCTCAGGGTCGCTGTGGTTTGCTGGGGTAGTGAGTGGTTACTGGCAGTAACAGCAAGTTGCTCAAGGACTTTCAAGATAAGATGAGTAGATTTGGGAGCAGGAACTCATCACCATTACATAATGCAGGAAGTAGTGGTAACACCACCTTAGGACGAATAGAAAGCTGTGAGTGGCAGGTCCCCTGTACACAGGAGCTGTCACAGGCTGTGAAGGATGACCAGGGTGTCCCAGGTGCTCCACCTTCTTACTCTCAGCTTGTAAGAATGGCCTTTTGCATGTTTCAGGGGCTGAATTATTGCATTTCTTGCCTACAGTAAAATTTACTCACTTGTATTTCAAGATAGCTTCTAGTTTCAAGCAGGTCTTTCTCAGACAGAACATTTTTAGTTGACCTCACTCAAAGAGTGGGAAGTTTTACCCTGTTCATTCTGCAGGAGGGAAGGTGTCGGGATACGAATCCAGTGGGACAAGCAAAGCCGGGCCTCCTTCATCAACAGGTGGAACCCCTGGTCCACCAACATCCCCTATGTGACCTTCACTGAGCACCCCATGGCAGATGCTGACGAGAAGATCTCATCCCTGTGCCGGGTAAGGAACGGCCTCTGCTGCTCCAGGCAGCTCACTGAGCTCATAGGGTGGACACAACTTGCATTATTTTTAAGTAATACATCAATTAATCAAATAAAATCAGGTACATGAGAGGCAGAATTTAGAGCTGGGAGCTCCATCTCCCCAGTGTCCAAATTTTGACTTGCAGGGTGGCCCCACTGCCCACTCTTGCCAGCCACCCATAACTGGCTGAAACAGAGGAAGCCAAAACTTCTGAAGGTGCAAAGTCCTGTAAAACCCAAAAGCAAATGGATCTTGGGCTGTTTCTGCTCTTACTTACCTCACAGGCTGATGAACTTTTCATCTAGGACTGCCAGCTAATTAACAGATAGTTTTATTGCTCAGTGAAAACCTTCACCGAGGTGGTTCTCTGTTCTTTTTGTAATAGGTGCTTCCCTCTGAAGGTCTGCCTAAAATTAGAACAGTATTAAGTGTAACACATCAGTGATCAGGGCAGAACCACAGTCAGAAATAAACACCTGGTCAGTGATAAATCTTTACCGTGTTTAAATCACACATCAGCAGCGTCCTTCGTGAAATTAACTGAATCACTGAGGTTAAATATCAGACTGTGACTATCACAGCCCATAGAGCCCTGACAGCTACAGCTTTAATGCTAATCCTCCACCACTCCCTAGCAGCAGCTGCTTAACAGTTTGTAAAACAATGCAAAAGCAAGGTGATTTCTTCCAGCTGGAGAGCTTTCAAACACACCTGATCCAGGCTGTGAAGAAAGCCCACAAGGAGGGCACAGCACCAGGAAGTGCCAACGGGGTGTTGGTGCTGGAGCGGCCCATCCTCATCGAGACCTACCTGGGGCTGATGTCCTTCATCAACAACGAGGCCAAGCTGGGCTACTCCATGACAAGAGGCAAAATTGGATTTTAAACCCCTTTGCGTGTCACCTGTTCAAGGGCAAGTGAGTTGCTGGTGGTGCCCTGGGGAGATGGTGCTGAGGGCAGAGCACGTAATAAAGTTGTCAGAGGAAGGAGAGGAAAGGGGGAGGTTGTATGACAGTTCCCAGGTTGTTTGGGGAATGCACAGGTTGGATTTGAAGCAGACACAGGGTGGTGTCAGTCTTGTATTTTGTACCTGATTTACAGCCCTCACTGGTCCTTATGCAGGGTGAATGAGCCATGGTGTGTTCTGTGTCCCAGTGCCTGCTCTTCCCAGTCCATGAAGTGCCATTGGAATCTGCTGAAATTCCCAGTGCACAGCAGAACCTTTGTGCCACGGCCCTGCTGTATCCCTGTGTGCGGTGTCAAATCCTGTCGTGTGTGCTTGGGACTGCTTTGTGTTCTTTAAGAGGAATTGCTGTTCCATTCACCATGATCTCAGTGCTCTGATTAATGCCTGCTAGGAATTTTCAAAGCTGTCAGTCAGTCTTTAACAGTATTTGCTGGCTTTTGCTAAAGCTGTACTGTTCCACCTGCTCAGCAGTGGTTTGTAAACTCAATATGCATTTTTGAGCTTCTTCTAAAAATTCCTCTAAGAACCTACTGGAACTTCTTTACTTCTGTTTCTTTGCTGCAGCCACAGAATAGACTGTTGTCAGAGAACATTGCCAAAAGCCTGACAAACATTTGCCTTCAAAGCTGTTCTTTGTAGAACTGAAAAGGAATTCTATTTTGGTTAGATTGATACTCTTAACCATTTTTCTTAAATCTACTCTAGTTTGGGCCAGGACTTTTTAATGTAGTCTTTCAGCACTGTGTTTCAGCCTTGGTTCATACACTCCTGCACTGAACCTCTCCTCCAGGGATGAAATTCAGAAGTAGCCCAAGAGATTACAGCTGTAATTGCTCAGGAGGTGACTCTAACAAGCTTTTTCCTTGTGCATGACCTTCTCTCCATGCCCTTTCATCAGAGCATTTATCTGCTGGATGAACACTGTGCTGCAGTGGTGGGGCTTTTGACCCTAATGTAGGCGAGTGTTGGTGAAACTCCTGTTGCGGTCTGTCCTGACTCCAGCTTTCCAAGCTTCTCCATGTATTTTCTAAGTTACCTGTTCAATTTTCATTAACCTGGCAGTAAAGTTAAATTTCAACTCTTACTTGGTGTTTGTTCTTCATTTTCTGGAGACTGAGGCTGTCAAATTGGGTAGCAGAAGAAAAAAATCCAGTAAATTCCTAAACAAGAGGCTCCCTCCTTGGAAAGATACAGGGGAAAACAAGGAAGGATATCCAAGTGCTCCTTCCCTGCCAAACCATCCACTCCTATTTGGCACCAGAGTTGGGACAAAAACTCCCATTTCAGTTACCTGGAATTCAGCATCTTAAAGTGTCAATTGTGATCCCTCTGGCAAAGATTCCATGTAATAAATCCAGGGTCGCCCAGGCACAATTACTGTCACCTAAAATTATTTGTGTGCAAGTAACAGTTTCCTTATGCTGGGATAAATCACTACATCATCACATCACTGATCAGACTGAAACAGACTTTCAAGTGCAGAGGTGCAGGTTTATAGTTTGTAACTATCAAAATATTTATTGGAAATAGAAAATTTAAATAATAGCTATACATTATATACACACAGAGCTACAGTCTTAGAAAATAAGGGTTCAGAGTTGAAAAAGAGATGTTCAACTCCGTCAGTACTCAGGTTCTCTTGCAATAGACACTCATTCCCTAAATTTCACTTGCTACATCACTTCATTCAAATGCAGTCACAATATTTCACACACTGAGCTTGGAGCTCCTTCAAATAAATAACTTATAAATACAAACACTTCAGACTGGGCAACAGGTTTTGACTCCTTTCCTCTTTCTTCCTCAGACTTGCGAGCGTTTTTAATGCATTTTAGTTCTTTTATTTTACCTCTTCTCTTTCCAAGTAACACACACAGAAGTGGTCCTTACTCAGGAGCAGCATGGAGTCCCCACTGGAATGCCAGGAGAGAGACATGATCTGGAAGTCACCTGCAGGGAGAGATCAGAGTGTGTCAGCAAGGAGCTGGCAGCCCATCCTCCTGCTGGAGGAAAAGGCAGCTGGAATCAGCCACACCAATCCCAGCCAGCCCCTTGAGACATTTCCTGTGTCTCACTATGAACTCCTCCAGAGGGTGAAAACACCAGTTTTTAAGCATCTCCAAGAACACACCTGAGCTATTTCCAGGATAACTCTCAGATCAACTTATAAATGGAACAAAATTCAATAATGGAACAGTGAGGTTGTGGCAGCTGCTGCTCACCTTCCCCGGGCACCTGCACGACAATGCAGCCAGCTGGGGACCACAGGTACACTCTGCTGCTGCCTGTGCACACAGCCAGGCGGGGCTGGCAGGGGTCCCACTGGAAATACTGGATGGTGCACAGCTGCTCCAGCACCACTGACAGCTTCAGCTTCCTGATGTCCCAGATCCACACAGCGTTGGGAATGTTATCTGCAGAGGAAGCAGCAATACTGAGAGCTGGAGGATAAAAGGATCACGTTTGGTTTTTCTAGATGCATAGGAATAAATAAATTCGTACAACACAAACCCTTAGGTACACCCCACTTGAGTTTAGCCAAGCAGAGCCTTCGGGAAATATTCAGCCTTGGAAATATTGCAAAAAAAAGGTAAAAGTGATCTAATCCATCTCCCAGTGCTTCCCTGGCTTTTATCACATTAGTCTGTCTGATGGGTTTTGCACCTGACCCAAAGCTTTGGCACCCAGGCACAAAACAGCTCCTCAAGGCCAAAGGGAAAAATGAAACATTAATTCCATGACTTTCACTATTCAGAAGTCAGAATTCCTCCTGCTATAGGCTGTGCAGAGTTCTGCCTTTTAAGAGACCCAGGCTGTAAGTGGGAAGATGTGTTTCAATACAGTGAGCTCACACAAACTTGAAGAAACATAAACCCCCACTATTTTCATTAACTACAGAGCCAAGGCTGAGTTCATGCCCTGATCAGCAGTTCTGGCAGCTCACATCAGTTAACACACACTAGAAGACAGGCTGGGATTCCTCTGTAGTCACATATCTCACAACAGAGCTGATTTTACAGGGCCATGACTTTTTATAGTGCAAAGGATCATTTCTGCTAAGGAAACCCCCCACATGCCCCACATGGTTTCCCCTCTAAGGCAGGACAGTCAGAACCTACCATTTTTGGTTGCCAGGAAACAGTTATCTGCACTGAAGGCCAACATCCCAACTCCCACTTTGGGATTTGCCCTGTCAGCAACTGGTTTGATATACTGTAAAGAAACTGGCACCTGGGAAATGTCATCTGGAACAGGAAATAAAAGTATTTCACTAAGTGAGCCTGGATGGACAATGCATTTACATCCAACTGCTAAAACCCCTCATCTCTGAAGTGATAGGACCATATTTTACTCTTCTCCAAGAAGTTCCAATCAAAATTTCAATTGCTTTAACATATCACATCTCCATACAGCCAACCCTACTACTGTTCCTGCCCTCCTACAGAAAAGGAAAGGCTGGAAATTCAGGCAAGACTGAGATTAAATCAGGAAAATGAAGAGAGATTAATTTTTCTACTACCTTTCAACTAGTATTTCAAACACTGTTAATCAAAGGTGATTTACAGTGCCATAAAGACTGAGATTGATTTTTACTGCCCTAGAGAACATCCAGAGGATCTGATCCACCATCCAAGGGGTAGAGTTCACCTACAATGTTTATTTAAAGACTTCCCAAGGCAAACTCAAGTGTCTGGTTTGAGTAAACTTTGGCTTACATTTACTCTGTGTGCTGAAGAGAGAACTAGCCAATGCTCTTGTTGGAGGGAAAGAAAGTCTCTCTCTGTCAACAGTTGGGGATTTCTCCACTTCTTTATACACAATCTACAAAGAAACAAGTGAGAGCTCTACAGAAGGGCCTTGGAGAGTTTGAACATGGGCTATTACCAAATACCCACATCCCACTGGCTCATTTGCACATTTAGTACATCTCAGCATCCCCTGGTTCATCAACAGAGGAAAGGGCTTCAGCAGGCAGAGCCAGAATCCAGTATTCCCAGTGAATAAATACAAATAAATACATTTGGAACCGTGATCAGAAAAAACACTGCAAAAAATAGGTCTGAGGGATTGCACCTCGTTCATTATTTCTGACAGCAAGTTAAATCATCCCCATTACAGTGGGAACATGAATCTCATTTTTGCAACCAAAAATCTTTAATCTGATTCTATCACCAACAAAGTGCAGCACTGCAGAAGGAAAATAGCAAAAATATTTTAGAGTGCCTGCAACGTATTCCCAAACACAAGCACCAGGATAAAACACAGCAACTGCAATTCCTGTCTGTGTAGTGGAGATTAACAGAGCTATTTCCATTTGTTTTCCATGACATATTTTACACCTAACTGGAAGTTAAGGCATTTTTCAGCCGTGAGAAGCTTTGCTGAGGTGCTTTAATGGCTCATGCCTTGCATCTGGTTAAGAGGCAGAGTCATGTGGATATTGCAGACTTACAATCCACACACAAACTCTTCCAGGAGGTCTCTTCAGTCCCTCTGCAATGAAAACAGCACCACACACTGTTCTTGTTACCTCCAGGGATGAGATCAGCTTGGGATTTTGGGAACAGCAGCTCTGCACCTGCTGCCAACAGCCCAGAATCTGTCAGACCTTGCAGGTACAGGTATAAAGGATAAAAATCAATGCTGACAGATGTTCCAGGCAATGCCCATCAGGTGAGCTGGATGAGCCTGTCCACACAGGATGGAAAATCTGAACACAATCCAGTTCCACCACTGTTTAAAAGTTAGGAATTGTATAAAGCTGAGACAAATCTCTCCTGTTCAGTTTTCCAGTTTGCCATCAGCTGCACACCCAAATCTATAATGCAGCCACCAAAACACACTGGCATGTGACAGGAGCATCTGAGAATCTATTATTGCTCAAGAGAGATGATCATAGACACATATTCCATCAAATTTGAAAGGAATCCCACTTTTGTTACATTCCCAGGTTACCATGCAATTTCCCAAGCCCTAGTGAGGAAAAAAAGCAGTCTCCAGAATGAAATGGATTCATCAGCATCTTTCAGGTACAAACAGCAGCACCCAAGCTCTGCTAAGGACTCCATGGCTTTGGGATCCACACTTACAGTCTTTTTGTTGGAAATGGTTGCTGGATGGTCAAGCTCAGTGATCTTCTTCCACGTCACATGGTTCAGGATACGCACCTGGCTCAGGAAACACGGCAAGGGGAGACTGTTAGGACAAAGTCCTCCAAATGGCTTCAATAAAAGAGGCAGGAAACATTTCTCACCTTTTCATCAAAGCTGCCAATGGCCAGGAACTGGCTGCTGGGACTCCAGGCGATTGATTTGACGCCCAGGGGCCACTCGTAGGCGCGGTAGGAGGAGAGCAGCCGCCCGTCAAGGGAGTACAGCAGGACCTTGTACTGAGACACAGACACAGCTGAAATCCAGCAATGCTGCTAAAAACCACAGGCAGGCAAATCATCCCTGCCAAACCCTGCCTGTTTTACATGCAGCAAGTTAAATGCAAAGGTACAAATGGTCTCTTATCTGAGTTAAGAGGCTTCATTGCTCTCTTTTTGGATGAGTACTTTTATTAAGTGTAAAAATCACTGTGAAGTGCAATGTCAGTAAAGCTGTAGAAGACTTACTTTCTTCCATTATTATTCTTCCATTACTCTTTCTTTATTTCAATAGCAGATTCTGCAATATTTATGATTTTTTTGCTAGATAAATTAGAAATAATTTGCTGTCATTGAAGGTTTACACAACAGTGACATCCACTTGCAAAGACACCCATCCCCAATACAAGTGTAATATTTAACAGAAGCTGGACTCGCAGCCTTTTATGTTCAAAAGAACTATTTTAAACACTAATTATTTTAGTCACTGCTTTATACATGATGGCCAAAGACCAGCTTCAACTCTTCAAGAAAATAATCTGCTTTTCCTCCTACCTCTAGGCACGTGTCCCATGCTGCCAGCACACAGCCATTGGGAGCCCACTCAATCCCAAACAGATCTTGGGTTTCTGTGTCAAAATGCTGCCCGCAAAAGAGAAACCACAAAACCATTTGAAATATGTCAACAAATCCTGTTTCATCTAAGGTGACAGAATGTTCAGTTTCAACCTTTCAAGGGCTACCACAAACACAAAAGAGCTTTTTGTATGCCAGAGCAGCAACAAAAGTATTTCCTCCTGTAATACAAGCTGCATTCAGTAGATCTTTGATCCCCTCTACAGAAAAGCTAAAAGTTTCTATACCTTCAAATGAACAGCATTTCAAAAGCAAATTAACTTAGTTATACTCAATCAGTCAAAAATCCAGGAAGCCTAATTCCTTGTCTTAAAGCCCAGTACAGGATCACATAATCCCAGAATAGTCTGAGCTGGAAGGGACCTTACAGCTCATCTCATCCTATGGGCAGGGACACCTTCCACCATCCCAGGTTGCTCCAAGCTCCATCCAACCTGGCCTTGGACATTTCCAGGGATGGGGCAGCCACACCTTTCACTACAAGGTTCATTAGAGAAGAGCTCAAGAACATGACAAACATTTAGTGATACTTCCCAAATTCTCTCTCACCTTCTGGTGAGGCTCAGAATTCCTAAATTAAAGGCGATACAACATACAGACAAGTTCTTCATGAGGTCTAATTGCTCAGATCCAGCCCATGGCCAATGCCATAGACTGATCCATGGACTGATCCAACAGTTCACATCACATATCCCAAGCACCAAGCACTTGCTACTCCCACTGTTTCTAATGGAGCAGAGTGCAATATGTGCAGGTAACCACAGCAGAGGGGGAGGAGAGGCAGAGCTTACCCTGAGGAGCTGCCAGTTGTTGCAGACGAAGATGCTGATGAAATCCTTACAGTCGCGTCGCTCCGCCACGGCCATGTAGCGCCCGTCCTTGGTGAAAGCCACCCCTGCCACAGGACAGATTCATTAAAACTGGCTCAAACAGAAATCAGACAACAAGGCAGAAGAGCTGATGAGGCTTCAGCAAGGAACTGTTACTCCCAGTTCAAAGCAGAAATAAAAGAGGAGACAGAATCTCTTCACAGAAGGTCACATTAATCAAGGCAAAGCACGGTGTTAGTGATTCACTGTGTCAGCAGTTTTTAGGCTCAGAATGTACAATTTCTCAGGATGCAGAGCTCCAGTGTGCTTCAAAACACATCTAACCACTGACAGTTGTTATATAAACCCAACAGATTCCAAATAACCACTTCATTTAGCCTGGCTAAATGGATCAGTTATGCAACCATCAGGTCTCCACCAACTCCCAGGCATTGCTCCCCATCCTCTTGGATTTTACATGGAATACATAATTGTCTTTGTCATCTCTGGGATACAAGCCTTGGGCAGGAAACTGCTCACTACAGCCATGTGGTCTGACAGCCCTGACACAAGTTTCCCTTTCCAGCCTTTCCATATGCAGAAGATGACAAAAGTCACTTTGGATTACTGTTTTTCATCGCGAGCACATCCAGCATAATTTAATGTCTAAAAGGATCCCTCAGAGGCAAACACAACACATATGCACATGTGAAGAGCAGGCACATGGATCAGCTGGAATCCTTCACTCAGACACCACAACCTGGCTGCAGGTGCTGCTCAGAAGGGATGGGACCAGACCCTGTTCCCAAACATGGAAATTAAATTCCCAAAATTAAAGTAATTTTCCCTTTCTGCCACATTACAGGACCATTCCCAGGCAGGTGTGTGACACTTACCTTGCTGGCACGCTTTGGGGTACTTGATGTAAGACACAGACTTGGTGCACAAGGACCACACTGTGATTCGCAGCTGGCACAGAGACAGGGAGAAGTTTTGGTTATTTTTGTAGATTTTTTTAAAAAAATAATTAATAGGAAAACATCAACCTAATTCAGCAGCACAAAGTGGATCAATGAGCCTTCTGTGATTAATTAATTCTGCAGCTATTTTGAATAACACAACGTCCTGGGAAGCAACCATGAGGAATTCTTTCCCAATTTCTAGCTGCTAGCAGGGAACTTACCCCAAGCTTATATGAGTACTCTAGATAGGGATACAAAATTCACACCACTGATATGGAGAAAACCTCTTCACAAACACTGAAGTTCCTGCCATTAGCACAAATGTCTTCTCAATCTATTGCCCAGAGTTACTTTGCAATTGGAAAAACAGATTCATCACAGAATCTGGAGGAGAGATGGGGAGTTTCCTGCCTTAATGAATGGATGACAAGTTTCAGCCCCTTCAGAACATTGTATCCCTTGGGAAAAGGCTACCAAGTATGAACACTGAGCTGTATTTTACGACATTTAGAATTCCACAGCTTTGATGGTCGATTTGTGTTTTGCTCTTCCCTCCTCAGGCACACACAAGGAGGCACCCTTACAGAATGACTGAAAAATTCAGACACCCAAAACCTGCTATGCAAAGCAAGGCTTTACACTGGTGTTTGGGGGATTTCTGGAGAACTGTGCCTCCACAAGCACCAAGAGCTGCAGAGAGGGCAGGCAGCTGCAGACCCAGCCGCTCCACAGCTCCCCAAGGTCACAGCTGCACTCCAGGCTCTGCCTTGCCATCTGCACATTACCCAATTAAAAACAAATACTTCCTCTCCCGTAGCAACGGCGGCCCCATGGGCATTCACCAGGATGGCATGTGAACCTTTGCATTTGGAGATGGAGCAAGGAATGTCCCCAGGGTCAGGTTTTTAACTTGTTTTCCTGCATTTTACCACACCAAGGAAGAGCTACAGGTAGGACTTTCTGCAGTGAAGCACCTCCATCACAAAGGTGCCTTTCCTTGAACTACTGAACACCAAAATTCATTTTGATTCAGTATGTAAAGCACCAGCTTTGTCCCCATTTCCTCCTCCTCCCACATAGCCCAGCAGCATCCCAGCAGCCTTGGGAGGAAGGTTCTCCTACACCTTTTTGTAGGTTTGTCCTTGACACACTTTTTTCTTCCCTGAAGTACCTGGCGCTGTTCAATGGTGACAAAGGATCCTGAGGGAGCAGCCTCTGGATCTGCTTCACTGCTAACACTGCAGGCTCTGTGTTGCAACAGAAGTTGGAGGATTTTCCCTTGCTGACATGATCGGTTTTGGTGGGAAGCACAATTCAAGGGATTTACAGGGCTCAAACAAAGCTTCACAATCCCAATAAACACTGGCTCTGCATCAGAGATCCATGGAATCCCAAACAGTTCGTTCTGTCTTACACATCAGACAAACTTCTGAGATTTGAAGAAATAACAAAGAAATCTTTTCCCGTGGAATCATAGAATGATTTGGGCTGGAAGGGACCTTAAAGCTCATCTTGTCCCACCCCCTGCCATGGATACAGACACTTGTCAGTAGACCAAGTTGCTCCAAGCCCTGTCCAACCTCACAGGGAAGGATTTATTCTCAGTATCTCACCTAACCCCGCCCTCTGTCAGTGTTAAGCCATTCCCCCTTGTCCTGTCACTCCAGGCCCTTGGAAATCATCTCTCTCCATCTTTCCTGTAAGTTCTCTTCAGGCACTGGAAGGCCAATGAGGTCACCCCAAAGCTTCTCCTCTCCAGGCTGAAAAATCCCAACTCTCCCAGCCTTTCCTCCCAGCAGAGCTGCTCCATCCCTCTGACCATCCTGGGCCTGCTTTGGACTCTCTCCAGGAGCTCCAGGTCCTTCCTATCCTGGGACCCCAGGGCTGGGAGGCAGCTCTGCAGGTGGGGTCTCACCTGGGCAGGGCAGAGAGGCAGAACAAGTTCTGCCCCTCTAAGTTCAGCAGCTCCTGGAGGAATCCACCAGATGAACATTAATCAACTTTTATCCCTGGGGCCGCTCACTTCCGGCCACCCAAACCCAGCGTTGTCAGTCTGCTCCTCAAGCAAGATTTACTTTAAAAATACCAACACAATGCCTCCACACATTCTTCTGCAGCAACTGCAGCACTGAAATGCTGCTGGGGACTATTAATTGCAGACCTAAATGCACTGGCTGCCTTGCCTCCCCTAAGCAAAACACACAGCACACATTCTCCAGCCACTTAATACAAGCTTAGCAGCTGCAGGCTTCAAATGCTGAGAGCTGGATCATCATTTTTCCTGACAAAGGCATCTGAGTGCTGCTACTCAGCCTCATGAACAGCTCCCCTGCCCTGCTGGGCATCAAACACACTTCCATCCTGGACCACACTGGCTGCTCCAAGCCTCAGGAGGCAACACCTTGCTGCTCATGTTGAGTTCAAGAGCATACAAATCTCTGGAGATGGGACACAGCACAGCCCATGCTGAGTTCCCACTGTCACTTCTGCCCTGCATGAGGCTCAGCCAAAGAAAAGGCAAGGCCCCTCTGTTTCAAAATATTTCTGCATCCATCTCTGCTCCATCACAGAATCATTTAGGATGGAAAAGCCCTCAAAGACCACGGAGCCCAACTATTTCCCCAGAACTGCCAAGACCACCATTACACCATGTCCCCAAGTGGCACATCTAAATGTCTTTTAAATTGCTCATGGGAGGTTGACTCCACCCCTACCTTGAGGGGCCTGTCCCTCTGCTTGACAACCCTTTACATGAAGAGATTTTTCCTAATATCAAATCTAAACCTCCATTTGCTGTAAAAACAGCAGCTTCTCCAAAAGGGTCAAGCTTTGTGACTCCTCAAGGAGGACAAGAATGGTTTTCCTGTCCTTCACTGCTGAGCACGTGCTCCTGGCACTGGATGCTTCAGTGCCATCACACCCTGATACTCCTGAGGGGGCACTGCCCTGCCCTGTGTGCCCCAAAACATGGACAACAAACTGCCCCTGTGCCTCTGCAGCACTGGGGAGAGCCCACAGAGCACAGCCAGCACACACGCAAAAATACACCTGCAAAGACCCAGATTACAATTAAACCAGACACCTCTAAGTGTCTGATAAGCAAAGCCATCATCTTCACTCCATCTATCAGCCACAACATGCCTTTAACATCAAATACGATCACAGAATCACAGCATGGTTTGGGTTGGAAGAGGCCTTAAAGATCTTTTTGTTTCAAATCCTCTATTCAAAGATTCACTGAGGCTGCAAAAGACCACCAGGATCAAGTCCAGTCCAATCTGTGCCTGATCCCCACATTGTCACCCAGCCAAGTGCCACCTCCAGGGATGGGGACTCCACCACTTCCCTGGGCAGTGCCTTCCAATGCCTGACCACCATTCCCATGAAGAAATTCCTCCTGATGTCCAACCTGACCCACCCCTGGCAGAGCTTGAAGCTGTGTCCTCTCATCCCGTCCTTCTCTCTCTGTTCAATTCCACTCTCTCCCCTGCAAGGGCTGCAGGCTCAGAGGGAAGCACACAGATACATTCTATTATTCCACTGTAACTTCTCACCCAACTCACACAACTTGATGGTTTGGCCCAGTGCTAGGAACATTTAAAACCAAGTAATTTTGATTCCTGAAAGTAGGATCCTTTTCTGTTATTCCATTTGTGCCCACTCAGACATTCCTACAGAGAAACTCACATTGTGTGCTTAATGTATGGATTTCACACCCCCTTCCCTTAACACTGTGTTTACAACTGAATTGTGACAGAAAGGGAAAACCTTCATATTCCCACCTGGAACATTCCACAATCTCATTTAAGTTGCCAACATAAATGAGATGAAGAAGATTAGAAGGATTATGTCACAGCTTGCAGACAGGATCAGGAGCAAAAGGAACACCAAACACAGAGGGTGAGAAAAGAAACCAAACGCTTAAAAAATTACAGGAAACTTCCACTGCTGCTCGTTGCCTTTCTCAGGAATTCATGGAGAAGGAGTAATTGTTTTATAGAAGGAGAACAGCCCACGGTCAGCTAAGTCTGCAGCAAGCCCTTCTCCACTGCTCCTTTTGGGGGTTACTTTCACTTCAGCATAGATGACTCGATTGAGTGGAGCTGTCAAACTCAAATCCTCACAATAATGGTGTCTGAGAAGTTTTCAGCTGTTGTTTTGCAGTGGAAAAACAAACCAAAAGCAGAAGCAATTTTAAAATAGCCCAAAAACAGCTGAGAAATAAAAAGTATTTAGATGGTAACGTGATAAACAGTCTCCAGCACTGGGCCCAGGAACACAGCCCAATGTTGACAGCTCCAGGCAGGTGTAGGACTGGTGATTTTCAGCAGACAAAAACACACTTTTAAACAACCTACAGCTCAAATGACTGTCAACTCTTGTCCCAGACTTGACTGGGTCACTCAGCCCCCTTACATAGCAGTGTCTGTCAGCACCGGATTTCAGAAGATTATTCGGAGTACATTCCTCGCCAGGAAGCATTTTTCAGCCACGCACAGTTACTAAGGATTAGCTGGGATACACACAGAAACACACATTTCTCCCTGCTGCTGGAGTTCCAGAGAAGCTCCTTAATGCTTAAGGACCTGACATGGAATGAGACAAAGTATGTAGTTTATAAGCACAGCTCTTCAGAGAAACACTCCAGAACATCTTCGCGCTATTTATCCCAAAACACGAGGGTCATGAGGAAGCAGAGAATCACAGAATCCCAGGATGGCTTGGGTTGGAAGGGACCTTAAAGCTCATCTTATCCCACCCCCTGCCATGGGCAGGGACACCTTCCAGTGTCCCAGGTTGCTCCAAGCCCTGTCCAACCTGGCTTTGAGCACTTTCAGAAATGCGAAGAGGATCCATTTGTTTTCCTTCAGATCCTCCACCTGGAGCTGTTGGTTAAGTTCTACCTGCGCCTGCAAATCCTGGTGGAACGATGGCATTGGAAGGAGTCACATCATGTTCAACACCTTCCACAACTCACTGATAATGTGGAACTGCCTTCCAGAGTACAGGAGGAACACTGACCACAAAGAAACCCTAGAAATTAGCTGATGAAGTGTCAGAGGATGGTGTCAGACTCCTTTCTTAGGCATCAGTGACAGGGCAAGGAGTAATGGCCATAAACTAAAAGACAAGTTCCACATCAACATGAGGAAGAATTTCTTTCCATGGAGGGTGGCAGAGCACTAGAACATCTTCCTAGGGAGGGCATGGAATCTCCCTCTCTGGAGACATTCCAAACCCACCTGGATGCTTTCCTGTGTCACCTGCTCCAGGTGACCCTGCCTTGGCAGAGGGGTAGGACGAGATCTCCAGAGAGCACTTCCAACCCCAACTATTCTAGGATGATTTTTCTGAGGCACTGGTAAGTACAGATGGCTAGAAAGAAATTAGCATAACCACAACCTTTTAAAAACTCAGGGAATAATAAAGTTCCTTGTGAACTCTCAGTGGAGTTCACATATGAACCTGAGGAACAACAAGAATGAGTGGTTACTTGGTGCTGTTTAGAAGTGACCAAAGCCCAGCTGAGCTGGCTGACAGGAAACCCCCAAACCCTCCAGGCAATCACTAGATTTGATAACACACTGATATTAAATATCCTGAGCAGTGCCCACATCCATCCCCCCAGACTGTGGATTTAGCAGGGAGGGAGTAAACACAGCTCCAACCACGGCCTGGCCCTGGCAGCTGTCTGACAACAGCTAATTTAGCAACCTGTTTACAGCTGGAAAGGAAACTTATCCCAACACAGATGCCAACTTGGCAAAGGCTTAATGAAATCCTCTAAGGTCAAACCAAGTTCTGTTGGGAGGCAATAAATCCTCGCTGGTCCACCCCCACACACACGTGCCACGAGATCCTCTCTGGGAGCCTCACACAGCCCCAGCCTGCAGTTCTGCCTCCCCTGCTGCTGCCTGACCAGCAGGGATGGCTGCACTGCCTCCAGGCTGGAATTCTGAGCTCGTTTTTAATTTTTATTGATGCTTTTAGGGCAATTCACACCTGGGAAAACCAAGGCCTAAACTTATCACTCCTATCTAGAGGGATGGGGGAGTGGGTCTGTACACACACAGCAGAGCCCACAGCCATATCCCACTAACACTGGGATTTGCCCAGGAAAAGAGAGAATCTTGCACTGTAGTATGTGAATTCCGTGCTAACCAGTGTTATGGTACAAGACCCTATCACCTAAAACCCTTCCAAAGGTTTGGAAAGAGTAACACAACTGCTTCACATGCTGTTCTTGGCTGTTTTCTGACCCTTCATTGTTGTACTGAACAACAGGAATCATCGGCTCTAATCAAAAAGGTGGAAGAGTCAGAATCCACAAGGCTTCCAACAAACCAATCATCCACAAACCAATTTGGACTCTACATTAGTAGCATTCCCCAATATAGGTCTTAATAAGCATTAAAGGTGTTATAATTTTAATTTTACAAGCGGTTCCACCAGAGGTTTGGCTCCTGTGTGTCAAATCAAACAACTGGGAAAATATTTCCAGGATCTAGATCTAAATCTCATCTCATAGGTCAATAAACATAAGCCTTGAAGCTTTAATTTAAAATCACTCTGAAAAATGTATGGTTTGGGGTTTTTTTTAATCTAGAAATCCTGAGCTTTTCTCACTGTGCAAGAAACATACTAGATTTCTAAGACAGCTTAGAGGAATGCCATCAAAATCAAAAACATCAGGATACGTTCTAAAACGCACAACTTTACCTTCAAATTTAAGCACCCACTTTCTACCTTACCACCAGAAGCAAGAGGACAAAACGTTAGTGGAACAACAAACACCTAACATGGAATTACACTGAGTTACACACAGGACTACAGAGCTGCTCTCCACCACCACTGCAGCTTTAAGGGCTTTGGGTTATTTTAGGAGGCAAAGGGCAGACAGCAACATCTGACACCAAGGGGAGCAAGCCCTGCCTCCAGCACTCACATGGAACTCGGTGGTGTTGAGGATGTGACGCCCGTCCGGACTCCAGCATGAAGCCACCAATCCCGCGGAGCCCTCGTCGATCTTACAGTGCCAGTCCGGCTGCTCCAGGGACCAGACCTGGGACAGGGAGCAACCAGACAGGGCAGGAAGCATCAGCTCAGCCAAACCTCTGCTCAGGAGGATTCCCTGCAGCTGGCAAAAGGCTCCTGCATCCCACCTCAGGGAGCTCAGCAATACCCAACCACCCCACAGCCATGAAGGACTGGCGCTGGATCCCGCTGCAAAAGTGAGTCCCACACCCCTGGGAGATCATGGAGATGGCAAATGATGTGGGGCTGGTTTTTTTCTTTTTTTATGACAAATATTCTGAATATCCAATATTTAAATAGGTTTAGTCCATTTAAGAAACTTGCATGTCATTTATTTCCTAGTAGAGTAAGAAACTGGTGAGATGATCTCCAATTCTGATCTGTTTTGCTAGATATTTTTATAGCAAAAATATCTATATTTTTATCTCATTCTTTTTCAAGCTAAGATGTTTGTCGTGGCTTTCAAAATCCTGGCATGCTGGTTTATCCTCAAACTGTGTTATCAATAACATCAGCAAAGCCTCAGACTAGTGCTGGTTAAGCTCTCACTCACATCACACCCAAATCCCAGCAGGAAACACACCTTTTCCTGCTTTCACCCTCACCTGGACAACTCCCCGCTTGTACATGGCACAGAGGATGAACAGGGAGTCCGAGGACCACTCGATGTACTGGATCTGATCCAGGCAGGTGTAGAGCTGAAGTATCTGCAGGGAGCTCGCATCCCGAACCACCAAACGGTGCTGCATGCACGAGGCCTGGGGGGGACAGGGCTGAGCTGGGGCTGGATCCTGGATGGAGCACTGGGGCTGCCCCTGCCAGGCTTGCTGTGAGCCCAGGTTTAGTTCAGAGAGGGTCAATGTTGTGTTTTACAAAAAAAAATAAATCCTCCCTGTGGGTGGTGAGTCACTGGCACAGGTTGCCCAGAGAAGCTGTGGCTGCCCTATCCATGGAAGTGTCCAAGGTCAGGCTGGATGGGGCCTAGAGCAGCCTGGGGCAGTGGAAGGTGTCCCTGCCCATGGCAGGGCCTTTGAACTAGATGAGCTTTAAAGCTCCTTGCACTCCAAACCAGTCTAGGATTCTGCAATTCTATTCCATATGCACTGAGCTCCACTGCATACTACAGTGAGAACTAACCCAGGGAGAAAAGGGGTTATTTAACTACTAATTAATAATTAAATAGTAATTAAATTATTACTATTATTTATAGTAATAAATAGAATCCTCGTTGATCCCATCACTGCTGAGTAAGTAACTCCAGTTTTTAAAAAGATGCTTTCTGTCTTATTGTATGATGTTATTTCATAGAATCCCAGAATAGTTTGGGGTGGGAGGAGCCTTAAAGTGCATCCCGTCCCCTCTGCCTTGGGCAGGGACACCTTCCACTGTCCCAGGCTGCTCCAAGCCCTGTCCAGTCTGGCCTTGGACACTTCCAGGGATCCAGGGGCAGCCACAGCTTCTCTGGGCACCCTGTGCCAGGGCCTCCCCACCCTCACAGGGAAGAATTCCTTCCCAATATCCCATCTAACCCTACTCTTTGGCAGTTTGAAGCTGTTCTCCCTTGTCCTGTCTCTCCAAACCGTTGTAAAACGCCCCCCTCCATCTTTCCTGTGGGCTCCCTTCAGGTGCTACTTAATTTTAAGTACTCACTCATCTGACTGATTAAGGTTAATTTAACCTAACTCAGGTCTCCGGTATTGACCCTTTCTGCCTCAAAGCCTCTCGGCAGCAGCCTCTGAGCTCAGGCCCGCGGGCTCCGGGGCTCCATTGCCGCCCGCTCCGTGTCC
>VWZU01012780.1:397154-430015 GCA_013397095.1 Sterrhoptilus dennistouni
TGCAACCTGCAAAGCTGCAGTTGAGTAACTGGGTTACAAATGAGAAATAACCCAGAGGATGATGCACCCACGGCCATGGTGGGAGGTCCAGCCCCGCTCCGTTGGGCATCGTGCCCCTGTGTCCCCCCAAAAGCATCACCTGGGGGTCCAGGGCACAATCCCATCTCTCCGTGTTGTCCTTGCAGGATCTCGGAGCACTGAAGATCCCGGAGCAGTACCGGATGATCATCTGGCGGGGTCTGCAGGACCTCAAGCAGAGCCACGACTACGGGGCCCAGCAGCTCATCCGCTCCAGCAGCAACGCCTCCACCATCTCCATCGGCAGCTCCGGGGAGCTGCAGCGGCAGCGGGTGATGGAGGCCGTGCACTTCAGAGTGCGCCACACCATCACCATCCCCAACCGCGGCGCCGCCGACGACTGGGCTGACTTCGGCTTCGACCTCCCGGACTGCAAATCCCGCAAACAGTCCATCAAGGAGGAGTTCACGGAGGGAGAGATCAACTGAGGGGCTCCGGAGGTGGCAGCGAGACACCCGGCGGCGCGATAAACCCCCCCGCCCTCGCTTTTCAAAAATGTTTGCAGCCTCGGGCCACCTGGAGAAGTTTGGTTTTGTTATCCAGGGGAACTGCAGGCCCTGAGCCAGGCAGGAGGTGCCTGCCCTGGGGAAGAAACTGAAGGAGGAAGAAAAGAGGAGGGCAGCCGAGCCAGCTCAGCAGCCGGAGCGGGATTTGTGCCTGCCCGTGGCACAGGAGGCACTGTCTGGTTTGTGTTTTCTTGGAGCATCCCTGCATCCAGCGCTGCAAGGACAGCACGTTTATCTCTTCCCTGCTCACTGTGTGCTCCGTGGTGCCCCAGACTGAGAGGGCTTTGTCACTGCAACACGGACTCAGCCCTGACCTCAGGGACTGGTGTGAATCCACGTCCTGCTTTTCCATGGACTGCCAAATGCACCCCTTCCCTCAGCCCTCTGTAAAGCCAGAAAGACCCTGTTTGTCCATTACCAATGTGTTCTTGTTCTTAAAGGTTGGTGTATATAAACAGAATGTACATACAGTAAACTCGTTGTGTTGTAAGGAGAGAGAAAGATTTATTTTCATGTAAGCTATAAAAATTGATACTGACTCCTGAGACACCGCAGTGTCAAGTAAATTAATTTCATGTTGTAGCATGTAAACATGCAGAGAATCCTGTCTCCAGCCTTATCTATTCAAAACTCAAGTTTTTTTCCTCCTCTGCATCTCTTGCATGCAGTTGTGGAGGAGAGGGAAAGCCACTGATTGTCCTGGGAAGTCACAGGTCTGGATAATCCCTCCCTGCTCCCCTGGGGAGTTTTGTTGACAGGTCAGACCTGACAAGCTGGAATGCCATGGTGTAAATTCCATATTTTTGGAGCACAGCATGGACTGACTGCCCAGTTCTCTTCTGTTCCTGGTCATTTCTCCCAGCTGTAATTTCTCTATTGATTCAGACAAAGGGAAGGGGAAAAAAGCCTTCACAGAAAGCAAGGACACAAATAGATGTGTTCCCTCCCTGAATGTTTATTCCCTACACATTTGGGAAGACAATGTCCCACAACAGGTCATGGAAAGGCACTGGAAGTCACAGGAGCTGTCACTGTGGGAGGGAGGGCAGGGAGCTGCTGCATCTGCCCCCTCAGCTCTGGGTCACTCAAGATTTTGGGCAGCCTGAGGGAACCTGAACAGAGATGATGCCGCCCAGCACATTCCCACTGCTGCCCTCTCTCTCTGGAGGCCTCCAAAGGCAGCCTTGCAGCTGCTTCCCATCACCCCCAGGCTGGGGAAGGGGCTGGATACCCTTCCCAAAGCCCTGGACCCTCTAAGCAAGAGCAGAAGAGCTCAAGTCCCACCAAGGCTCACCTGAGATATGACTTCTCCTCCAGGCAGGCAGTGGCTGTTCCCTCTCCAACAGGGACAGGAGTGTGACCAATGGATGTGCTGCACCCACATCCCTGGACCCAGGACCCTCTTCCAAGGCCCTGTCTGGGAGTCCCACAGCAGCTCCGAGCCTTCAGCACACAGAGCTGGCCTCCTGTCCCTCCTCTCCCTCAGGTACTGGTGAGCTGCAGGTGCAGCCACCATCCCTGAGGCCATCCCACCCCTCACACCACAGGGATTGGGACCCTTTGGGATTGGGAACTCCCCTGGTGTGGCTGACAGTGAATCTGTGTCCCCAGGAAATGGCTCAGTAAAGCACTAAAGTGCTTTAAAGCTTTTTCAACAACGACTCACATTTCCAGCCTTCCAGGGGCTGTTCACAGCAGTATTAATGGATCACTCCGTGGTAGGAATTGTATTTTTTGTAATGTTATCTTTGGAAAATGTGTTATTTTTATAGCTGTGGTTTTGCTTTTGTTTTGTTTTGGGATCCTTTTGTTTTGTTTTTTGGGTGGTTTTTTTTGTTTGTTTGTTTTTTGGTTTTTTTGTTTTTGTAACACAATAAAAAGCACATGTGGGAATTGCTGCATCTGGAAATTAAAACTGGACAGAAAGTGCCCTCCTAATCCAGAGTAAACCTTCACCTGTAGGACCTCAAAGGGCCTGAAGCTACTGAAATGTAGAAGAAACCCACTATTGAGTACTAAACTGCTACAGCGAGTACAGAGAGGCAAAATTCCAGATACATAAACTTTTTCTTCCTCAATAAATGGCTAAAAAATAGTGAATGAAATGAGAACAAGTATTAAGACACAGTTTTTCTGAGCTTGAAAAATTACACTGTTAAAAACAATTTCCCAAAGAGAACACAAATGTCACTACTATTTCTAGTTTTATATATATATTCCATAGGTAGGAATTGGAAATTGATTGAACTAAAGGTTCTTGCAAGAAGTTTATAAACTAATGCCTTGAAATGGAAGAAGTCAAGAATGTTGTTGTAATTCAATAAAAATACAGGAAAAAAAAAAAGGTTTCAAAAGATCTTGAAAAGTGGCATATGGCAGCCAGAGCCACACACCTGCAGAGAGCTCTACACATGACAAAGGTCCAAAGCTCCTGGCAGACTCTGACTGGCCTGTGGCTCTGCCTTCTGCTGGGGTCTGTGTCCCAAACAGGACCATGGAATCCCAGACTGGTTTATTTTTTATTTGGAAGGAATCTTAAAGCTCATCCCATCCCACCCCCTGCCATGGGCAGGGACACCTTCCACTATCCCAGCTTGCTCCAAGCTCTGTCCAACCTGCCCTTGGACACTTCCAGGGATGGGGCAGCCACAGCTCCTGTAGGAAATCCATTCCAGCCCCTCACCACCCTCAGATTTCTTCCATAGATCCAATCTAAACATACTCACAGACCAGATGCTCCTGTGGTTTTTCGAGCATTACATCACCTCACTTGTGGCAGTGCTGGGAAAGCACGGGCTTGTGACTTTCTCCTCCCTCCAAGGGGAGACTTCTTCCTCATCCCAGCCATTGGTCCTACACCATCCTGCCTGGCCCAAGGAGCATCACTCTTCTCCCAGGAAAACAGAGCTCCATGGTCAGCAGCACTCTCCAGAAGGAAAAACCACCTGGATGAAACCACACGGAATTTCTTGCAGGCTCTGGCTGACATGGTAGGAACCCTTGCACTGCCCCAGCATCGAGTGCTCCAGGTTCAGAAGTGCCTCTGTCTGCTGGGCATTCCCAGTGGGAACATCAAAACCACCATCCAGGCTTCTGCTGAGGCCACTGGGTGTGAAATTCTCCCTGTGTCCCAGCTGAATGGTTTTCATACGAGCTCAGCCTTGACTCCAGCCAGATCTGTGGTGCTGCTGTGCAAGTCCACAGCAGATCTGTTCCTCCAGGACTGCTCGGCTGCTGCAGCCACCTGGAGTGTCCAGAGGAACTGCTCCTTGGTGACCATGGGAGGCTCCTGGCCTGTGGGACAGGAACAAAGCACTGCATGGAACCCGTGGTCCCCTGGGAGCACAGATCCCACCACAGCAGCTCCTGGTGCTGGGGCTGCAGGATTTTAAATATTTCAGCCTCCTCCTCCTGCCCTGTCAATGCAGCCACAACAACTGAAATACTGTTGAACAAAAATAGCTTGGACTACATGACCTTCAAAGCCTCTTCCTACCCAGCCCACTCCATGATTCTGTGATTTTTATCCCTTCTGGGCAGCCAGGACTCTGGCTGAGGATCTCTTGGCTGTCACAAGCAGCTGCTTTCTTTCACAAAGGACAGTAAGATCTAAGGCAATTTCCCCTCCCAACTCTCATTTCTTCCCAGCACAGAGTTTCAGATCATCATCCCCCACCCAATCTCCATGACCTGACACACTGCATTCCCTGACAAAGCCAACCCAAAGCAACACAAAGCCATCAATTTCAGCCTTGTCCAACCTTTCAGGGCTCTCAGGAAGTGCCGGAAGAGTTCCCTGTAGGCGTCTCTGTAGCGCTCAGCTTGGGTTTGGGGACAGATGGACACAGAAGTCCCATGCTCTGTGATGCCCAGGGGGTTCTGGTTGTCCACCCTTAATGTCCCTTGAGATCCGTGAACCTGAGGGAAGGAGCAAAACAGGGAAGAAAGAACATTTTGAAGTTATCATCCTTTCATTCACCTGGCCAGATTAGAGAAGCCCTGGTTTGTAAAACCAAAACCAAAGTAGGTTCTGAAATGAGGAGTCACACCTGTCCCAGCCCTGGTATGGCTCAGACACAACAGAAACACCATGGATGTGCTGCAGTACAGTGACTTCCACTTGGGTGATACCTCACCTGAGCAAAGCCCCTTTTCTAAGTGTTTAACAGAAATTCCTCCCCAGGACCAGCCCCTATAGCTGTAATTATTCATGACTGTAGGAATTTACACTTTTCTTCCCCTTTCATATGCTGGACTTCTGCTACATAGCTGAGACCACCCTGCAGGAAAGGACAAAGGAAATCTGTCCTACAATTTCAGCCTCAGGAGAGCTGACACCAGCTGCTCTGGTATGATTCATGCAGCTCATAACACCACACAATGGTGTGGAGAAAACCTGGGAGAGAAAAGAAAAAGTGGATTGTATATTGAAAAAGGACTAGAAGCCACTGCTGCTGAGGCAACAGCCCAACAAACAGATGTGGCAAGCAGAGCTCTGCTCTGGGTGACAAAGTGGGGATTGGTCACAGCTTGGACTTTATGATCCTGGAGGTCTATTCCAACCTCAGTGATTCTGTGATTCTGTCACTGAGGATTTTTGGGAAGTGTGTTGCAGGCACACTCAGAAGGGAAAACTTGTGCTGGGCTGTGGAGTCAAAACAGACTTGACTGAGGAGCAGGAGCCCACCTCCAGCCTCTGGTCACAGCTCCTGGTGCAGTGCTGGCTGATGTCCAGAGTGACAATGGCCCCGCTGGGGAACTTCATGCTGATGGCAACCGTGTCCACATCCTTCAGGCAGCCCATGTCTGGGGACAAAATAGGCCTGGCTCACCCCAGGAAAAGCAAACCAGCACATTCTACAGCTACAAACTGCTCTTCTTCCTACAGGAGGTGACACTGGCTTCATGACACCTTCCCACAGGACACCCTGGTAACAGCACTCCAGCTGCTTCACCAGCATTCCTGATGGACAGGCAGTTCTGCAGCAACACACAGGCCCAGACCCAACTCTTCCTTCCCAGCCTGCAGCTCTCCCTAATGAGGGCACCCACCTCTGCTTCCAGGATTAGGCAACTTCCAGCATGTTGCTGGAGCAGGGCAGAGGGTACAGAACCCTCCTGGAGGGCTCTTGTTTGCTGCATTTCAATGCTGTGCCACGGAGGAGAGTGTTGCATCCTGCCCCTCCTCACCCCATCCAGCCAAGTTTGGCAGCTGCTGCAATTACCTTAATTAAAACTCTGCATTTCCATTTCAAAAATGGCAGCTTCCACCTTTTATGATTTGTTTAAATGAGTGTGGTAACCCAGAATGTGCATGTCAGCCCAACATGACCCAGAGCAAACGCAAAGCTTTGTGCTGGGATCCACAGAGAAGGGCCAGAGAAAGCAGTGAATAAAAATTTCATTGACATTCTTGTGAGCTCAAACCTTTGCTCACTATTTTCTGCACTCTGGTTCCAAAAACCTGGTGTCCTGCAGAGTAATGTTCAATAACTCCACTGCAACTGCTTCACATCAGCAGGAGATTCACCAGATTCAGAAATCTTCACCAAATATCCCTGAGGAACCTGCCTTTTGTTTCACTAGCCTGTTTATTCCACTGCTCCATGATGGAACAATTGTCATGGCTATCATGCTCTCGTTCCTTCCTTCTTCCCAGTTTTAACACTGAAGTCCAGAGGTACCCAATAAATCATCAAAAGACTCATTCTTACCTGCACAGAAGGCATGGCCCAGGGAAAATACTGTATCTGGCACTCTTTCTCCCAACAACAAACTGATAATATCTATGTCATGCATGGCAGCGTTGTAAAAAATTCCACCTGGAAGAACCAAAACTGGGTGTTAAGGTCTCTATAATGAAATCCACAGCCAAGGTACATTTCTGAACTGGACAGAGATGGTATAAAAAGTCCCCACAGAAAAGAAACTAATATTAAAGGGACAAAAAAATGCACAGAAATGAAGTTTGGGGAAAAAAACACTTCTCCCCATGGATCTTAAGGCTATACAAACTCAGGGGAATTCCCACAGAACACAGAGACATTTCCAGGCCAAGCAGGACAGGTTTTGGATCAACCTGGTCTGGTTAAGGTGTCTCTGCCCTTGGCAGGGGGTGGAACAGATGAGCTTAAAGGTCCTTTCCCACCCAAACCATTCCATGACTCTGAGCCAAGCCCAGACTCTGCAGCAGGAAGCTGCTGGTTACCTGAGGCTTTCAGCAGGCTCAGAGAGGCTGCTGGATAGAGGCTGCTGATGGTGGATATCCGGTGGATCCTGCCCAGGGCTCGGCTGTCCCGAACCTTCTTGTACAAAAACTGCAGGGCTGGGTCAAAGCGCCTTCCAAGGGAAACAAGGAATGAGATGAAACCAAGCTGATTTGAGGGCAAAGTCAGGGAAGCTGAGCAATCAGTGCTGCTCCCAGACATGTGATTTTATCAAGAATAAATCACAGGAAAACCACTGGTCTTACTTGTAGAACCCACACACGAGTGGTCTCCCACATCTATCGGCCTCATCAAAACAGGCTTCTGCTTTCTGTCTGTCCAGACTGGGCAGCCCCTCGCAGAACACACCTTTACCTGTGCAAAACAGGACACACACGGGGCTCATGGGAGACACAGCTGCACAAAACACCTTGATCTTGCAGTAAATTACACAGCTCATTACATTTCTGGTTTTAATGGCATTTTCCCCCTTCTGCCTGCTTGCTGTGGTTTCAGCTGTCCCAGACCCCAGGAGTGGGACTGTTTTGGTGACAGCTTTTCTTTGAGTCCTGGTGGGATTTTAGGATGAGACACTGTCCAGTCACACACATTGGGACCAGCACAGCACAAACCCCACTGGTGTCCAGCCATTAACATCAGCAGTGAACTCAGTCACTTTAATTACACAATTAGAGAGCCTGCACAGCTCCAGGGCAGCTGCTGGAACACAAACACACTCACAAGTGCACATCAAGGAGCACAGGGAAAAGCTGAATGTGCAGCTGCTCCTCTTACCTGCTCGTAAGGCATCTTTTACCATCTCAGGGGCTTTGTCAGGTGGAGAACAAATAATAGCTCCAGAGACCCTGCAGAAATCAAGAGATATCTTCAGTGAGGATGAGGTTTCCACTAGATCAAACAATGCTCAAAAGCTCTATTTGGTTACAGTTAAAAAAGCCTAAAACTCCATTGCTCTGGAAGAGCCAGCTGGGTTATAGAAGGAACTCAGTGCCTGCTTTAAGGACAAAATATAGAGTGATACACATAGGTTAAAATCACAAGTGGCAAAAGGAATTGCACTGCTTTTCCTGCATCTTCAAGGAGAAAGTATTTTAAAAGTTTCCTTTAAAAAGGATTTAAATCCTATCAATTAGCACACACAGAGAAATCCAAAGTATTTATGTGGTAAAGCTGCTAATCATTGCATCTTAGTTCGCTGTGATTCTTTACTTTCTAGTATCAAATCAGCCTTTCCTAAAAGCTCTGCCTTTCGCTCCTGCAGTATTTACCTGACAGTAACAGCACCTTAGTGATGTTACAGTTGTTCAGTTCAACTGTAAAGCAAAACGCCTCAATCCTCCCTATTTACACCAACCCTCGCTTATCTCAGAGCTCCAAGAGCCACCAAACTCAGCTGACTGCTCTGAGACAGAGTAACTGGCAGGCAGCAGGGAAGGAATTGTTCTGTGGGAATGAAGGAATTTTTTTTAATATATATTTCTTAACAAAACTGCCTGTAACTAAACACCTCCAAGTTTCCATTAACGTGGGTATGTAAGCCCAGTTAAGCTTCTCAGAGACTCCTGAAGGAGCGTAAGTGACAAAAGGGCACCCTCCCTCCCACAGGGATGGCCAGAGGCACAGTCTGGGGCTGCTGCAGAGTTTTCCAGAGTGGAAAGCAAGGCTTGTATGGAAACCCCTGCCCTGAGCAGGGCCACACACGGGAATTTGTGACCATCAGTACCGCGGATCTCCGAGGGCGATGACAGCATCCTGCTGCTGCAGCACCCTTGTGCCAGCCAGGAGCTTGGCGCCGAAGGCACTTTCCACTTCCTCAGGCCGATCCTCCACCACGTAGAGCAGGCAGCAGTTCGTTTCCTCCCCCAGGCTTTGCAACAAGGCTTTGCTCACAAGCCCTGGGCCAAAAAGCACAAGGCCAACGCCGCTGCCACCGTGACATGAGAGGGGTGTCAGGCTGGAGGCATCAGGTGTGGGCACACTTTGGCCAAGAGATGCAATCCCAGTGTGGAAGGTGGCCAGTGGTGAGGGGTGGCTGGCAGAGGTGGAGGGTGTTGGGTCATCTCTGTGTGCAGCAGGGATGGGGTGATGGGGAACCAGCAGCTTGTGGTAGGAGGGCGGGGAGGGGACCATGCTGTAACCGGTGTTGGATCCAGTGGTGATGAAGAAGGAGGGATGGGAGAGCAGGGAGGGCACGTTCAGTGGCAGGGGCAGGCTCAGGCTCAGGCTGGAGTCAGGACCTGCAGAGCTGAGGAGACAAGAGATCAGAGGATCAGAGAATATCCTGAGCTGGAACGGACCCACAAGCATCATTGAATCCAACTCTTTGAGAAGAACACCCTGCACAGGAACACCCCAAGAATGCCACCATATGTCTTGAGAACATTGCCCAAATGCTGCTTGAGAGGGGTCAGCTGAGACATACAATTAAACAATCATTAAGGTTGGACAAGACCTCCAAGATCATCAGAGCAAACCTTTTACCGAACACCTCCTTGTCAACTAAACCACAGCACTAAGGGCCACCCACACCTCCTTCAGCCTCTCCTCACAGGACTGACTCCCCAGACCCTTCCCCAGCTCCATGCCCTTCTCTGGACACCCTCCAGCCCCTCAACACCTCTTCTGTAGTGAGGTACAGAACTGGACACGGCACCTGAGGAGCCTCAGCAGTGCCAGCACAGGGGAACAGGCACTGCCTTGGCCCAGCTGGGGACACTGTTCTGGGGTCGGGTGAGGCTGAGATGGGGCGGGTGAGGCAGGAACCAGCTGAGCCTGAGCAGGGATCGGTCAGGTGAGGCTGAGATGGAGCGGGTGAGGCAGGGAAGGGCCGGCTGAGCCCGAGCAGGGGTCGGGCAGGTGAGGCAGGAACCAGCTGAGCCTGAGCAGGGATCGGTCAGGTGAGGCTGAGATGGAGCGGGTGAGGCAGGGAAGGGCCGGCTGAGCCCGCCCAGCGGTCTGTCCCTCACCGGAGCCCCGAGGAGCGCAGCCCGAGCTGCCGGAGCAGGCGGCGGTTGCGGCAGTGGCGGCCCGAGCTGAGGTGCTCCAGGATGCGGTCGCGGCGCACCCTGAGGGGCAGCTGGCACGGGGTGCAGAACAGCGTCTCCACGGCAACGGCCGGGCCCGGAGAGCTCGGGCCCGCCGGCTCCCGCCGCACCGACAGCTCCGAGAACTCGGCCGCGTAGTCGTGCAGCGTCTTCCTCCTCCGCCCCATGGCCCGGCCCCGCTGACTCGGAAGCGGAAGGCCCGCCCGCCTCACTCCGTTGCCCGGCAGCGGCCCCGCTCCGAGCCCCTCAGCACCGGGAGAAGCCCCGGCCCGGCCCCAGCCCCAGCCCCGGGAAATGGAGTACGGAGGCGGCTTTCAAGCACCACCGCTCCCCGAAATCGTGGGACAGCTCCGGCAGGAGCTGCGGAAAGCCAAGGATGAGCACAACATGGCCATAGGTACCGCGGGACGTGCTCAGAGAACACCTTTACCTGCCTAGGTCTCGTTCAATTCGGCTCCTTTGACCTTGGAAACGTTACAGGGTGTTGCTCGCAGGCTGAAAAGCCACTTGTTTTGAAAACAAGTTTCTTTATCCCCTTGGAAGTGAAGAACGTGAGAAAACCCAGCAGAGGAAGCCCTGAGCAGAGTGGCAAAGTGGGGCTAGAGGTGCCCACTCTGTGTGTCCTCAGAGCAGAGTCCACCTCACACAAACTCGGGTTGTTTAATACACATGGAATCACAGAACGGTTTGGGTTGGACCCAAATGGTTTGGTTTGGGACCTTAAAAATCACCCAGTGCCACCCCCTGCCATGGGCAGGGACATCTTCCACTATCCCACATTGCTCCAAGCCCCATCCAACCTGGCCTTGGACACTTCCAGGGATCCAGGGGCAGCCACAGCTTCTTTGAGAAACCTGTGCCAGGGCTTCACCACCCTCAAAGGGAAGAACTTTTCCTAATATCCCATCTAACCCTGCTCTCTTACCAGTGTGAAGTCATTCCCCTTTATCCTGTCACTCCAAGCCCTTCTAGCAGTCTCTCTCTGTTTTTCTTGTTAGCTCCTTGTGGTACTGGAAGGCTGCAATTAGGTCACCCTGAAGTGAAACCACCTTTTCCTCTCCAGGCTACAAAACCACATCCCAGCAAAGCACCACAAACCACATTATCACCCAGAATCACTGTGGATGCAGCATTAATGTGACCCAAATCTGTTCCCACAGTGGCTTTGCTTATGCTCACCTGAAAAACACCAGACACAGAGCATTCAGCAGGGATTTGCTTTGCTAACTGAGTACTCTCCCACTTTACAGGTACCATCTCTTCCCTGCAAAGACAGATGGAGATCCAAGAATCTGAGCTTCGGAAAATCAGATCTGAAAAGGAATTGCTCCAGAAGCACCTCAGAGAGCGAGAAGTCCAGCTCCAAGCTGTGTCTGACAAGGTACACCCCGAGAGCGTGGTGGCCATGGTTAGCAGGAGACATGGCAGCTGGGAATTTGGGATTTTGGGATGTCCCTCTCTCATAGGAAAGAGGGGGCACCTGTAACTGTGAAACTGAAGTGTAAAATATTCTCCTCCTAGTTTTGCACCTTGACAGAAGAACAGAGGCAGGAAGAAATTGTGGTGATGATGGAGGAGGAGAACCGCAACCTTCATCAGGTGAATTTGTGCAAAGCCTCTACAGAAAAGTCTGGCACTTGCTGCTTCACTGGGCTGGTTTCAGGGCTGGTGGAGTTTGGCATATAAACACCCTACTCAATCCAAATAGTTTTAGAGAAAACACCAAATAACAGCTATCAGTACTGGTGAGGTTGTTAGTCGATAGATTCTGCCTGGGAAGCATTTGACTAAATAGTGGGAAAATGAGGCCAAACTTGCTCGCATTCTTCTCCTCAGTGACACCTGGATTTCTGTATCTGCTCAGGTTGTTACAGAACAGGAATCCCAGCTGGCTGAGCAGGGCAAGCTCATCAGTGAGTTACAGGGGATAATCAATCAGCTGCGGGCCGAGGTTGTGAACACCCGTCTCCAGTTCTTGGAGCAGAAACAGGTCCAGAAGGAGATCCAGAGCCAGGTAGACGCACTGCAGCACAAGGAATTACAAACCAGAGTGGCACTGGAGCAAATCACCTGCAAGGTAAGCATGGCCTCTTCCACCTGAGAGCCCTATCTCCCTCTTGGGACACACTTGGGAATCTCAGTCTATTTGCTCCCAAGCTGTGGAGCAAGCAGCTCATGTGCCACCTAAAAAGAAAACAGACCTCAAATACCAGAAACCCTTGAGAAATGTGAATTCAGGTGAGTTACATCACCAGATTTCTAACAACCTTCCAGACCCAAGGTAACAAGAACCACCTTAAAGTAATCTCCTACAGGCAGATGTGCCTGGCGCTGGGGGAAGAGCCTTGGCCCACCTAGACCCACATAATTACCACAGCATTTTCAGTGATGCCCAAACTGCCTGATTTTCACATAAACACTTTCCACATCATCATTCACCAGTCCTTTGCCCAAGGACTGACTGACAGGACAGTCTCTGTAAATCCATGCAAATGCCAAGGAATTGCACATAAAGACTGAACACACAGTTCACACTGCTCTCCTCTTCTATCCAAAGTTTGAAAGGTATCGAAACAAAATAATCCAGGCTACATTCAACGTGGAGGGCAGCCAGGACCCCATGGGGGAGCTCACTGACAACGAGGTGCTGGAGGCAATGCAGGTATGTGGCTCTTCCAAACAGCTTCCAGCAGCCAGGAAGGGACTGCTGAGGTAAGAGAACACTTTGCAGTGCTGCTCTCAGCCTTCCCACCTCTTTACATCATTGCTGATTTTCAGAAAATCATTAATGAGCGGGCGGAGTTCCAGCAGATGCTGAGGAGCAAGGGCAGCAAGATGTCCCTGCACAGCGGCGAACATCGCGTGTCACCTGCCGCGAGGAGGAAGGCCTCCAGGATGGAAAGGCTCTGAGCCAGAACCCACCACCAGCCTCAGGCTTTGGGTTCTGGCTCAGAGCTGGTGCCTTACAACAAATTAAACTCAGTAAAACGACACCGAGTTCTGTGGGAGTATCTGATTCAATTGTTTCAGCCAACTCAGAGTGCAAGTCACTGTAAGTGCTTGGTCTGTAGCTACACTTGACTTCCCAAAGACGCCTGAAGCACAAGGATGGCTTGGCTACAAGCAGCTGGGGAGTGTATAATTCCCATTTTTGCTTTGGGAAGTTTCTAAGTGACATGACTGAACATCCACCAATGCCAAAATGAGGGACCAGGGCTTCAAAAGCCATTTTATTTTTCCTTTCCATGTGCAAATCCCAACATGGGGATGTATTTGACACAGCAGCAGTTCAGTTAGAGCTCTGAGATATCATTTTTACCAGAAGAGAGTCAATCTGGGGGTCACCCTGGCTTAGGGAAGAGCTGTGAGTTCACACCAGTGCTCACCCACATATAGAGGTCACCCACAGACTGCCAAAGGAGAACTGCTCCAACTGCCTGTATTTTAGAAGGTAAAAATACATGGGTGGGGCAGAAAGCTCCAGGAGGGTCACTCTGGGCATTAGTGCCTGTATTCTGGGGGGACAGGGAGTTCAGGAGTGTCAGTTGGAGGCAGCTCTGAATGGATCTGAACCTCCTCACCAAGAAAAAAGCCAGTGCTCAATCACAGTAACTCTCTGGGAACACACACAAGGTCACTACAATTCCCACAGGGATGGAGGATGGCCCTGAAATACACTGGGACACATAAATCCTGCAGTTGACTCCACAAATCCCTTAAAAATGGAAGCTGTGCTCATGCCTGAACACAGAAACCGTCACTTTAAAATGCATCCCTCAAGTTCTGACAGCAATTAAATGCTTCTGACAGCAATTAAATGGTTCTGACAGCAACTAAATGTTCACAGTTACTCCAGATAAAATTCTGCAGAACAAGATGTCAGCAAAGTGCTTTGGCATTCTGACTCCAGGTTGTACCCAGCAGAGGACCTCAGTTCCACACTGTCAATTACTACATTTCTCTGCTGCCAAAATAATGATCCAGATGAAACACCGTGAGGAAAAAGTGATCTTGCAGAAAAATGTGACTGTGCTTGTTTTGAACATTGTAATGATTTTCTCTACAGCGTTCTGACATCCAACACCTTCTCTGCCTTCAGTCCGTGTTTGAAGATGCTGCTCCTTCTGCCCAGGCCTAACAGTGATGATCTCTGTTATGGATAAAAGATCCCAATTCTCCTCGCTGTAACTCATCAGACTCTGAAGCCACTGCCTTCCCAGCAGGATGCTCTGCATCTTTTCTTAAAAACCCAAACCATGTCAACTGTGCACCAGTTGCGTTGTTGAATATGTAGCAAAAAAAAACAAAACAAAAAAAAAATAAAAGGAAATGGAATCCTCTCTCAGCTCAGGGAGCTGCTAACGGATCACAGTCAGCAGAGAGGAAACTGTGGCCAGGTCAGTTTTTGAAGGATAAAGCACTTTCAAGTTCCCATCTGTGTCCACCACTCGCACCTGCTCCAGCACCAAGGGCAGGTTTGTATTCCTGGGTCCACAGTGAGCATCCAATTCTGTATCTGAACCAGAGCCTTCCCTGTTCTCCAAGGCAGATCTGTTCAGCTCTGCAATTTTCTGTTAAAAGCAAAATACAGAGAACATCATCAATTCTGTGGCAGAGAATGAATGAGAGGGAGTAACAATACTACTAAAATACAAATCAGCTTCTGTGTTCTTCTCAATGCATGTGAATAGTATTTGCTAGAAGACCCCCACAAGAACAGAAGGATATTTTCCTGAACTCCTTACCAGGATAAGGGTGTCCATCACATCTTTGCAGATCTGTAAACTGGTATCACTCGTCACTTCCAGAAACAGGTCCTGGGTCTCTTTTCTAATCTGTAAGAGTTTCAGAGATTAAGTAAGTCAGGAGTCAGAGCAGCTTACCCACAGGCCTCTGGACACATCCCAGTACACAGAGCTGAAGGTTTTTGCACTCACTTTAATCAGCGGAAAAGCTCTGCTGTTCTTTACCAGTCAAAAACCACATTCTTGCCCTTCAACAAAGCCTTTGCACAGGCAGGCTGGTGCTTTTGAACAGATTTCCAGAGGTAAAAACTGTAACTCCCAAATCCCTCTCAGTCTGACAGTGAAGCCCATATGCTGCAGGCTGTAAGAATTTATACTTGCACTACAAGCACAAGTTTCACAGTCTTTGAGTTAAACATCTCTCAATAGAAAGAAACACTCCTTAATTATTAATGTATTTCCATGAATGGGAAGTACCTTTGTTTTCTCACTATTGGTTATTGGTGGGAAGGAAATCACAGCACCTTCAGCATCCACCAGGCACGGGTAATTGTCCTTGCCATCCAGCAGCTGCAGGTACCTGTCACAAAAAACAAAGCAGCAAGAAGTGAGAGACTGAGAGAGCAGCTGGATACAATGGCAGGAAATAGTGACAAAATGAATGAGTGTATGATCTCTGTATGAGCAGTGAACAGCACAGGGCAGGGCCACACGCTGCTTTACAGCCCATCTGCTACTACATCAAGTTCACCTCATCTCTGATTCCCTGATTCCCTTAGCTCACAGCATGTGCACCACACACCCTTCAATCCCCTCTGCTTCCCTTCGATCTGCTGTTCTAAACAGATCTGTCACATCCCCATCTAAATATATGTGAGAAAACCACAACAAAGCACAGACCTGTGTAGCCCAGAGACGTTCTGACGCTTCTTCTGCTTCCTCTGCTCCTCAGCCTCCAGCTGCAGCTGGCGGAGAAGGTCCTTTGCCTTGATCTCCTTCCGACCCAGGGGCATGATCTGCACCACACAGCAAAACAAAACGTTTGAATTCAATTTCACTCCAACACCAGGGTTACAAGACTCCCCTGCAAGCAAGTGAATAATTAAATAATATTCCTGCATGTTGTGATGCCTTTCTCAGCATGGAAATAATTTACATTTCACATGGACTACTCTAACACCCTCTTGAAAAACAGGGTGAGTTGCTAGTACCACACCAGGCACCTGGTACAGTAGGAGAGCAAGGAAATCAGTATAACCTCTAAAGTAAAACTCCTGGAGTTTGTTTTCTATGGGGTAAGAAAGTACCCTTAAGCCCTACCTTGAGCTCATCAGGAGGCTGAACATTGTATGTCAGAGGAGCTTTGACCAGCTGCAAGTCATGGGTGGCAATGGTGGCCACTGTGCGCTTCTCACAGATGTCCTCGTGCAGCTTGGTCTGAAACACAAAGGATGCCACTGATATAGATCAAAAAGTCACTGTGATTTATCCCTCCTATGTGCAGATTCTTCTATATTTAATGTTGGCAGCACTACCAGCCAGGTGACTGAAACAGCCCTTCCCTTCACCTGCATCTCCATTACAGCCCAAACACAAAGGTAGCAAAGCCTGACAACAGTGACATATTTCTTTACAGGGAAACTATGTTTTAAGTCAGAAAGCAATCCCAAATAGTCAAGTCTTGTAACCTGAAAGAGCTTCCCACCTGCCACCTAAGGGACAGGTGAGCACCAGGCTCAGGAACAGGATACCTCATTCAGAAAGCTGGGTGTGTAACATGGTTTTAACACAGACCAGAGAAGCTGGAGCAAATCCAGAGGATCTCTACACATGGACCTGAGGTTATTTTTTGCCTTTAACAGGTTCCACAGCACTAACAAGCTGCTGTACAGTCACAGCACAAATGTGAGTGCATCCATTGCCCTCACGGCAATACCTGAGCTCTGATGGGTCCTTCCCAAAAACCAGTTCTGCTGATTTTGGACTGACTGGGCATGTGCTGCTGGCAGGGACCACTCACCCTGCACCCTCACACGTGCTGGCTGAGGAGCTCACCTTATGTTTCACAAACTCATCTGCTGGAAGGGGCCTAGAACAGTCTATTTCCAACTCTACCAGTAACATTCCCATTCCAAATGAGTACCACGAGGCTGCAGCTGTTACCTGCATGGTCAGGAACCTCTTGAGAGCATTTCCCGGCTTTAAGTTGACTCCTTTCAGCACACAGCACACGATGAAGGCTCGCACGTCTTTGACACCCGGGCTCACTTTGACCACCAAAGGCGCTGGGTTCTCAGAGACGTGCAGCACCTTCACCAGCAGCTTGCTCGCCTCTTCCACCTCATCCTGCTCCCCATCCCCACTGTCCTTCTTCTGCTGCTTCTCCCTCTTCTTCTTCCTGACATCCTCTCTGGCACTCTCAACCTTCCCTTTCCCGCGGCCCCCAGCCCGCAGGTATTCCAGAATAGCCTTCGTCTGGCACCCATTGACCATCTTCTCCAGCCGCTTGTCCTTCAGCTGGTTGCCCCTGAAGTTGGCCTCCTTCAGGCGGGGGCAGTCGGCCAGCGCGGCGGGCAGCTCCCGCAGCTGGTTGTTGGCCACGTCCAGGCTCTGGAGGAGGAGACAGAGATGGGACGGTCAGGGGGAAGAGGAGACAGAGAGATGGGACGGTCAGGGGGAAGAGGAGACAGAGATGGGACGGTCAGGGGGAAGAGGAGACAGAGAGATGGGACGGTCAGGGGGAAGAGGAGACAGAGATGGGACGGTCAGGGGGAAGAGGAGACAGAGAGATGGGACGGTCAGGGGGAAGAGGAGACAGAGATGGGACGGTCAGGGGGAAGAGGAGACAGAGAGATGGGACGGTCAGGGGGAAGAGGAGACAGAGATGGGACGGTCAGGGGGAAGAGGAGACAGAGAGATGGGACGGTCAGGGGGAAGAGGAGACAGAGATGGGACGGTCAGGGGGAAGAGGAGACAGAGAGATGGGACGGTCAGGGGGAAGAGGAGACAGAGATGGGACGGTCAGGGGGAAGAGGAGACAGAGAGATGGGACGGTCAGGGGGAAGAGGAGACAGAGATGGGACGGTCAGGGGGAAGAGGAGACAGAGAGATGGGACGGTCAGGGGGAAGAGGAGACAGAGATGGGACGGTCAGGGGGAAGAGGAGACAGAGAGATGGGACGGTCAGGGGGAAGAGGAGACAGAGATGGGACGGTCAGGGGGAAGAGGAGACAGAGAGATGGGACGGTCAGGGGGAAGAGGAGACAGAGATGGGACGGTCAGGGGGAAGAGGAGACAGAGAGATGGGACGGTCAGGGGGAAGAGGAGACAGAGATGGGACGGTCAGGGGGAAGAGGAGACAGAGAGATGGGACGGTCAGGGGGAAGAGGAGACAGAGATGGGACGGTNTGGACCCGCCGCGGGGACGTGGTGGTAAATCCTGACGGGATGGGGCTGGATGCTGCTCGTGGATGCGGTGATACATTAAACAAGGGTAAAACGTGGGACCGCATCGCTGCTGAGCCGCGAGTCTGCCCCAGCGCTGCCGTGCGGGTCCAGGTACAGCGCACACAGGTAAAGCTCACACAGGTCCAGGTACAGCTCACACAGGTCCAGGTACAGCTTACACAGGTAAAACACAGATCCACGTACAGCACACACAGGTATAGCTTACACAGGTAAAGCTCACACAGGTNCAGCTCACACAGGTCCAGGTACAGCTTACACAGGGAAAACACAGATCCAGGTACAGCACACACAGGTATAGCTTACACAGGTAAAGCTCACACAGGTACAGGCACAGCTTACACAGGTAAAACACAGATCCAGCTCATACAGGTCCAGGTACAGCACACAGAGGTCCAGCTTACACAGGTAAAGCTCACACAGGTCCAGGTACAGCACAATAGATACAGCTTACACAGGTAAAACACAGGTGCAGGTACAGCTTACACAGATAAAGCTCACACAGGTACAGCTTACACAGGTAAAGCTCATAGAGGCCCAGGCACAGCACACACAGGTAAAGCTCACATAGGTCCAGGCACAGCTTACACAAGTAGAGCTTGCACAAGTAAAGCTCACACACATACAAGTCACACAGGTCCAGTTACAGCACACACATGTACAGTTCACACAGCTACAGCACACACTGGTACAAGTGAACACAGGCACGGCTCACACAGGCCCAGGTACAGTTCACACATGTACAGGTCCACTCACACACATACAGCACACACTGGTACAGGTCCCACAGGCAGGGCTCACACAGGTACAGCACTCACAGGTACCCACAGATTCTGCAGAACGACAGCCTCACCTCTTTCCATTGCAGCAGGTGGAAAACGCAGACATACCCTCCAGACTGGCTAAAGTAATTTATTAAATATGTGCAATAAAAATAACTGACATTTAATATACAAGTGAATCCTTTTCTGGATAAAATCTCCCAGATTTCAATATATGATTTGTTCTTCCAGCACTTAGGAACATGCAGTCACTATAAATTGCTCTCCTGGGGTAGTGGAACACCAAGAGGTTTTTTGGGATGAGATCAACTCCTGCACGCATGGACAGGGGCTGCTCTGGAATCATCTCTGCAGTGTCACATGAAAATGCCTCAGCTGACACTCAGGCACAGCTCAAATGGACAGAGATCACACAGAAACCAGCCCTGAACTCAGGACCACACTCTTTCCTTGCTTTCCTACTAAGGCCCCATTGTTGCCAAATCCAGGTCCCAGTCCAACACTTTGCAGACCTTCTTTCACTGCCCAGACCTGCACCTGTGCAATGGATTTTCTCTGGAATATTTTGCTCAAGACTTGGTGGCACAGCACCAAACCTCACACTGTTTTTTACTCCAGTTTATTTTGCCACTGCAGCAAAACCAGGTTGTTAATTAAGGAGCAACCCCAGTAAATCCACCTTTAAATATGACACTAGTGGTACTACTGTACTCCAAAAGGGTCCTTTCACTTCTAAAAAATTGCCATTTTATCACTGCTAAGTTATTTCCTTACTGTACCACAAAGTAGTTTTCATCCTTACACTTTTGAGCAAGATCAATGGTTATTTTGAGATATTATTTATTCAGCATACAGAATCAGGCTCTCAAATAGGAACCCATGTCACCAAAGGGAAAATAAAAAAACCTATATATATGTTCCTAATGTGTGTAAGTATTGAGATATGTATTTGGAAGAGCTAGAGAAACAATTTAGACAAAGATTTTTGAAATCCAAACACACTGATCTACCTGGAAAATCCATAAGCTGGTAGGCAGGCTGCAGGCAAACTAGAAAAACTGTATTACAAAATCAGCTCTGTATATACAAAACAACACCACAAAGTCACTCCATGGGAGCAAAAACCCCCAAATTTCCCCTCATATTATCATGATCACTCATTCTTGTGCCCAAGGTACCAATTCCACACTGGAAAGCAACTGGAGTGTTACAGGTAGAGATGTAAGAATTGTTGCTTTGGTACAAAGCTTCATGCATTGAGCCTTAATAGACTTTGTCTCTCTGAAGCTTTTAAAGATGTGCTCCAGTCTGTGGATGGTTATTTTAATCAATATCTAACTAGAAAAGCTCAGTATTTGAGCCGAAAGTGCACTAAAGCAGGCAAAAACATCTAAACTTACTAATTCAAGCTCTTCAGGGCTCAACCAAGATTATTTTTTCATTTCTGTGAGTGGCCATTTCTTGGGGATACAGACTTGGAGGATTTAGTTTAACCCTCCTGCCACGGGGGCTCAGAAGGCACTTGGTGCACAGTGAGAGAGGCCACAATGTCCTGTCCCTTCCTGCACAGTGACACAACACAGGAAAACATCCAACCAGCCCGCTGGCTTTTCCATTTGGTGTTAATTCCTGGGATTGTGCTGTGCTTTAGGTGCAGCTCTGTTGCCTTTAGGACACTAAATCTGACCAACACATAAGGCCAGGCTTCCCCCACATGTGGCTCCTGTTCCTCAAGCATCTCAGGGGACCCAGAGAAGAGACATCTCTCCACTGACATAATTAATGTGCTTGAACCCATTAAATTACAGACAAGAGATTGGAAAAGAGAGCAGTTATCTACCAAAATAATGTTTTTGTCCTGGAACATTTGGTATTTCCAACATGAGCATTCCTAGGAACAAAGCCCAGTGCTGCAGTGACAGCAATGCCACAGGGATCACACCAGGCACTGCTCAAGGCTAAGAACAGCCCACACAAAATATGATACAAATTGCCCACAAATTTTAAATAGCTCTGAACAGCCACGTGCCCAGTTACTCAGACAAAGGAAGAAATACTTGTCCTGTCATCGCTTTGAGTATGTTTTGCCAGTGCTTTTATTTGGGCCCCCTCGGGCTCTGATCTTGCTTCCTATTGAAGGAGGTTGTAACTTTGCTCCTGAAGGACCCTGTTTCCTCAAATAGTGGCCACCTACTTTGGCTGTGAAGAGAAAAACAGAGATCATTATTACAAGCACATCTAGTCCCAGGAATGAATTTAAATCCACTTTTCTGATTCCCAAGATCTGTTAAATCTGAATGACTGAAGCAACTAGAAGCTGGCAGGCACTGAGCCTCACCATGTTCCACACCAGTAGTGGTGAGGCTGAATGGTCAGGGCTCCTTTCATACCTCTGGAGAACACCTATGGAATCAGAGCTTATCCAGGCAGGATTTGCTTCTGTTCCAAATTCTAAGCAGCAACAAACTAACAACTGACTGGCATCTCATTAGCCAGTACAAACAGCAAAGCTGAGGACTGACAGGACTTGTGGATCCAGTTTTAACACTAGAAAGTGCTGAGTTTAACCCCTGTGATTCACTTTAGGTCAGCTGGAAAGGGCAATTCCACAGGTCTTCCCAGGAACCTGGAATAGTGACATGCAGATATGAGCAGAGCACAGCTCAGAGCAGGTAAACTCTGAACACACAGCTGACTAAAAAACTCCAAAGAATCTGAAGGAGGAAAGGTTTGGATGTGACTGGCCAAAAGTTCTAGTGCTGCAGGCAGTTTGTTTAACATCTGTGTTCTGGAAATAAAAGGATTTTCCATGTTCTTCATAAAGGCAGCTGTTGAAAAAAACACCACCTGACACCATCAATGTCCCTTTGATGGTGAAAATGCTGCACAATGATAAATCTGTCAGGTTCCTGAGTCTGGACTGGAAAGGAAAAGCAGCACACAGCACTCACTATTCAGTTCACCCTGTAATTAGGATCAGATTAGCAACCTTTGATTGGACACTAAAAGCTAAATCAGGCTCTGGTTCCCTGTGTCAGCGTTCAGGAGCTTTCCAGAACACTGTTCAGCTGATTGTTCTATTCATGGTCATCCTGTTCTGCAGAAAAAAAATCCTGAACTGATCAACTTATCAAATCTGTCAGTTTTCCCCACCAGCTGAGCTCGTGTCCTCCTTTTAACATGATTGTTATTGCATGATTTTGGGAATTTGCTCCCCAAGCACACTGCTCCAGCACAAGAACTATCATTTAGTTCACTCAAATGCAAACCACGAGTTACACAGACCCAGCTCTTGGGGATGAAACACTTTCCTTAAGCAAAGGCAACACAGTAAAAAGCATAAATGTTAATATCATTAAGTAATGTCTTACCAGGCTGCACCAGAATGGTTTTATTCATTGGGGATGTCCTCCGTTGATTCATTTTACAGCCATCTCTGTCCATCAGGTGAGACTTCCAGGCCTGAAGTCAATTATAAAGAAGTGATAGTAAACCTCCAGCAAAACTAGCCAATGTCACATGGGCAAAATTATAAGAGGGTACAGACTTTATATCTATAGCACTTTAATCTGCTTTTTCAAAGTATGAACTCCTTGCTAGGAAATAGAAATTAGTATCTCCATTATTTTAATATATCTTGAAAGGTCTATCATATTAAAATAACCTGTAACAACATCTGCTCAGTGTGAAGGGTGGCCTCACCTCTTCTCCAGGGGGAAAGTTCTCATGGCACAAAGGGCAGTGGTTTGCCACATTTTCTGGTTTGGCAGCTGTAATTGTTTGAAAAATAATGTAAGAATTAAAAAGAGAGGGTAATTTCAGAATCTGAAGGAAGAGACACACAAAAAGAGAATTTGCATAGCAAGTAGCATAAAACTACCCCATGTCTAACCCAGTTCCTGCCCTGTTATCATTAACTGCTCCCAAAGAAGTCCTGT
Source organism: Sterrhoptilus dennistouni (assembly GCA_013397095.1). NCBI lineage: Eukaryota > Metazoa > Chordata > Aves > Passeriformes > Zosteropidae > Sterrhoptilus > Sterrhoptilus dennistouni. Next base: position 419,939 of record VWZU01012780.1, read on the forward strand.
GTTTAATCATCTTCATCAAAACAAGATAAAAAGGAATCTTGGAATCCAGAATCATGTGGATTGGAAGGAACCTTAATGATCATCCAGCTCCCCCTTGTCCTGTCATTCCAGGCCCTCATAAATAGCCTCTCACCACCTTTCTTGTAGCCCCTTCAGCCCCTACTGGAAGGCCACAATTAGGTCATCCCAAAGCCTTTTCTTCTCCAGGCAATCCCAGTTCTCTTGGCCTTTCCCCATAGCAGAGGTGACCCATCCCTCTGATCAACTTGGTGCCTCCTCTGAACTCATTCCAACAGGTCCATGTCCTTTCTGTGCTGGGATAGTACTGAACCTACAGGGATATGGAAGAGACTTTCCAGTCTTTTCACTCACCCTCCCCACACACATTCACAGAGGCCAAGCACTAGAAAACTCAGGCATTTATCCCAAATATTTTCCCTCCTGAAGATTTACTTAGATCCCTAAGGCCGAAACACAAGCAGCCCAATTTGCCAAAGATCCCTGGTGTTTGAAACCTCTGATATTCCACCTTCCTGTTTGGAGCTACTCACGATGGCAAATCTTGCTCTTTATGTGTCTGGGCAGCTCTTCCCTGGGCACAGCCTCTCTGCAGCGTGGGCACTTCCCAAAGTTGTCCCTTTTGTCACAGTCAGTCAGCAGGTGCTCCGTCAGGCTGGCGATCTCCAGCATCTGCAACACAGCCAGCAAGGTTTGTGCTGAGCTAACAGGGAAGGGATTTAAATAAAACATCAGTTTAGCCTCACCTTCCCAAAATGACAAAGAGAAAATCCCATTTCAGTCCACTTATTAACTCATTTTCTAATGCTGCTCTTTTCCAAAAGCACTACCCAAATCACACAGGTGTGTTCAGAATTCACCTGCCCAAGTGTTAAATACCTTGCAGCACCTCTAAACCAGAATAACAACAGTCCATGTCTTATTAGCTCTGGGAAGTTCAGTCTGACCTGTTTGCAGTGCTCACATCGGGTTAACATGGGGCAGTGCTTCCAGTAATGCAGATCCAACCCTTCCTCTGTGAAGGACTCGTTCCTTTCACCACAAAAAATACACAAGCTGGGAAAAAAATACAAACATCAGTGATGTTAGAGAGAAATGGATAAGCCCTGTTCCTTCTGTTCCAAGCTGTTCTCAAGAACAGCCAATATCTTGAAGTTTCTTTTCCTTGTGTAGAGCTGAGCTTAGGATGGGGCAGGTACTGGGTTGTAATTTAGGGTAAATACAACTATAGAGCATTTTTTTCTTAGAGAATGATTAATTCCACAGAAGTTCTGAGAGCAGCTCACCAAAACTGGCTTTCCTGGCTCCAGAATTTCCAAGGAATTCTTCTATGCCCTCCCCCTACAACACCATATTTTCCCCTTATTTCACATTGACAGCTGAACATTAAACCATGACTATTTCTTATCCCACAAGCAAATACTCAGAAAAAAAAGTACAAAGTCACACTATCCAAGAACTTAAAAAAAAAGCACCTAGGATTGCCTGGTGATAATTCCAAATCTGTTAGAAGAGATTTTAGTCTTTATTGTTTCACTGCTGAAGGTATTAGCTTTGATCTACTGGAAAAACGTTATTACTGTTAGGAGCTCACAGGTGACACCAAGGGCTTAAGGTGATTAGAGGCTCATCTCACTTACTTATCCAGGTAATTTGCAACAGAGGAAAGTTCCTCCTGAATCTCTGCTGCTGTAGCCCGGGGGCTTTCATATACCTGGTAACCTGTAAGGAGACGACTATTAAACCAAGATCACATTTTAATACATCCAAATTTCTTAACTCTTATTTGAAACTACCTACCTTGATTCCCTGTCTTCTGAAAATCAGATTCTTTCTCCTACCAAACAAAGAAATTTAACTCAGAAATTTGCCTTCCAGAGAGAAAGGGAACACATTATATTCTGATTTCTGTCTGGAATTTAAAATCTAGAAGCAGAGCCAATGCACTACAACGTTTGTGCTTCTGGTTCTAGGCTAAATCTCTTGTATTAAGGTATTATCTTATATTATAAAGCTATTATTATATTGTTTATATTATAATAATGAATCCAAATATTAAAGAATACCCCAGATTTTAAGCTAGACTGATGAGGAGAAAAGTCACCCAGGTTATGTCTGGAGTTTCTCATTCTTTTTAAAGAGACAACACCAAAGTTCATTATCTAAGTCCATGATATCCAAAGAGCAAAGGATTAAAACAATCTTAAACTGAAACAGGCTCACCTCTTCAGCTTCAACCTCTGCTTGTAACTCTAGAGCTGATGAGTGGCCTTTTAGAACTTTTATTTCTTCTTTTTTCTGTTTCTCTGCTTCTGTTGCTGCTTTTCTCTGTGCCTGGCAGGAAATACTGTCAGTTCCAAAGGCTTTTGAACCATCCCTCATACACAAGAGCTTGCAAAGCACATCAGCATAGAACTCATGGCTGATGCAGGACAGGAAATGTCCTGTTTGGTTAAGTGATGGATGTGATACAGTGACACCTTCCCTCCTCCCAAATTCCTCTGCACTACTTGAAAGGAACATACAGCACAGCCTTTGGGCTTACTGTTCCCAAGGATTGACAGCAGAAAATAGCATTTACGAATTTTTAAACCACTTGTCCATCTCAGTATTCCTTGTTGGGTTTTTATTCCCAAGAGTGGGTACAGGGAACACACTCAGCTTTCCACACTAAGGAACATGAACCACACACCTGAAGACACTCTGTGTCTAATCCAGCCATTAAACCAGGACACCACTCAGCCAAACGCCATGCCTGAAGTGGCCCTGTACGTTCTGCCTCCCATTACATACCCTGATTTCAGTTTCAGAAGATTTCCCATCGATTTTGGCAAACCCCTCAAAGAGCGTTTTGTAGCGCATGGTCCTGCGGGCGCTGGCATCCTCCGGGAGATATTCCAGCACAGCTGCCCTGTGCTCCCTGTACATGGCAAAGATGATCCTCAGCACCACCTCACGCACCTCCTGAGCCCTGTGCTCCAGAGCTCCCGTGGCAAACTGGAAATAATCAGAAAAAAAAATTATGTCTCTCTTTTCACACGTTTTTAGGGATTGGTTTATTAGTCCAAGACTCTCCTGCAGCAGGAGAAATCTTCCTACAGGACAGGTTTTTGCAAGCACTTTTTAACCCATTTGGGCTTTTTTCCAGGTATTAACATCTTGCTTCATAGAATCCCAGAATGGTTTGGGTTGAAAAGGATCTTAAAGTTCATATCACTCCACCTCATACCATAGGCAGGGACACTTCCTATTAGACCAGGCTTCTACAAGCCCCGTTCAACCTGGTCTAAAATTACCAGCACTGTTGAACAGGGGAATACACCTCTTCAGGAATTCTCAAGCACTCAAAAAAAGCCAGGCAAGCCCCCAGAAAACCATCAGAAAATCCTCCATGTGCTATAACCTTGACCTCTTACCTTCATAACGCTGTTGATGGTAAACCCAGAGTTTTCAGTCCCCATGGCTCTCAAGAGAGATTCCACCAATTCCACGTGACTCATTGCCAGGTGTGTTGGGGAGTTTGGTTTTAATGTTTTAACCAGGTGGACTGGAATAATCTGGAGAGGTTTTACTTCAGGGCACAGTGCTATTTCCTAGAAACACGCAGAGTCAGTGAGCACACAGATGGTGGATAAGGACAATTATCTGTCTCTGCAAAGCAGAGTTTTCTCATCTCTGTAGGTCACTTGCAGTAAAGAACACAAGAGTCACATCTATAGCAGCAGCAGGTACCCTAAGACTGCTCCAGGTGACCCTGATTTGGCAGGGGGTTGGACTGGATGATCTCCAGAGGGCCTTTCCAACCCCAGCTATTTTGTGACAAATTGTGATAAGATTCAGTGATAAGATTCTGTGATAAGCTGTAACACTTCATACCACCCAACCCTGGTCTCACAGTCCACTCTGATCAGGTGTTTGAAGGGAAACACCCACCTGGATGAAGGTTGAAGCCAGAAGACGAAGACGGGATGAAGAGTCTCCTGTTCTAGAAAGCAAATGTGGCAGGGTTTTTTCCACACATTGAGAAGTTTCTAGCTTCCCTAGTTTGTGTTTTGGTATATATTGGGTAATGATCATTTTTAGAAGTTTCAGGGAAGCCTGAAAAACCTAAGTTAAAAAGAAAAAGGAAACACTGAGCAAAAATAACACAGAGCCCTGTTTTCAGACATACAGTAAGATCCATTCTTAATGTGGAATTACAGTAACACACTTAATGGCAGCTACTTCAGACAACAGTCTTCCAGAAAACCTGTTGCTAGGACTTAGGTGAAAGGCTTCAGAAATTGTTTCATAAAGAGTACCCTCTCAATTTTCTTCTTATTTAAGGTTTATTTGAAGCGCAAGAGTCCTTCAGCTAAGTGCAGCCCCTTGAGCTGGAAACTAGAAGTTACTTCACTGCCGTATTTCAGCTTTACCAAAGAAAAAGGATAAACCTTGCTGCACATTTACTTCATCAGCTCATGGCTCAGCTCAGTTTTCTCCATCTGTTCAATGCCAGACATTGCCCAGTTGTTTTAGGAGTTTTGAGGGGCTTTGTTTTGATTCTGGATTTATTCAACAGCAGATTCATAAACTATTTGTTCAAAGTATCCTTACCCCATGATTCTGCAGTTTTGGCTGCCAGTTCTTCACTGGAGCATCAAACCTATCCCAACTTACTGAAGACACAGTGTCTTTGATGGCTCTCCTCACAAGGAAAACAGCAGCCCTCAGCATGCTCCTTAAATCCTCCTTTGGAGTGTCCACTGACACTTCCATCAGCATCTTGTACACAGTCAGTAAAGCATCTTCCCGACACGACCAAGTCCTGGAATATGCTCCTGAAACCTGAGCACAGAACAAGTCTCCCTCTTAAAAGGTCCCTACAGATATTTCAATACATATTTAACATTTATATAGAGAACCAGCCTCAAAAGAACATATGAACTGAAGCGTGAAAGCTGCAAGTGCTCGCCACAGGAATCTGGCTTTATTAAAAGCACACATTTTCCAGGAACAGTGAGGGTTTCTCTCCCTGCAAAAGTCAGTGGCAAGCTGTGGGTGTTCTGGGTTCATACCCTAAAGCAGTCTGCTGGATCCTGTCTGTTTATCAGCACATCAAGTACCGATCATCAAAGCTACAGATTTGTAGAAATGCTGTAAACAGGCATCCATAGAGCCAAGGTCAAATTTTAAGCTCAGATTTTGAAACAGCAGTTCTGAACACATAAAAATCCTCAGCTCAACAAAGAGCACAATAACCCATGGGTTTGCTTTGCTGGGTTTGGGGTTTGTTATACTGGTTTTTACCAAAGCCTCTCCAAAAACTTCCACAACTGGGCTGGCTTCCCTCAGCGCCTTCTTCATGAGTGGCTCAGGCTCCCCAGTATTGCCAGTCCTTGGAGTGTCACCCATGTCCTCTTCAGTCACCTCTGGCTCAAGGTAGGACACAGCTTCATCCACCTGCTTGCAGATGGTCGGGAGAGGCCTCTCATCATAAGGTAAAAATTCAATCTAGCAGAAAAGATAAAATTTGTTGTTCTGGAAATGACTCAGATGTGAAGTGGTTTTATCACTAATTGGATTCACCTTGGTGCAATTTTCTCACATCAAAGCAGCATCGCTCCCCAGTTAATCATGAGAATAACCACATTATTTGGAAGGTTGGACATCAGATTGTTTGCTCTGACAGGTTTTTGCAGTAACAGAGGGAACACTACTCACATTTTCCTTCGAAAACGTTTCCTTGGAGGTTGTGGGCTGAGTCCGAGGAGAAATAGGGGACTGGTAGGGAACAACAGGCTCAGAAGAAGTGGGATCCACCAACAGCTCTTCCAGCACAGGCTCTGCCCTCCGGGACTCTTCTCGGGGTGGGTCTGCAGGCTCAGGAGGGGAGCTCTGGGGGCTCTCAATGCCACTCACAGATCCCAAAGGCAACTCGAGTGGCTTTCGGATCTGAAAAAGGGAAGAAGATTTTTATAGCAAGGCTAAAAATGTGCTAAAATCAGTCAGTACAGCTACAATTCTGTCAATGAGCTTCTGGGGATTTCAAGTAAACATTGAACCTGGCTCACAGGTGTGTCATCGCTCCCACTGGATACAGCTTCATTAAACAGTCAGAAAATAATTCTGTGTGGGTGCATGTGTGGAGAGATTATAAAACTTCCTGTTCTGAGAACACTACATAACTGCGCATATATAAAAAAATCACATGGATTCTGTATGGTTAGCCTTGATGCCAACCTAAGCCTCCTCCACTCCTCCAAAATATGAGAAAGCACCTTCATCTGCATCAGACAGTCTTGAAATTACGTAAAATATTGAGGATTCTAATGCCATTTTTTTGAGACCTCAATGGTTTAATGGGATTTTATGGAGAACTAAACATGTTCATAAAACACCATACTGAGAGTCTTAGGTTGGAGAAATCCACAACCCAAACAGAAAACTGAAAAGCTTTAGTTAAATCTCAAAATTCCCATTAACCTGTGAATGAAGTTTGGTTGCTCTGCCATTTCTATTTAGAACACCCTCCAGAGTTTGGACTAACAGCACCCACCAGCAGCTGTGCATCCAGGAGGTCATGCAGCTCCAGCTGCTGGTACACCTTCAGCCTGTACTCATCCATCTGCTCCTTCTTTTTCTTGGCAAGGTCATAATCCTCCTTCTCTACCGCGTAACGTTTCTCCACCTCGTACCGGCCCAGCCGCTCGCCCACCTAGGATTGGCAAAAATCACCTTGGGATCACCTTACTGAACGTTCCTTGGAATCACCTTACTCTACTTGTTTCATTGCTTCCAGCCAAATTACTCAGTCAAGCTATCTGATTTTAAAATTATATTCTTTTGGGAAATATATCAAAAATTATTATGATTCCATATCAAAAATCATTATGATTCCACATAAACAGCAAGGCCCTGATGAGCCACTGGAGCTCTGCTCCACTTAGGTGTCAAAGATGTTCCTACAACACCTTCTGCAAGTCTGCAATGGCCTGTTTGAGCTTCTTGGCATGGTCGTAGCACTCGAGACGCACGGCTTCCCTCTTCTTCTCATCCAGCCTCCGGATTATCTGAGCCACTTCTGGGTCCTGGTACATGTCAAAGGCCAAATCATCCAGAGGTGAAATGGAGTCATGTTTCCTGAAGGCATAAAATGAACAAAGTAAACCACAGCAAGGCAGGCTTCTCTTTTCATTAGCAGGGAATTAACAAAACACAGAGATCAACAACTACTTTGCACCAAACAGAGGTTTTGCCAGGGTATGTGCAAAGAACATCCTTACCCAAGGTAAGTTCCATCCAAGGCAGGGTCATCCGATTTAACTCCCAAGTAGTGATCTACCAGCTTCTCTCTGGAAGGCTTTGGAAGGGTGGGAAAAAAAACCAAACCTTACTGCTCATTTACCAACACCAGCTGTGTGTTCAAGACAGAATTCTGACTTGCCACAACCAACATCAGCTCTGCAATGTAGAGCACTTATGTTTTGGGGCACAGTAAAGCAAGAGAACCTGGAGATGCTGAAAATTAAAATGTCCCAAGTAATTACATTCTAATTTTTGTAGTCCCATATTAGGCTCATATACATTAAAAAAATAATGCAACACATCTCTGCTAAAGCACAAAACTGGCACAAGAAAGGTTCATCCCATTACTCCAGGAACCTGTACTTGAAGAAATGGAGCACCAGTAAAAGGACAGGGATGCTTTGGACTTACACTGGTCATGCTGTTATCACCATAGTCTGCTGGATCCCCAATGATGTTCACAGCTACCAGGGCAACCTGCAGAAATCCACAGGAAATGGAGATGTGTAAGCTCATTCCTCTTTTCTTGGAACACAAACCGGGGCCTGTGGTTAGGAGGGTGATACAGAAGCAGAGAGAAGCACGAAGTGCTAAATGTGCCTCCTGCTCCACAGAAAATATATCACCAAATCTATGACTCTATTGTGCTGAAACAAGTCCCAGCAGAACTGAGGCAGGTGTTTGTGTGTCTGTATCAGAGTGGCTGTGGAACATCATCACTTAATGCCACAACAGGTCCAAAATACTCAAGAGTGGCTTTGTGACCCCAAAGCCGTTCTCAGAGGGAGTTCCTTATCCTCAACACAGACCCCGCTGTGTGGGCTAAACCTCAGCACAAACAAGAGTGACAGAATATGCTCTTGACTCATTTGTTCTGGATGAGGTGCATCCATCTGATCCTAACTCTCTTCTAACCTGTTATTTGTGTTTTGTGCTTTAAAACAAACTAAAATAAACACAGGAGCTTTCAAACAACATTTTTTGCTTCTACAAATCAAGGGAGCAGATTTCTGTGCCTGCTCTTTACTACGGAAGTGTCAGCTAGGTTACCAGGTAAGGACTTCTAACTCACCTGCCCATACAAGTTGTATTTGTTGACATAATTTTTATGGAAAATCAGCTTCAGGTACTGGCCAACTGCATCCATGTACACAGATTTCAACTCCCGGGCTCTGAAATCAGTCTTCTCATTGTCTGAGAGAGGGACATAACTGGGAAGGAAAATGTAACACATGAGCAATAGATAGGTCCAAACACACAGGTGGATTTCTGACCCCCAGGTTTAAAACTCCCTCATAACTAAAACAGCCTGCGCTGTCCCCTGGCAATTCACCTGCATCTCCAGCTTTGTCACAGATCAACACAAGCCCAGAATCTCTCACACAGCACGTCCACATTACACACAACCCACAGTGACTATTATTTTCCCCTGAAGCTTTTCTGATTAAAACAATAAACTGATCCAGAACTTTCTGTCTCACCCAAGTCTCTGAAACCTCTCTGACTGATATGGAGCAAAGTATTCGGGCAGACTTTCACTGATGTAGAACTCAATTTTGCTTGCAATCATGTACTGGTGAGCAAGCAGCTGCAGCTTCCGGATCCGACACCTCTCCACCAACTGCAGGATGATTTCCTGGGGGTACTGACAGAGCCTGGAAGAGACACAGCTTCTGAATTCAATCATCATTTTAAAGCAGACTTCAATTTCAACTTGAGCAACATGTAATTATGGAACTTTCAAGTCATTAATTGAAAGCCAATGTTACAAATATTGTAAGAATCCCAAGAGTAGAGTGGAAACACTTTTCCCTTTCCTTTACTGCGTGCATATGTTCAGGTGCCCCACACATACTCAGAAGATGTGCTGAATCAAATGGATTTTTCATACTAAGCCAAAGCAGTTGCAGACTCCAAGACTGCCAAGAACAAAAACTGTTCCTATTTTAATTTTCCAGGACTTTATTCAGATACAATGCAGGGCCTTTAGGTGTTAACCAAGGTGCTTTTCTCCCCCAGGATGAGGATTCCATGGGATTAAAATAATTTTTTTTGCTTTACCAGTTTGATGTAGGATACTGTAAACTGTTCTGACTATGCATGGTGCATCTGCAACTCATTTTAAACTTGGTGTTTCAGAAACTCAGTGCTCCAAGAGCATCCCCTCAGAGTACCTGGGCGATCGCCACCCGTTCACTGTCGGCGCGTGAACCATCAGCTCCTGGGCACTGAACCCGTCCTCGTGTCCCGACGAACTGACCACGGTGAAACCGATCTTGTGCGGCATCCTGGGCAGCTGAGCTGGTCACAGCCACGGCCTTCAAGCTTAAACTCATCCCTGGAAGGATGACAAAAACCCACTGAGGCACTACAGTCAAAGAATTGCATCTTATGGTCTGTCAGTAGATAGATTCCCTTCCATTAACATTGGCTCCATGAATGTTCTTTTGGTGTGGATTTGATTAGTGCTGAGCAAAATAAGGATTTAGATCACTTGCAGAGCAGTCTGCCAATAAATTAAACCTAATCCAAGATGGACCTTGAAACTAAGAGTTCCAAATGCATACAGGAGCAACCTGTACCTGCACTATACTCTGTGTGTTGGAGTCAGAGGAACAAAAAGCAAAGCACAAGATCAGTCTCTGGGAAAGCCACGCACCCACCGCGGCTACTGCTGGGGCCGCAAGCACCGGGACCACCGCTGCCCACCCCGGGCCCTGCCGGTGTTACGGCACCAACACCGGCCCCGTCCCTCCCTCCCCGCGCCGGCCC